>JAFIDM010003189.1:42839364-42863634 GCA_023159025.1 Thereuonema tuberculata | reverse complement strand
GCGGATAACGAGAATTTACCGTATATAAGTGTGTCCTAATACCAAAAATGTTGAGAACAAATGGCCAATTGAAGTGATATCTGCGGCGTGGATTTTCGGATATATTACTGCTACGGTTATTTCACGATAATCAAAATGAAATGTCAATCAAAATTATCGCATTACCCAGAAGAGTAATCAGCAGATATCATCAATAAGATACTGGTAATCTTTTCTGTAATTATTATTGTAATGGAGACCGATGAAATATAATTATCGTAGTCATATATAGTAACTATGAACGAAATAATAGTTGCGTTTAGCAGTTTATATCTAAAAAAATAAAGACAAAGAAAGAAAAATTAAAAAGAAATCAAACGGAGTTGAAGAATGACTTACGAATATGTGGCCCAAATGATACGTATTTAATCTCTACAGCTTACTTACTGAACCAATCCCCTTTGGAGGATTATCTCCAGTAAAAGATTATTAAGTATTTCGTTTAATAGACTGCTAAACTGTTAGGTTTTATATCGTATTATAATAATAATTAATTAAAAAAATAAAGAAAATATTCTAAGAAATGGCCTAATCATTTGCAAGGCAAAGATCACTACTGCATACGTAAGATAGTGAGATCATCCTAAAAACACGAACATGAATGTTACCATCTTATGCCAAAATGTATTTTAATTGTAATTGAAATCACAAAATAAGTGCGATGACTATTATTTCCAGCACTAGCGATGCTACGCTACTTATTCTTCTTTGTGGGAAACTTCACTGCTAAGCATTACTGTCAGTCAGGTACTAAAGGCACCGCCTTGTCTAATCCTTAAATGTGCTTATCAAGCTTCAAGAGGATCCATTCAGCGGATTTCTGTACACCGACTGACTGACTTTTTATAAGACTCACTTAACCGTAGAAGTAAACCAATTTAAGCACTGAATTTAAAGAACATCACAGTTTAACGAAAAACAAAATAAAAACGTTGATTTATTAATCTTTGGAATCAAAATTTCCTAGCCGTATGTTTTTATTTGACTGACTCTCTTTTAGTCAAGCCCTTCTGCCGCCCACAGATAAGCGAACCACAACATAAACCTTTTATAACGTGATGAAACTGCTTCGGTTATGACTGTGGTTGGATATTCTGCCGTTGTTGCAACACTGAAAACTCAGATTATTCCCGATCTACGAAGGTTTCCACTTCTGACCAAAATTTTCAAAATATCCAAACAATAAAATATTTTTAAAAAAAACTGAATATTTCCAAAAAATTCTTTTTTTTTTTTGTACAGAGAGACTTGGACACATTGTAAACCATATATATATTTAGACATTGTAAGCATACACAAGAGTATTGATAGACCGTTTGTTGTGGCACTAATGCTCGTTCCTTTTTCAGAAACTGTTTTGGCAACATCTACTCGCACTAGATGGCGTTTGAGAAATTCCAGGCAGGAATTCCCCGCTCTCTGTTCTCTTGGCAACAGTCGTAACTGGTATTTACCACAAAACAGTCGTAGCAAAGTGTTTTCGTTTGGAAAATATGTACTCGATTTATTTCATCCGTAATACATAACGATTATTGTACTTATTTACTCAAAATGAATTTAATAATTGTTTCCTTTATTTCGGGATTTACATAAATTATATAGGGTGGCCCTGAAATGGTTGGCAAAACTTGAAGGCCCGATGCAACGTAGCAAAATCACGCAAAAATTTCTTAATAAAATGGGTGCGGAAAGCTTTATTCAGATGTTAGAGAAGGATTAACACGTACTTGTACTGCAGCCACTGTTAGATGAGGTATTCCGATAGTATGAGGCATCAGTTGCTGCTGATGGACACCTCATCTAACACTAGCTGCACCACAGCCTATGTACGTGTTAGTCATTCTATAACATTTGAATTAAGGAATTCCGCACCATGTTTATATGGAGTTTTTCTCGTTATTTTGCTACGCTGCATAAGGACCACCCTGTATACATTGCCATGCAGTCAATAACTCAGTGCCCATAACAGCAAAATAAGACAGAAACACATACACGTCCAATATATCAGTCATCTGAATGCTTAGTTAAAAGATGGTTAATAAAGCCTACCAAGAAAAAGCCTATATTAATAGAATGCTTTGATAAATTAATAATTCTGTACGTTTTAGGCGCATGAAGTCAGTCAAGTCAGTCTGCATGTTCCAATATGTTTTGAATCGCTGGATGATTCTTCCTGAAACTTGATATGCCTATTCGTCCCAAAGGACAATCCAACTTTTATATTTGAAATCTTCTTCAAGTGGATCTTTATCGAGAAAAGGAGACAAAATTTCCTGTAGAAAAAGCATTGGAATTTAAACAATGGCTTTCTATCCTATTTCTGCTAATTTGTTTTTTGCCTTAAGCAACGGATATTAAATCCCTAATCCATGGCGCTTGATTTGACAGGATTCAAATTAATCCTATTTAGACAATTTAATTTATTTTTTTTCCAAAATAATTCGGAAAAATTTATAATGTTTGTATTAAAAATAGGCTTTAGAATTTGAAAATAAACGTATGCTTTCGTTTAGTCGTTTTCACAACGTTACAAAACAAAAACAAAATCCTGAAGAAATAACATTTCAAAGAAAGTAGGCTTTAAGTTCTTTAGAACTTCTTGTTGACTATTTAATTGTAGTGGTCGCAACTTGCTTGCGTTACTATATAACCGTGATTCGTCTTAAAAATTTATTTCCTTTTTTATTATTATTATTAAGTTTTTTCCTATCTAAAGTGTTCACGCCGAAAGTTGAAACTCCCAGAATGCAACACAGATTATAGATTTTCCTTTCCTGGCCGTTCGCTAATATTCAAATAGAAGAGGTCGCTTCTCTTCTATTTGAATGTTAGCGAACGGCCAGGAAAGGAAAATCTATAATCCGTGTTGCATTCTGGGAGTTTCAACTTTCGGCGTGAGCACTTTAAATATGTTTTGTATTTACAGCTTATTAACAAGTTAATCACAATGATTATAATCTTAGCTAAGACACGGATTTCTTTTTCTTCTTTAGGTTTTCCTCTATTTTGTAATTTATTCCTTACACTGTCGTCGACTCATCTTACTTGAAAGAAAACACAAAAATATTAAAATGATAATTTTATAATAATTCTTACTCACCACCTTGTTAATCCTCTGCTGATATCGCCCGCCTTTTAATAAATCCACTCAGATGATCTTCTAAACTACAAAAGAAAAAGATTTAATGAATAAAATTAGAAAAAAAGATAAAATTTTATTTAAAAAAAAAAAAAAAAAAAATTCAGAGACTGTGGATCTACATTTCTTATTGAAAATAATTAATATCTTATACATCACTGAAGTAGGCTTACATCAACATTTTAGGCACATAACACTCCACTGGTTTTCATTCCACAACTCTAATCTACATTACAAAAATATCTTATTTCTCTGTCTGTCTGGCGAAATTGTTAATTATTATATTAGTTTTCTTTTAAGTCAGATTACAATTTTTTTTTCGCTTTGCATGGGATTCGAACCGAGGACCTTCGTCCTTGCAGTCAGGAACGCTAACCATTGGACTACTGATGGTTCCCCAATATCCAATCCTACTTTTATTCTATTTGTTCGCGCGCTATCAAATAATGAGTTCATTCAAAAAGGAATGAAATATCACTTTATTTTAATCTTGGATCGATTCTTCGTGGATTATCTCATACTTACCAGGGGAAAACAGGGGGATGGCCTAGTAATGTCATAAAATAATACAATTATAAATAATAATCATCATCGTCATTTTTCCCTAATTCCTACAGCCAATCCTAGTTAAAACAAATATTTTTCTGATGTTACTTTAATAGTCGACTGGGATACGAAGATGCAATTTATTGCACAATGTTGTGCAATAACAAATTAACCATATTTATTTAAAATCAAAGGAAAGATTCTGTAAAAAATACTAGGAAGCTTCCTGTTAGGGTTATAAATTAATGTGCATTGAGCTTTTCTAAAAAGGAAATCCTTAACAATGCAGTTAAAACTAATCTGTACTGCAACAGGCCATGCAGACCCTAGGCTGTGCCAAAGGTATAAACTCCCAGCGATTCTCGACCAACGGGACTCGTTGAGGTCGGATGGTCAGCCCCACGCCCGCCCGCCTTTAACCCCCGAGTAAGAAACCCGGTACCCATTTGACAGAGGGCTGGATCCGACTGGAGGGCTAGAAGGGAAATAACTGCGGAAAAAATTCCTGGCCGACAATTGAACCTGGGTCCCTCCAGTCCAGGGCCTAAACTAATAATTTAGTAAATTTGATTGGTGGTTTTTACATATAGATTTAAGATTACAGATTTTACGTCTGCATAATTAATTTAATTAAAAAATTAATACACTTTAAAAATTAGTAATAAGTTTCGGGGACCATTCTTCTTTGTCCGAAGAAGGGAACAGTAATTACAGATCCCCCGATAATCGTTACTAGTTTTTAAAGTGTTTTAAATTTTTTAATTCAATTAATTGTGCAGGCGGTCGCATTATTAGTGAATTCAGTAGATCTCTTAAATCCTCAAATATATACGTATAAAAGATATATCTCTACTTCAAACTTTTATGAAAATTCACTGCTATTGAAAGAATACTGCTGAATCAAAACGCATTGTAGAAAATATGATAACTGGCATAATGGGACTGTCCACACTTAAAAATTAAAAATTGTATACAATCAATAAAAAGAATCGTTGATCAAAAATATAGTTAGAATGATAAAAAAAAAATGCAATCATCTAAATATATAAAAATGAATGTTTCTTTGTTTGTTTGTCCCGTATGCGTTCCTATACCATTCATCAGATTGCGATGAAACTTTGATGAGTTGTTGTGCACACGCCCGCGAAGGTTTCTAAATTAGTAGAATCATTTTACAATATCGGTGCGCGAGGCGGTTCAACAAATGAGTGTATTTCCGGTTTCAACGTTTGCAGTTTCCGATGCGACTCGCACTTGGAATGACCATCAACAAATCATAGGGACAAGTGTGAGGACTAAATTTGGAAAATCCATGCTTCACACATGGACAGCTGTATGTAGCCTGCTCACGCGTCGGAAAAACCTTCTGATTTATTCGTGTATGCATCAAACGGAAAAACAAAAAATATTGAGTATTCAAAAGCCCTTCAATAAACAGAATTAAAACACAAACACTTTGTTTCTTTGAGTGGCACTGCAACGCATACCGGGTAAGTAATTGAGATCAAATAATCTCTTAACATTAAAAAATTCTTCAGACACATCTTTTATTAACCGTGTTCCCGATGAGTATTAATAGTATTATCAAACTTATTAACAACAGTCCGTATTAATAATATTCGTCACTATTCAAAATATTTTTCCTTCTAGGCCTAAATCAAGTTTATAAATTCATGCATAGTAAGAAATTAGATTTAATACTGTAATGATTTCATTTATTTTTCCAAACTTTTAGGAATATTCTCTTAATTAATCGCAATTTTTTTAAAACTAAATAATAATAGGCTACACTGAAAATTGCGAAGTTCTTATGTTTACTTGCAACGGTTGCACCTTCAAGGGACAAATGTAATTGGTTATTTGCATATTTATTAAATTTCCGTCAAAAAGAAAAAAGCTTTACGATTTTTTTTTACCCTTTTGAATTTGCGTTGTATTGTCCTATGGAGACTCGCCAATCGTCCTAAGGCGAACTAGAACTAATAGTTTTCTGCAATGGCTACACGAGGGCGCTCGCTTTGAAAAGGCGCTCTTTAGGCAGCAAATGATTTAGTCTGCTGTGAAAAGCTCTCGAAATGAGCCACTGAAACTTATTTTTTCTTTCTCCCTTTTCTTTGGTGGAATTTTTTTCTCCCCCTTCATCAGAGTCGTTCTTCTCCTTCTGTCAGAAATGGTATAGAAGAAGAAGAAGCTGTAAATTAGGCGAAATTCAGAAAAGGAGCAGGAAAACCAAGCGAAAAAAACCTTCTTTTTTTTATGATCGTCCAACGACAGTTACGCCGTACGGTATTTAACATGGCGTAAAATTCAATTATTATTTTTTTATGTACATACATTTCGAAGCTCGCGCTCTCTTCCTTTATCACCCTACTCCCACACACTGCTTCCCGACAGAAATTTTAGGAAATTTTTTTTTTTCTCTTTAACAATTTTACACCAAATAAAAGGGCTAAATTTACTCCCAAATACTATAATATTTCACATGTATCCCTTTGAAGAATAACAAGAAGAAACCAGAAGATAGCACAGGGCAGGACTTAAACATCCAGGGCCCCTAGGCACTTGATATTTGTGCTCCCCCCCCCTCAAATTCAACAACCAAAAAAAAAAAAAGGACAATCCTATTTTAACAACCAAAAACAAAAAAAAAAAAAATCCAATACGGCGGGGCCCCTAGGCCTAGGCGGAAATCTGGGCCTGAGATAGCATGAAATAGATGTTCCTGGAAGAATGTAAAGCATACTTCTATTATTGATTTTATTTTTTTTTAATCTTTAGCTTTTAAAAATATAAATTCTTCTTTCTTTCTTTAAATTAAAATATATGCGTATTTTGTCGATCTCGATGTTAATGCAACTCCCGGGAGAAGGAAAGGAGCATCAAGGGTATATCCTGCTGATGATTCTTAGTAAGGATGAGACAGGTGTCCAGGATTTCTGGCCCAGAGGGCGGAAAAATATTTATTGTATATTTATGGTTTTTCTATGGTTTATTTACGAATTTTAAATTATGCTTCCTACAAAAATATAATTTTTCTTTGTATTTTGAACTTTTAAAATACATAGGAAAAGAAAAGACCCTTTATTCCATATTTGTAAAGTATGATCTGACAATGGAAAAATCCTTCTTTAAAATTTAAAAATACAAAAATATATTTATTTTGTTAAAAGTTTGTAATGTTGAGTGCCACTCCCGGGAGCGAGAAAGGAAAGTTTCGATCTCCTTTCGGGTTTGGTTTTTTTTTCGTTAACTTCATTTTTTCCTTTTGAGGAATATTTAAGCCGTATAAATCCGATCAAATTAATGAAAATCAAAAAACACACAAATGGTAGTAGATCACTGAAGCAATGTTATACTGCGAATTCATTATTTCGCTTTCTCCGGGAGTTTCTGTCACTTCCACAAGGAAATTTCCCCACATGGTGTAGCAATTCTAAAGCTTCCCGGTTAGAATTGTAAAAATCAGAAGGTCTAAAGTCCATCAAGATACTTTCACCGGTGTAGCAATTTCAGATTACCCTGGCTTCCCCTACGGTAAATTGAAATCGCTTTCAAATTACCGGGAGGTAGGATGAAGTCGATTTCAAATTACCCCTTAGGATGTATTGAAGGTGATTTCATATTTATTCAAAAGCTTATTTTGTGCATAAACACAAATAACAAATATTAATAGTAATAATATTTATTTCATTCAATAATATTTATTATGATGTAGTTATTTACTAAAGATGGATAATGTCAACAGTGAAGGGATAATACGAAATCAGTTTCAGGCTAACCGGGGGTAATATGAAATCGATTTCAGATTATCAGAGATAACTTGAAAGGAGGTTGATAGCGTGAAGTCTTTATACCTGCACTGAAGTCGTTACAGGATCACATACGCACCCACAGCTAATCTTAAGAATCGTATAATGAGTTTCCTTTCTCAGTGATTTCATCGTTTTTATATTTATATGATTCTTAAAGTATTTCATTTCGTCAAAATCGTTCTTAACAAATAATGTTGAATGATTTAGATCAGTGTTTCCCAAATTATGGTTCCCAGCCAGCAGAAGCGTTAAAAACCCAATTGTGAATAATGATCCATAATAATAAATTTTGTGTTTATTTTTACAATACCTTTTAAACAATGCATTTTTTATCTGGGTGGATGGTCAGAGTAGTGCTCCTCAGAGTTTTGAGGTCTTGAAGCCTCCTACCCGAAATTAGAAAGTGCAGAAACTTTGGTTTATTCCTCCCACTCCTGTTCCATTTGTTATCATTAGTAATATTGATTAATGACGATCTGCGGCCACCAGTTCGAAACCGTCCTGTATTTTATTCCTTTTTAAAATATATATTTTTAAATAGTTTGGTCCTGAAGGAGGAGTGAGACATGATACTGTAAGGGTCATTTTTTTTTTTTTTTTTTTTTTTTTGAGGGATTTCCTCACTCCGGGATGAGATATTATCTCGATATTTCGGTCCTGTGCCTCGGGCCTTCTTCGGGAGATGTTTTAAAAGTTAATCACATGAGTGCACAGTGCAACCACCATTCCCTCGGAATCAAACACCATGAGCAACTCATCCGAGGATCTAACGACGGAAGTCGTTCGTTATGCGCTCACCTTCATGTGATTAACTTTTAAAACATCTCCCGAAGAAGGCCCGAGGCACAGGACCGAAATATCGAGATAATATCTCATCCCGGAGTGAGGAAATCCCTCAAAAAAAAAAAAAAAAGACCTACAGTATATATTTTTAAATTTTATTTTAAACTTTTTATCTTTTATTTTATTTTTTTTAATTTTTGCATATCTCCACTGAAGAAGCCACGTCGAAGTTCTGGCGAAAGCTATGGAGCTTCTTTTAAAATTTTAATATTTTTAATTTTTAGACTTTTATGCTGCTTTTGTGCGGGCTGGACTTTTAATCAACATTATTGGCACACGTAAAAAAAAAAAAAAAAAAAGACTTTATATTAGTGTGGCGATTACTATTTACAATTGGGACCTAACACACTTAAAAAAAAACACATATTTTAAAAATTCTTCATTACAGATTGCTGGATCCAGGTTCGGACCCCACAACATGTAATGAATACACTTAAAAAAACATGACTTATATTTTAAAAAGTGTTAGGTCCCAATTGTAAATAAGTAAAAACTTCTGAAAAGAATAGGTAATGCTTTTCAGAAACATGTTTGGGAAACACTGCTTTAGACTCATGTATTTTAATAAGGTCTTAAGTCACAGCGACTGTATCGAATCTATGAATGCAACAAAAGCTACATAGTTAATAAGGAAAACAGTGAAAATAGTTAATGAGAAAATTGCGATTGTATGGATACTAAATCGTTAACTATGTCGTTAATAAGGAAGTACTATCGTTAACTATGTCGTTAATAAGGAAGTACTTGGAGGAGATTACAACTTCGCAACGCTAAAAAGTGAGCGACGTTGCGTTTATGAGAGGGAAATCGCAGTTAAATAAACTGTCAGATTATAAATAATGTCAGTTTTGAGTATTTGAATAAATATCGAAGTTATTTAAAATTTTGTAAATATCATGGAATAAAAAAAGGAAATACTGTACAGTATCGTTTGCCATAGCAGTGTTAACAATAGTAATAAGAACTTACTCTATAAATGCGTTAACAAATCGCCGTAATGTGAGTTATTGCTTTTTCAAGTTATTTATTGATACATAGTAAAAGTAGCTGTGCTAAGTCACAAGCAGTGATGCGTTCTTCGTCTTGTCTATAATGTCAAGAATGATTTGCGGTAAATATGGCAACTGTAAAAATAGTTTGGCCCAGCTTCAAGTATAGTAGGATTTTGAGTAACGAAAGCATACACACATAAAACCAGAAGTACGATATGTAGATTATCTTAAGTATTACATTACTGGTTTTACGGGAATTCCTCTGCCACGTTTATTTTAATTGCAGACAATATGTCTCATTCAATTTGATTGATTATAATTTCGTTCGGAGTGTTTATATTCTCTCCATACACCTGACATTTAATTTGTTAACATGAAATTTTTGTTTAATAATCATCTTTTTCTTTTCTAAAGACATATACATATCATTTTATCATAATTTAACAGTAAAGGAGGAAATAAATAATATTAACAAATTAAAAATTACAACGAAGTTATAATTCATTTCAATGCACATCATTAACATCAAAGAAATGATAAAAACTTTGAAGTAAATAAAGTACGAGGGAATGAAGTAATCCAATTTTTAAAATTGAAGGTTTAAAACAACATAAAATATAAATATAACAGAATTTAAGAATAAAAGAAATGTATAGAAAATTACGTTATTGAAACATACAGTATGTTTTATGTGTAAAAAAAATAAAAAAAAGTAAAATAATAATTCTTTCTTATCGAAGCATCTAGAATTGACTCCCTCCCACGTAGTTAAAATATTAACAATAAACTAACTACACTAACTAGTTTCATCTTTTGTTGTTTGAATTTTTTTTTCGAGTAATGAGATGGGAGTAGATTTTTAATTGACACGACTGACAATTCTGATACTGGAGTTTTAGCATTTTTTATGACATGTCTCTTAAAGGTATTTAATTAGAGCACAGCGTCTTAGAACACAGAAACTCCTTGTTTATCGTTACAAAGTGCTCTAAAAATTTTACAACTTTAACTGAAGTGAAATTAATGGTTGGTTAATTAACAAAAACACGAAATATAAAAGTTAATGCAATTTATTGAAGACCTAACTTTTTTATTTTTTAAAAGCATAAAATTAGTTGACGAACTTTCATTTAAAGTTCAAAAATTCTTAAAATCAATCCTTAGTATGTACATTATAATTTTGAACAGCTGGAAGAATCTTCTTGAAACCTGGCGTCCATATTTTACAGATAACAATGATATCTAAGTTTCTATTTGAAAACTTTTGCCCTCTGGATTCTTGTCAAGAAAGGAAAGCATGAAGACGACTAAAATAATCGCATGGAAAAGAATAGACTTCTATATAAGTTATTAGTAATGCATGTTACTCTCTCAGTAATCCATTAATTTGCCCTTAAATTGATTTCTAATTGAATCGCAAATGTGAAAAAGGTACTACCGTATTGGCCCGAATATAAGACGGCATTTGTTTCCAAAATCCCATCCACGAAAGTACTATTTCGTCTTATATTCGCAACCAAACTTGGAACACGCACGAAACCGAAACCGAAACCAAGCGTGCTCTGGCGCTGAAGCAACGCCATCTGGTGGCGTTGGCTGAAGTCGATCGTAGGCCTAACCAACATGCTCCAAAATAAAAAAAAGATATATTCTACTACGCTTAGTGGTGTTGTACTTTTTTGCAAAAATAGTTTAATTTAATTTCATAAATGACATTTCGCCCAACTTAGAAGTAACAGATTTAACTAAATATTACGGACATTAAGCCTATTACTCCAACCAAAAGTATTAACGATTTCATCATGAACTGGATGTGGGAAGATAATTTGTCAACAAACTTTTTTTTTAAATAATTTACTAGAAATATTTGTCGAATTACGCCTCGTTAATAGGTATAACGTCTTATATTCGCGACCAATAAGTTTTTTATGAAATCGGAGCTCGAAAAACGCCATTCGTCTTATATTCGAGCCGTCTTACATTCGGGCCAATACGGTAAGTCAACTTTTTGTACATTTTGAGTTAGGACTGAAAATGGGTTCAATTGTGTTCACCCCATGCATCATTTAAATGGGAACTAAATCAGGCTTTTCCAGTAGTCTCAGGAGGTCAAAAACTTGAATACTGCTTTACATTTTTTCATTATTTTTGCACTAGTGTTACATTGCCATATGATACTATATATAACTTATATGATTAAGTTTGTACTAAAAAAAATTGAAATAACATTTTATTTTAACTGCAAAATGCGACAATATAATAGCAAAACATGGAAAAAGGTACGTAAGTCACCCATAATCTTGAAAAAGGTACTAAGTCGAAATTTTTAATTATGTCTTTGTACATTTGCATACTGACCTAAAAATAAACAGATGACAGGCATGGGTCGGCTTCACAGTCGTTTCACACCACACCAATGGATTTTTAATTGCTGGCTCTAGTTTTGAATGTGGAAGGTTTTTTTGTGTTTTCTCAGTTTGGGATTTCTATGACTTAGTACCTTTTTCATATTTGCGATTCAATTATCCTGTAATGTAGCTTGAAAGAAACATTAATTTTCTTGTTTTTTTTTCCTGTGTAGGCCATATCTGGTTTTCTTGAGCTTCATATCTATTAGGAAACCGACGGACGGACGGAGGATATTAATAAAACACTTTCCTGCCGAATTTAATGCTAACGAATCGGAATAGGCGATCACCACAGTTTACGAATAACAGACAACATAAGATTTTACTGCATAAAATACACAATACTGTGAAAAATACAGTTTGATTACACCATCAGAAACCTAGCCCCTCAAACCTCCATCTTGAATGAATCTCTGAATAACACTAGGAACTTATGAACGGGGAGCGATGCCTTTGTACATGAATTGAGACAGAGATTTGGATCTTTTTTTCCTTCCATTCTTCTTTTTTTTTCACTTCTCAAATCCCTTTCGGAAATTTAATTTGTTGGCCTGCAGCAGTGGGTGGGGTTATTCGGACTTGATGAAGTGCGCCACACAGCGGCAGGGCGATGCATCAGTGACAGACAGCCGTGATAATTATTACACGTAATTTGTACCTGCAGCCTGAGGTTGCGACATACGGAAAAAAAAAGAATCTAGGATCACTAATTTGTACCTGGAAGGATGGGAGGGGGGCTTTGAAGCAACACTGCCACTTCCAATTCAACCAATGATACAAATCTCTACCGAGAAATTCCTCAGCCAATTAGAGCGCCGTGGAAAAGTGTATATTTTTTTTTTATATTCCTCTTGAATAATAAGCAACAAACGAGTGAAAGAAAAGAAATGCAGGCATTCACAAAGAAGAGGTGAACGCCACAAAGATAAATAGGTACAACGCTTTGTAGTCAATGACATTATGAAGAACACTTCTTTTTATTTGTTTTGTTTTGTTTTTGTTTTTTCAAATAAAATCAGAATAAAAATTTCCAGAAGTAAACGTCTATACAGGTATAGATTTAACATACGCACTTGAGCTACAGCGAGTACATAAACCGGAAATGTACTTAAAATGGATTTACTGCAATGCAGTCGACATATACGGGCATAACTGATATAAGTATTCCATTTATAAGTAAAACAAGCAAAACAAACAAGTGCGTAAATTAGAAGTTAGGCCTATACTATGTACGTGTTTACGAAGGCTTAGGCAAATCATATAGATAATCACACAAATGTAAATAACGTCTGTAAGACGATACTGATAATCTTACGATTTTTACTATTTTACTAATCATAAGAAAAAATACAAACAAATTAAAAGTTAATCCTCAAATTGAAAAAAATCGCGTAATTTCCCCACCCACCCTTTTTTTTTATCAAAATATTGATGAAAAAAAAGGGGAAATTATGCGAGTAAATACGGTATATTTTATGTAGGTTCTTTACTTGTACGATACAACACATTGAACGTGTTTCAAGACAAACTGATAGCAGCGAAAAGAATATTGTATGCAGGGGCGGTCTGGCATAATTTGGGGCCCTTTAAGGCTTTACCATTTCTCTGGCGAACGTAACCAGTACATGATATACCGGGGAGGAGGCAGAGACGGGGCCCTAAGTTGAATTTTGCGGGGCCCTTGACTTACTTGACAACCAAAAAAAAAAAAAAAAAAGGGAAATCGGGGTTTTCCTTGGGCTGGGGGCCGTCGGCGATCGCCGACCCGGCCACACCGCCCCTGACTGTATGTAAGTTTGTAGTTTATAGTTGGAATTTGACTGTGCACTGTTGTCCTGCCGTTAAGTGTCCGTTCTCGAGTAACGAGAATACGTAAACTGAGTTATTTTTACAAAGAAAGCCATATTCGCGGGTGTACGTAAAGTGAACGTCCGTTTAGCGGGGTATTCCCGTACATCGTTTCCAATGGACTTGTAGAAGTTTACAAAAATAATTCCAATTCAAAGCTTAGAATAGATCAAAAAAATTTTGAATTTTGAGCATCCTACATATTGTTTCCATGCTTATCAAATATTTACCATACTAGAGGTAAATATTTATTAATTAAAAGGATTTTGAAATTTATTTACAACCAATCCAGGTGAGGAAACTTGAGAGCAGTAAAAAGTTTTAAGGCGGATGGTTATGGGATGTCAATTAAGTAATTCGTCTCAGTAAACAGAGCGAAACAACATAAGAGAAAGTTTTAACATAGCTCGGGTTTGAATACCGAGTCCTTTTTTTATGCTTGATTACTAAGTTCTTGAAAATTCACTTAAAATTCAAATGTAATCAAGAATAAAAAGCAAGATTAGGTTTTCATAGTAAAGGACCACGTGACCTACTGTCGAGACCTACTGCCACCTTGTAGCACATTGTTAAGTAATTCTAATCGCTCCATGTGTGAGACTAGTGAGAAATGTTTTTAATCATAAAATTATGTTTCACTTTGCTTTCGCCGTAGCTCTATACGGTTACACTTGTGGCCGTGTTGTTGCTATTGGTTTATTTATGTACGTTCGGGTCTTCACTTTTAATGTGGCCAGGAAATGAGAAAGCTGCAGCTGTTCTCGTTCACTTGTGGTAAAGTCTTGTATTTCATCTCGTTTTCTGACGATCCACGGTCTTTCACTACCCGTAAAATAAATTCGTGTCATTTCACGATTTCTGCCTTTGACCGATTGGTTCTAAAACAATTCTTTTGTTTGATCCGCTGTCGAGAAATTTGTCACGCGTTTGTTTGAGCAAATGTACTGATCCAGTGCACAACTACAACATTTATTAAAAGATTAATAATTTATATGATAAAATAAAATAGTTTCTAAATAATAACAAGAAGTTAAAAATAACCTACAGCATACTTTTCCACAATGTGATTTCTTAATTTTCAAGTCTGAAAACGATAAAAAAGGAAAAGTACTTCATTTAGTTTCAAATTATAACAGCTACTAAACACAAACAGTATAATTATTTTTTTTTCTGAAAAAATTAATTTATTCCACATTACTTAAGGTGTCTAAATGAAATTCATCTTAATCTTATCATCTGCAGTGGATTACCTAAAGGAATTGATTCCTTTTGTTTAGAATCTAAAGGTTTTGGGGGTCGTTTGGAAAACATTTTCAAATATAACTGTCCCTAATCCTCAAAATCCACACAAATGTTCAAGAAGATATATCCATCGGTTCCAAAGTTATTTGGGACACATTCTGACTACTGGACTGACTTGTTGAGCATGTGTAAAATTAACTAAAAACAAAGACTTCTTTATTTTAATTTTACAAAAGAAAAGCAATAAATGTTCTATTTGTTGCATTATGTATTATTCAAATATAAAACTGCGTGTGCATATGCGTGCGTACGTCCGCAACAATGAAAGAGTTGCCAAGTAATAGGTATATTCAAAATGTAAAAACCAAAAATATTGAATATACAGAGAAATTGTTTAGACTTGTAAATACTATATTGCGTATATTTGTTAGAATGTTAATGCTAACTTATTTTTCATTTTAGATCTAGCGGTCAACGCGCATACGCAACGGACAAATCGTTACTGAGAAGATCCACTGCCGCGAAAACTGATGTGTTGTGGGAAAGTTTCCTTTCCTTTCAGAGCGGCGACGTTTGTTCATATGCGCGGATATTCGCCGTTGCCGACAGACGCAGGAGTCCGTTCCTTACCACTGACGTTATCCCAAGTGTGTCCAGCTTAAGTTTTAGTTTCTAGTTTACTTGATATAAGGTATTTTTTTTTTTTTTTTGAATAAATACAATGTTGGTTTCCATTCACTAACTGTTACATATGCAAAGCTGCGTCTAGTAAATAAGTAAATTAAATCTACACATTTTGAGCTAATCCGGGTTCGAAGTGTACTGAAAAGAATTTATCATATTTCAGCAAAAATGCATAAAAATGTATTAAAAAACATATTTATAAACAAATATCAAGTTAAAAGAAGTATCCTGAACTGTTTTCGTTTTTATTGCTTAAAAGAAGTATGTATGTACATTAACAACAAGCCACGGATCCATCAAAAAGTTGATACTCAGATACTCAAAAATATTTTGATTTCCTTTGATAAGCTAAAATAACAACAGCAACATAGATATTTTATTAGAAATATGTTACTAAAAATTGCAAAATGTAAAAATAAATAAATAATATTTAAATAGTTTCCATTAATAATAGGCCTACGTCAAATTTACATCAAATTAAAAAAAAAAAAAAAAGTTGATTTTTTTTTTTTTTTATCTTTGATCAATGAAAGTCATTTGCTATATTTCTTGAAACTAGCAATCCGGGAAAAGTGGATTCTCCCAACGTGCGACTGCTTTCTCACAACTACCCGATAAAAGTGAATTCTCCCAACCCACGACTGCTTTAGAACCAGCGAGAACGTATATGACATATTTGTATTTTTCGTAGGGATTAGAATGTAGTCCCGATAGCCTAATGGATAAGACGTCTAACTTCGGATCAGAAGGTTGTAGGTTCGATTCCCGTAACGAACTTGTAGAAATTATTTCTATTTTCACAAATCACAACAATTGCGCCGGACAGACAGACAGAGAAATAAAAGGTTTTTATTTAATACACAATTCGATAAGAGGCAAACGTTGGCGTCATCATCTCGTTTAAAACGATAATTTTCAAGGAGCCCTGAATTTTTAAGCAGCAACAATATGAAGACATATTGAAGTGATATTAAATCAATAAAACAGTAAATAAACTAATATTAACTAATATTTATGAAACTAAAAATAAAGAAAATAAATCAAATAATGAACGTTTATTTATTAAAAATAAACAACAATCACAAACAGTGTTGTTCATTATTTACCAATTAAAATCTTTGATATTGAATTGGTGGTACAAGTCTCATTTCTCGCGAGCAATTCAAGAACAATGTACAAGCTCAAATCTTAAACGTAAAGACGCTAATAAAAGCGAGATTTGTTATTCACACTTAAATTTCAATACATAATTCATGTGTGGAACTCAGTTCGTTCCTAGCTCAGTCTCGTGCAAAAGGGTGCGCTGACTTTTACACTTTCGCTCAGTGAGAGCGGCCCCACCCCTTCCAAGCCAACCCCACCCTCCACAATGGAAGCTGCTGCTGCAAAAGCACTCTGTCAGACGCTATAATTAATTGCCATAATCGCTATTAATGCTTTGCACTGCCTCTAGTGCTTTTGTTTACATTGAAGCTCCCCACCCACGTCCCCATCCCCTTCTAACGACATCAACAATCAGAGCAGCGCTACACTCAGTCCCACCAACACCACCCACCCTTTTCTTTTTGTTTTCTTAAAAAAATACTATCTTAGGAAGCGTTACATGAAAGATGGTAATGTAGATGGCTTTTCTGAAGAATAGCGGCAATGTAATATTAATCCTGATAGATTATCGAGATTAATTAACTAAAAAAAGAAAACAAGAATCTTCGTGAGAATATAAAGCCAATTTCCTTAAAAGGTTTTTTATTATTATTTTGTTGTTTTTTTTAAAAAAAAAAAAAAAAAAAATAATGAAAATGACAAAAAACAAAATGCCTAAATTTGATATCCTTTTATAATATATACCGAATAGAACAAAATTTTTACCTTTTCTGATAATAAAAACAATTGAATTAAATCCGCATTGTTTATTTGAAATTGCATAAATCGGATTAATTTTAATCAGAACTATGTGCAGTGGGTAGCTGAGTTTTAATATTCATTGTTTAAAACCATGAGATATTAATAAAAATGCTTTTTCAATGGCATTTGTCGTTCTGGACGAGAACTCGTTTAGAAGTTACGAGATCATCCGTAATCTTCAAATCCACAACCAAATTTCAGGATGATCCATAATGTCCGTTTTGATAAATTTTAAAACACCAACTCCGTTGGATTTTTGGATCATACAAGATTTATTTCTCACGAATAAGTTAGAAGAAATTCCCCGCCGAATTTTTTTTTCCTGGAAAAACAACTAGAATAAGCAAATAATTAAAAAAAGATTTCAAAAAGAATTCCAAAATGAATACGACATTACCGACTTAAGATTTAAATGTTTACAAATAAATAATTTATCTAGTATTTTTTTTTTTGTCTTCAAGTAAAAAGTAGGTACTCTTAAAAGAGAAACAATTATGGCTAAAGAAATAAAAGAAGAATAAAGAAACTAATTCTACTCTGTTTTTCATTTTCAGTCTAATTTCCAATTTTTACGTAAAGGATTAAAAAAAGAAAAAAAAAAAACTTTACAAATTTAGTTCATCTAAAAATTTGTAATGAACTATTTACTAAATACGTGTAAGTTTTATTTAGAGTCCTTAAGTTTTTAAGCCTATCTAAACTAGATCTTTATATTGTTTCCAAGAATTATTAACTGTATATGAATTGTCAACGATTATTAAAATGTAACTGTAGAGAAATTATAATGAAAATTATAAATTGAAGCAAATTACAAGTCCATATTTTGTTATATGAGTATTATTATTAAATTTCAATATACAGTAAACTCCCGATTATCCGCGGCCCTCTCCGGTTTCCATTTTTTTTTTATTGTACAATAAATTACGGAATTAAAAAAAAATATTTTAAAACTAGAATAAGGCAAACAATAAAAGAGGCAGATTTAGCGACGTCCAAGTAAGGGTTTTCGTGTTTCGACATGAAAACACAAAGACCATTAACCGATTTTTTTTGTTAAAAAGTAAGAAATTAAAGCAAATTAAAATAAAGTAATTGTTTATAATGAATGTACTGCCAGTTTAATGTAAAACATGTTAAAAGCATTTTTGTGTTGATTTTCGTCCTTTTTCGTCGTATTTCGGATTATCCTCGATTGCCGCGCCACCCAACTCCGCGGATAATCGGTAGTCTACTGTATATTGTTATATTTATTTTTTATTTTATTTATTTTTTTATTTATTTATTTCTAAATTTAAAATTACAGTCCTGCTAGGTTTTCAAAATGAAATCCTGTGATGCAGGTGCTGAAAGTATAAATAATTTATATTTGTAATTTAAAAAGTATTAATCATATAAAATCATATAAAAATTATATAATTACACAATTATACGAATTATACTTAAATTAGATTCAATTATATAATTATATAAAAATCAATATATCACAGAAATATAAAAAGAAAATCAAATACAAAAAGAAAATTATTATAAATATCATTCATTACAATCAAATTTAAGGTTCCCAAATTATTTTTTACTTATTATTCTAATTACAATTTCTTTCTTTCAATGTTTATACTGTATAACATTACTGTATAACATTACTGTATAACATAATGTTTATACTGTATAACATTAAAAATTTCTAAATCTAATTGTGAAAATAAAACTTTAAATAACAATCTCTCATGCCAAAATTATTCAACTAAAAAATATATAAACAAAATATCAATACACAAGACCAAAAACACACAAAATATAAATATAGTATATGTAATCAAAAATACCTAAATATTCCAGATAATTTCGCCAAATATTATTTTTTTCAGTATTTGCCTTTTTAATATACTTATTTTATTAAATTTATTTTGTTTTAATTCCTTTGTAATTTGCATAAAAATCTTTAATAGAATTCTATTTTTATTTCTTAATCCAAAGTTGTTCTTAGGATTTTCATAATATAAAATCTTTATTAATGTATTTCTAGTAATATTTTCTAAGTTATAATTTCTAATTTGATTTCTAATTTTATAAAAGTTATTTATTATTAAAGAATATAATATTTTTTCTTTTGGCATCAAAATTTTATATTTTATTCTTATCTGTATTTTTTCATTCTTTGTTAATATACAATAATCTTGTATTATGTAATTCATTATTTTATTTAATATTCTATTTATGTTATTAGTGTCTGTATTACCTAAATGTACCCAACAACATAATCCATAATTTATTAATGAATCTATAAATGATTTATATATTAACATCTTGTATCTTATAGAAAAGATACCCTTAATATGTTGAAACATATATATTAATGAATTAAGTTTATTTAATATATATAAATAATGTGTTTTCCAAGAGAATTGATCATTAATATATAAACCTAGATATCTAATTGTTTTAATAATTTCAATATTTTCACAATTACAACTTTGGAAGTTTATGTCATCATCGAATAAACAATTATAATCATGATATTTTATTACTGGATTTGTATGTAAAAATTTATTTTTTGTTTTCAATATCATTAGTTTTGTTTTTTCACTATTTATTTTCATTTTATTATTGTGTGTCCAAATAATTAATTTATTAAAGTCTTTTTGTATATTGTATTCTGCAGTTTCATAATTTTCATTTATATTTATCAATATGATGTCATCAGCATAAGCAAAAATTTTTGATGTTGATATTGTACTATATAATGTATTTAAGTATAAAATAAATAAAAGTGGTCCTAAGTTTGAACCTTGAGGAATTCCTGTTTTTAATTTATATGTTTTACCTAATTTTGAATTTAAATTAATTCTTATTTTTCTATTTTTTAAATAGTTTTTTAATATTTCTATCATATTGCCTCTTATTCCAGTATGAAATAATTTTTCTATCAATATCTTATGATTAATACTATCAAATGCTTTCTCAAAATCTATAAAAATAATATATATATAATAACCGTTATTTAATGCACAATTTATGATTTTTTGGAAATCTTGAAAGAGTTTATCAGTACTTAAATTTTTTTGATATGCAAATTGTTCTTTTTTTAGTAATTTATATTTATACAGAAAGTTATATATTGAATTAGTTAAGCATGTTTCTATAATTTTTGACATATTGGAAAGAACAGAAATTGGCCTATAATTTTTTATATCATCAATTTTTCCTTTTTTATATACTGGAGTTATTTTCGCAGTTTTCCAAATACTTGGGTAAGTTCCATATTCAAACATGGCTTTTATAAGTTCATGCAATATTGCTGCAAATATATCCATATACTTTTTTATATCTTTTACAGCAATATTATCAATACCAACAGTATTTTTATTTTTCATTAATGTAATTATATTCATTATATTTTCAATACTAGGTATATTAAACACTATTGAATTTATTGAAGTTTCAATATCCGTATTATTACTTCTAGTGTTACAATTACATGTACTAACAACTTTACTAAATGTTTTACCAAATAATTCATCAGTTTGCTTATAATTATATTTTTCTATTAATTTACAAATTTTGTTTTTATCAATAGTTTTATGTTCATTATTTTTTATAATATTATTTATTATATTCCAAGTCTTTTTATTATTATTGTAAGTGTTTAGAAATTTATTTTGATAGAATCTTTGCTTTGTTTTTTGTATTAGGTTTTTTAACCAATTACTCTTTTTTCTATAAATTTCTCTATATTCTTTATTTGTTTTATTGTTTTTATGTTTTTTATATAACTTATCTTTTTCCTTAATATGACTATATATTTCATCTGTTATCCATTCATGTTTATAATTTTGTTTTTTATTATTTTTAGTTTGATAATGATATTCATGGTTTTCTCTATATTTTTCTTTATTACTTATTTGTTTTTTAGATTTATTTATAATTTTTACAAATTTATTTATTATTTTATTTGGGTCAATTATTTGCTTATTTCTTATATTATTAAGTAAGTTTTCTGATTTTTCAATAAATAATTCCTCATTTATTATATTATTGTGTCTTCTGAATTTTTTAAGATTTTGATTACTTTTACTTAATTTTTGATTAAATATTTCTAACATTATTATATAATGATCTGATATTTCTGTTTGTATAATATTACTTTTAGTATCTTTATTTTTTAAATTAATAAAACAGTGATCTAAGCATGTTGAAGTATAAGATTTTATTGTCTGTACTTCTCTAGTTGCAGTATCAATTAAATTCTCAAAGCCATAAGTATTAAAAATTTCTAAATATTTCAGTACCAAAGAATTGTTTTTTTTTTCTAGAATATTAATATTCATATCACCAATAATTATAAAATTATTAGTTTTTTCCAATTTTTTATGAGCATATTCTATAGTGTTTTCTAATTCTTTAAGAAAATAGTTTTTATTCGTTAGAGGAGGTTTATAAATTATTAATAATTTTTTTAAATTTGTACTATTATTAATTTTACTTATATTAATATCTTTATATTTAAGTACACATGTAATATTTTCAAATGTTATTGTGTCAATCTGAAAATTCATCAATGTATATTCATTTTTATAATATATTATTATCCCACCACCTCTTCTATTTTTCCTAAGATTATATATCATACTATAGCCTTCCAGGGTAAAATATTTAATTTCATTTTCATTTATGTTTATTTCTACTAAAATTATTATGTTTATTTCATTTAGAATTTTTTTTATATGACAAATGAGATAATCAAAATTCTTTTTATTATCGTATATTTAAGTATAATATTTTTTCAGAAGACTGATTTATTATTCTATTTATATACCATTCTTCAAAATCACAGTAAATATTTAATTTTTTCTGATCTGATGTTTCAAACATTAGTCAAACATTTTTAGATTATTTTTTTAAGATCATCTTCATTCATTATTTTTATTATAGATGAATTTTCATCTTTTCTTACTAAGATCTTATGGAACTTTGTCCAAGTGAATTTATAATTCTTCTCTTTTGCAATTATTCTTGTTTTCCAAAATAGGGTTTTTTTCCTTTTCGTTAAGTTCTCATTAAAATAGATTCTACTGGTGTCATTGCTATCAGAAATTTCATTATTTCTTAAGATTTTCTTTTCTTTCATTTTTTCCATCCAGATTAATCTACTTTTTAAGGTTGAAAACTTGATTATTATAGGCTTTATTTTGTTCTTATTAAAAGTTTGAACCCTATGCATAACCTCTACATTTTGAAGTTGATCTTTCACACCTATCTTGTTTGCAATTTTTTCTACAATGTCTTGCAATTTTTCATTTGGAAGTTGGATAACTCCATTTATTTCTAGGTTATTTTGTCTTAATTTTTCTTCATGATTGTCTATTTCTAGT
Source organism: Thereuonema tuberculata (assembly GCA_023159025.1). Classification (NCBI taxonomy): domain Eukaryota; kingdom Metazoa; phylum Arthropoda; class Chilopoda; order Scutigeromorpha; family Scutigeridae; genus Thereuonema; species Thereuonema tuberculata. Next base: position 42,840,804 of record JAFIDM010003189.1, on the reverse strand, counting down.
TCAAAGTTTTTGATTTTCTCTTGTGTTTTATCCTTTTCTTCTTCTAATTTTAAAAGTCTTTCTTCAGTTTTCTCCTGTTTTCCTTCTATGGCTGATAATTTATCTAAAATTTCTTCATAATGTTCATGAATGTAGTTGATACTACTTCTTATTTCCTGTATTTCCGACTTGATTTCTCTTACCTCCTGTAATAATTGACGTATTTCTAGAGCTGATTCCATTTCATTTGTTTGGTAATGCGTATCTTGATTTTCTCCTTTCTTAGCTTCTTTGGTTGATTTTGTTCGTATAGTGATATTCTTAAAGTTCATATTATCTTCTTTTTTTACAGTATCTGTAATATAAGTTATTCACTTATATTTCTCGTTAATTAGGCTTATTTTGATTGAGCAGAGAATCCTGTGTGCGGCCATATTGCTATATGAGAAGTATTATTACATATCTATTGGAACGTGTTGTAATCACGGACGTTAAGTCCATATATTAAGTCCATAAAATTTTAAATATATAAAAACGAATTTTGGAGGAAAAAAAAAAGAAATTTTCTTGTCCTCAATTGACCCCAAGAAATTTCTTGATGAAAGAAACGAAATACCAAGAATAAATAAGGAATTTTTAAGGAGAATTTTCATTGTATGTCATGAATTATACATCTTTATATAATTAAAAACATGTTCACTATTGTATTTTTGCTGTAATATTACATCAAAAGATGGTAGTAATTTACTAATCCGTAAAAGTTATTAACGGAGTTTACTGAAAAATTACCTGTTTAGTCTGTAATGTTACAATAAATCTTTCATATTCTAATTTGATTTTGAGAAATGTATTTATTTTTATTATATATTTTTAAGTTAATATTATATACTTCTGATAAAATATATATATTTTTGAGTTATAGTATAAAGTATCTTCCAAGATTTTTTATACAAGTGCAACGCATTAACTTGAAGCGTTGTATTTCTTCCATTTCAAATATACGGCTTACAACCATATCAACTTTTCCTTATCAAAAAAAAAAAATTAAATAATAAAATAATAATAATTGAAATAATAATAATGAAATTCAAGTATTATTGTTATTTTTGAAACTAAAATTTTAAATTAAGTATAATAAAGTGCTGTAAAGACGTTTCCGTTTCTAATATAAAAATGATTGTAATCATTTATTTCCTCATCATTCAAAAAGCCCTTTTCTTTAATCAAAAATACAAATTCTGCTATAAAAACATTTAATAAATTATAAATGAAGTGCATTATATTTTTACAGCTTTTAGTGAGAAAGTGTTTCTGATCACGAATTTGCATTTTCAATATTATCTCATCTTTTAAAAAAAATAAATTGTCAATTTAGGCTTAGGAAGAAGCAAAGAACATATATTTTTTAATATAAAAAAAAAAAGTTTAACGTGCCTTGGATTTAATATTATTATGTCTACT
>JAFIDM010003189.1:42782395-42834364 GCA_023159025.1 Thereuonema tuberculata | reverse complement strand
ATTTTTTAGCTGTTGACGAGTGCCAGTGTAGTAGACATAATAATATATTTTTTAAGTTATGTAAAGTTCTGTTATCCATCTCGGTGCAGACGAGTAACTTAAATGACGTTAAATATCCTTCCGCCATCTCACTTTTAACTGTTCTGTGATTAATACTTCCATACCTTAATGGAAGCAGTTCTCTTCATTGTATTGAATAAAACATAATTCTTCAGCTCAAATAAGTTATTAAATAAATTAAGATTAAATAAATAAATAAATTATGTGAGAAGAAGAATTATGTTCTGTGATTATCAGGAAACAAATTAAAAATTCCCGACTGAAATAAAATAAAGCAAAAAAGTATGTTAAGATTCATAAAAAAAAATGTAAACAAAAAAGTTAGGATGCTATAAATCAAAGTTATCAGCGCAATGGAACTATTTTCATGGCGGCAGTATACAATTGGCAAATTCCTGCAAGTTCTATGTGAAACGAAATATAGGAACCATATTTCAACAATTTATCTGATCCTGATGATTCAATTTTTTTTTTTTTTTAATGGACAGTATAAAAACTGTTTGATGAATATTTACATCTTTTATTCAACTACATTTAACCGGATTTTACTGCTTTGAATAATTAACTTAGAATGATTACAAAACAATTATTTAGAGAAGAAAGTTAATGTTTATTTTGACATCATTTTTACTGTACTTTCTTCCTGATACAAGAATCTTTCGCTTTTATTTTGATTAATAACTTTTCCAACTGTATTTTTTATGACCATTGCTCTTTTAAAAGGCAGGTTTCTCTTTTAAAAGGAAATAATTAATTAAAACTGCGTCGTAAAATCGCTCTTCGAAAGCGGGAAGATAGCCCGTTTTCTTAGTTATTAGGAATTACTTAAGAAACCTACCCGCAGGTAATTTATTAATTAAGAATTTGCCAGCCCTAAAAAAAAAAATATTCCCGCCCGAGGGTCTTCAAACCGAGTCAGAATCACTTAATTGATGAAGTTTTTTTTTTTTTTTCTTTTGCCCTCTCCTAATTTTTAGCGTCCAGGGAGCGACAGAACTGGCTCAACTCCCACACATAAGTGCATCAGAAACCTGCGAAATTAAATTTCCATTATTCACTCCGGACTCTTTTTATCTCCGCTTCTCAACTGGCATCACGTGAGAATACATTGATTGTTTGCAGAGAATGGCACAGCAAAAGCACTTCGCACCTACAAAACACAGCCAATTATGGTAATAGCCAGCTTTTTTTTAAATTGGATTCACTTTTTGACGCTGAAAAAGATGTGACCTCGTATCCACGATTCTTCCGATTTTGTTAATGTACTTTTTTTCCTGTTTACTTATTAAGTATTATAAATTGTAACTCTTTCTCAATATTGCTGTAATAATGAAGAATTTTCATTCTGTAATGCAACGATATAAAATCTTAAAGATGACACGGCCATGTTGATTTTTTGTAACGAGTCATTATGATGGTTTAAAATCTTATGAATCTCACGATCCCCGGGGGTGTGAGGAAAAGAGAACGAAGATTAGAAAAAAAATAGAAAACAGGATAAATGGAAAACATAATAAACTTAAATTAGCTCTTAAACTTCGCGAGATAATTGGAAGAAAACTGAAGCAGTTAGCTTTGTAACATAAATGTGCAAATTAAGAGCTTTGAAGTAACAATGTTTACATTTATTTTTATTTGAAGAATGATTATAAAAGTAATATAAAAAAACCCAAATTTATGTTGATGTTCTACTAATAAAAGTAGCAGTGTTAATAAAGCTTTCGTAAAAACTTCGGAAAATGAATAAAAATCTTTTATAATAAATAGGGGAGGTGGTGGTAATATGGACCACTTTTTTATTTTTGACAAAATCTTGAATTTCAAGTGGCTCTAATGTATGAAAATCGTCAGTAGCATTAGTACACATATCGTTTGAGATAAATATCACACATTTTTAAATAAATATTTAAACTCTTGAATAGGTACAATTATTTAGAACATTCTATAAAAAAATGAATTGTTGAACTGGGGTTGTAATATGAAACAGATGTTAAAATGCAACAATACTTCTTTATTATTGCTAGTATAGTAAAAAAGTCATTTATTGTTAATACTTTAATGCATTATTTTGCTTCACATCAATAGAAAATATAAAAACTACAGAGAAAAAGTAAAAATTAATGCTGAACACTTTATAATTGAAAGAAAACGCTCAATTAAAAATTGCAAGTCTTTCATGAGCAAAAATCTGCTGATTTGGTGTTTTCTTGCATTTACCATATCTTCTTGACACCATTTCTGCCTTAGTCCCTTCTTTTCAGATCCTAATTTGCTTCTTGGCATCGTGAGGTTGTATTATGGAACACCTGTTTCATATTACCACCAGTCGCCATATGGAAATTGACTGATCCATTCTCAGTAATAAAATATTAATTCTTAAGTATTGAATACATCATTTTGTAGTTCCGTTAATTAATAATGATATACAATATAAGCAAAACCTCATTCGTATTAATAACAGTACCAGAAATTGTGTTGAATCTTATCCTGTAAAAACTTTCAGGCTTACGAAAACACACTACTTCTTCTCATAACCATACACAACGAAATACTGAAGTTACCTACCTCTAGGTGGCTAAAAGGAACACCAGCGATAGAAATTAGAGCGGTTTCCGGATGATAGCAGCAGCTACTTGCATAAAAATTGCTGTTTCATATTACAACCCTGTTCCATATTACCACCTTCTCCCCTATTATTAAACATCATCCACCAGAAAATAAATGTCATAAACTACATTTATTAACTGAAAAAAACGAATTTTCAAGGAGATAAAATTCACCGTCTCCTCTTTTTCAAGCCTTTTACATTATAATAATAAATACACAAGATTCTTTTACAACAATGACCTTAAAATATTGATATTAACAATTAAAAAACGTTAATACAATAATAATAAAAGATCATAATCTACAATATAATAATCAGAAATTCTTATCAAACGAATACAAAAAGTAGATGGACAATAGAAAGCCTATTAACACTTTAATTTTTCGATTATTACCTTTTTGTTAGAGGTTATAAATTTTTTGTTAATCATTTCTCTAGCCAATTTTACCAAATTTTCACTAACTTTAACTCCATCACATCTATTGAGATTTTTTTCTTTCGAATTTCGGATACATAGGCTTTCTATTGTCCTTCTAATTTTTGTATTTGTTTCATTATATAAAATGTTTACTTCACAATTGATACAATGTTGCTTGTCTTTACAGTGTTCAGCAATTTCAGATTCCTTTACTAATTTTTGTCTAATATAATATTCGTGTTCCCCCATGCGTTCTTGAACTGTTCTTTTCGTCTCCCCAAGATAGAACGAATCGCAATTCAGGCAATCTAATTTATAAACAACACCCATTTCAAACTTCTTGTCATTGCTATTTATCTTTTTACATAAAATATTTTTTAACTTATTTCTATATTCAAAATTTAAGTTTACTCCATATCTTTTACCAATTTCTTTTAATTTCCAGCTGTTCTTATTCAGATACGGAATGAAAAATCTATTTTCATTATGTTTATCCAATTCTTTTATCTTAAATTTATTATAATTTCTTATTGAGCTATCTATGAATCTGTCAGTATAACCATTCTTTTTTAATTTTGATTTCATATCACTTACTCCTATATTAAAATCTTCTTTATTACTGGTATTATTATCAATTCTAATTAAATAATTCTCAATTATATTCCTTTTTATTTTCATATTGTGTCCAGAATCAAATTTTAAAATATGGTCACTTTTATAATCTTTAATGTAATGTTTCATTGTTATTTTGTTATCCTTTTTTATTAGTTTCAGATCAAGAAAATTTAATGAGTCATTGATTTCTTCTTCCATTTTGAAATGTATGTCTTTGTGTCTCTTGTTAATGTCACTGCAAAAATTACTAAATTGCCTTTTTGTTCCGAACCATAATATAAGTATATCATCCGCATAGCGATAATTTTCCATTCTAAATTTAGTATCTTTCAATACTTTTTGTTCAAAAGTGTTAATAGGCTTTCTATTGTCCATCTAATTTTTGTATTCGTTTGATAAGAATTTGTGATTATTAATAATGTGTGATTATTATATTGTAGATTATGATCTATTATTATTATTGTATTAACGTTTTGTAATTGTTAATATCAATATTTTAAGGTCATTGTTGTAAAAGAATCTCGTCTATTTATTATTATAATGTAAAAGGCTTGAAAAAGAGGAGACGGTGAATTTTATCTCCTTGAAAATTCGTTTTTTTTTTTTCAGTTAATAAATGTAGTTTATGACATTTATTTTCTGGTGGATGATGTTTAATAATATTTATTATAAAAGAGGAGATTTAAGGAAGAAGTATGGTTTGTTTGTATAGAATAAAAATCTTGTCTAAATTTGGGGAAATCCGAAGGACATACAACAATTATATAGAATTCCGAAGAAAGAAAAAGATCGTAGAGTTATGTTTTTAAAACAAAATGACTAATGATTTTGGAAAAAAAAATAAAAAATAAGTGAAGTAAAATTAACTTTTATTAAAAATTTATAACTAATTGTGTTTGGGCAATTAAAAAAAAAGCAGCTTAACTGAACGATTATTACGATTAACGTTATATTATAAATATAATAAATAGGCCTATATTTGAAGTAAGGTGGAGTGGGGTAGGTTCGGACCGGTTTTTGTTAAGTTTGAATTTAACCATTTATTTTTTAAATTCTTTTCAAAATATTTAACTTACATTGATAACAATACGGAGTGGAATTAATAGTCTTTAATTTGTATAAACAAAAACACCACTTTACATTGTAAAATTTCATTTTAATAGAAAATTGTAAAAAATGACAACTACTCCGAACTTGCCCCAAGTAACGGGGCAAGTTAGTAAACAGCTGTTTAAAACGTATTGAAACCTATCTTCCTGTGTAACGGGGCAAAATCGGAATTATTCATAAGCCATTTATAAAATGCTTTTTACTGCATTAAAATAAGTTGCTTAGTTAAAAAGTAAGTAAGTAAGTAAGTAAGTAAGTAAGTCAGTAAGTATAAAGATTATATTTATTATAATCAATAAAAATATTTATAAAGATTGAATGGTTTTGGATCTAAAAAAAACCTTATAAAAATATTATTAAATTAAGCATGAGCAAGAAACCAGAAAAAGCAAAAAAAAAAGTGTGAGCGTGTGCAGGCAATTGCGTCTTACCCCGCCGCATGCTCCGAACTTGCCCCGTGCACTAATATTTTCGGGGCAAGACTGTATGCTTCAAAGAATCGAAAGGATTTTATTATTTAACGTAAACTTTATATAATGTTCTTCATACTTACCAAAAATAAGCACTCAAGACACAAAATTCACTGAAAAATGACGGCACTTTGTTGGACAACTTAATTTTGGATGTGTACTGTACAAATAGCTAAACTTATGTTTGAACATAAACAGATATCTATCATTAATTGGTGGAATTTTTTAAGTCGATGACTTCCTAATACAGATTACTATCTCTTAGCTTGTATAATTTTACTTGTATTAGAATAAATTCATGGCGTTTACGATCGTACCCCACTCTACCTTAATACAATAGCTTAAAAGGAATCTTGCCTACGATGTACAGAAGTCAGATTCGATCGTCGACAGATTTTCCTGAAATTACTGCTTCTCCTCCGTTAAACAGGCATCAGAAATGGCAAGCGAGTGTCGGACTGGCTCTGGCTTACTTCCACATCCCCAATCCATTTGCAATATAAAAGCTCTCTAGTTCCCCTGGCTTACTCAGGGTTTCACGTATATGTAATTATTATTATTGTTATTATTATTATAAATTAAAAAGCTTGACAATCACTTTTTCACTACGGATCTAACGGTAAAATTTGACGTTCAAATTCAGAATTTCTTTCTCACTACAACCGCTAAGCAGCTGGAATTTTTCTTCTATTATTAATATTTTAGTTACTGATGAACTGTTATTAGAATATGCATGACTGTATTTGTTTATTTCTTTAAAAAAAATAATACTGACGAAATAAATAACATGATTAAGTAAATATTCTTGATTTGTTGGCGAGCTCTCAAACAATTACTGTAGAAAAATAATGAAAGAAATTACAAAGGGAAAAAAAAAAAACCCAAACTGCAATCGTTTTTCTGGATTTGCTATTAGGGTGTCAGATAAGAAGAACGCTGGCTGCCATGGAAGATCAAGCGCCGGACTGAGACTGTGGCGAACCCACAGGGGAAGTCATCCATCGTTCACTCAGTCGAACGAAACGGCAACAAAAGCAAACGAAAATTTATTCCGAATTTATCAGGACCTAACACTACGTTTGGGAACAGTCAAGCAACAGGCCTGTTACTGTCAAACAGTGATTTTATTTTATTGTTTAAATCACCAAGTAAATTAGTGGTTTACAAATAAAAAGACAAAAGGAAAAGTGGAAAAAAGAATATAAAAGATCTCGCTGGAAATAAAAATAAGATGAAAAAGCTTATCTTAAAATGTTAAAAGTTTTATTATTATTATTTATTTCTTAAAGCCATGATATTTATTCAAGTGAAAAATCTCATTTATCTATTCTGCAAAACCTATCCTTGCTTTATTTTCCAGTAAATTCCTTATTTAAATAATCCAAATCTAATTTTAATCATATCGAAGCAAGTCATAATAGTGGAATATTAAACAGACTGAGTTATCTCATAAACTTTTATTTCCTAGGAAAATCGGATAACAAAAAACTTTCAATATTTATTAGTGATTGACAAAGAATGATATGATGTCACTAGAGAATAAGGCTACATCTGATGCTACTGACATTGACTTATAGCTTATTTTTAATGCGCTACACATTTCTCATCATTTGGTTCTTCACATTTTGTCTTAAAGATAGCAGAAGGATTTGAAATTTACAAGCGGTAATTCACTGTACGCATAAAGCCATTTCTGGAACCTTCTGTATCATTACGCAAAGACAATATGGCGGCGAAACTGAAAAACATAACAACAACAAGTATGGAAGTAGTATAATAGGAAAACAAGGATTTTACAAGGATTCTGAATAGTTATTGATTAAATATTCTAAAAGGCAAGATAAAGAAAGTGAGAAAGGAAAGATGTCAGCCATATAAAATATCGATGATGAATTCTGTTCGGTGATACACGTAAATGAATAAATACAAATTATTTAACGCTACAAACAATGTTGACTTCATTAATATTGTCTTGGTGTAGTGGCATCAGTTATACACCTTGTTTGATACTTCCAGGAGCAATAAATTGTCAGGCTTTCCTTGCCTCTTGATTTTCAATGACAATGAGTTCGAAGGATCCCAGAGTTTGCAAACAATTTCGATTCCAATACAAAAGGGATGGGATCCTAATCAAACTAGGATCGTAAATTAAGAAAAGCTACGTATTCAGAATATGTAGTGTTTTCAACTGTGACTTGAGTCGTCATCAATAAGAATCTGGGACATCTCAGATTTGTCAGGACTCATCCGCCATTGAAGTGGGACAACAAATCGAAAAAATAGCCGTAACTAGTTCAATATCAAAACCTTGCGCTATAAGCAGTACAAAATCAAAATCTTGGCAAGAAAGGCATTTTAAATAGAAGCTAAAACAAAATACGAAACGAAAAGGGCCAACTTGGTCCATATTTCTCAAGCCTTCTGAATTGTATTATTAATGGGTTCTAGATAATCAGTAACGAAACAGCTGTCCAGCTGAAAAAAAATAAAACAAACAAACTGTGTATTTTGAGTATCTACCTTTCTTAATGTATCGTTTTTGTATTAAACTTACTTACTATTACAATTAAAAAAAAAGAAAAGATGTACAACTTTTTCTTAAACTGTATAATTTTTGCGAACCTTCTTTGACTTCCCCTCCATGAGAAAAAAATAAACAAAGTCTATTGCTTAGAATTATCAAGTCTCGAAAATAAATGTGTAAGAACAGTGAAGGCTAAAAATCCTTGTCTTTCCAATGAGATTTCATATCAATGTCGCTCCATAATCTTCATTTGAATAAATTTGGTAAAACTTTTTTGGTTACTATGGTAACTCGGACGGACTTTGCTTTCGAATGATAAGTTAATTTTGGTCTTTGATTTTAAATTCAAGAAATTAAATCCGCTTCTGGAAGAGAATATTTGAATCTGCTTATAATTCTCTTAGAAACATTAAAATAAGGACGATTTCCTTAAAAACATACGGAACTACAAATTCAATTAGTGATGTAGAAAATAGGCGAGTTATATGTTTTATAAAGATGTATATCTTTGAAACATAAAATCAACGCAAACTTCCTTTTTCAGCAGTTGCATTGTAGAGAAACCGAAGTAAGTAATTAACGAGTTAGCTAACTTAGAAACTTTTAGTGGCTTAATTTATAAATTACATCAATATGATCCTGCTGCTGTATATAAAATTTACTTCAGACAGTTCTTGGCTTGTACTTTGGAACGTTTATAAACTGAGTTGTGGAGTTGAGTTCTCGTTTCTCGATAGCTAGGAAACCAGTCAATTAGAATCTTTAGTGATCCCGTGACCGTGGATTCTGAGATCATTTTCTTGTCACGTGACCGTTGATCGCGATCCCAGACTACCTTTAAAAAGTTCATCTCAATGAGAGGGACAACTGTGTAATAAATCTTTACATTTTGGTCATCTGAAATGAACGGTTTAGAAGATGACCTTAAGTCATGTGACTTCCTGTTGAACCATGTTGAAGAAAAATGAAATGTAGCCATCCTTAATATTATATTTAACATTTGACACCTTATTTCTATTTCTGTGTCTTATGGTTTCGGAGGAGTAGCGGGCAGGAAAAAAAAAATCTTTTCTTTTATTCACAAAGACAGATAGAAGATTAGCAAATCAGCTCTACTTTTTTCCACTTATTTCCCTCGATGATTTACATCTTTGATTCTCTTATGGTGATAAAATATCTTGTAGATTCGTATCCATGGCAACCCAGTTCATTCTTCTTTGCAATTCTGCTTCACTGAAGAACAATATCCCGGTTTCCTTGTAGAACAGATATCTTATGTTTCACGTTCGTGTTATTACACTTACTGCTGATAGAAAAATTCTTGTCATTTAAACTCGCTTTGTTTAGTAACGTCCCATCTATCTTGTTACTCAAGTTGTTGTTTTTTTGTTTTTTTTGTTTTTTTTTTCGTACATGTTTTAGTAGCAAGTGAAACAATTTTACATGATCTGCTCGAATATGACATTGTTTCCTTGGTTTCCTTGGACTTGATGCTTTCTATCTACTGTCAATCACGTATTATTATTGTAACTGGAGTATTTGATTGTAATATTTTATTACAGGTAAAAACAAAAATTATTATTTTTTTAACAGAACAAAAATTTATTAAGAATAAAATCAAACGAATAGAAGTAAGAACACTGTAGACAATAATATTTAGGTCAATCATTTACCTCCTAAATGAGTTTTCCTGAAGTCGAGACATAGCCAAATCGCTTTCTCGCACCCGAAAACGGTCGATTCACCCAATTGCAACAAAATCATTATAATAAATTTTCAAGATAAAATTTACTAGAATTGCTCGCTTTAAAATATTTCATTTGATTTACTTACATACATGTAGTATGCACAAACATAACTATATATCGACTGTATGATAATTAAGTACTTATTTATATCACAATACAATAAAATAAAAAGCATACTCGCACATGAATAATGAAAAAGGAATCACTTATCTGTTTTTGGTATTTTGTTACCGGGAATCCAGAACAGCTGTTTCAGAGTTCCTACTCTTCATCAGCTGGATTCAGTATTAGTTATATGTGAGTGTGTAAGTAAAACTTTTAAATTTAGGAAAAAAAAAAAAAAGTTTGAAAAAAAAATTACAAAAATCACTTTCTAGCATTCTTTATTAAAACTGCAGGAATTCAACTTTACATTTTCCTGAGTAACATAAAGTTTTATGTTTATCACTTTATTACAATCGTAAAATGCTTTGTTTCTGAAATATCTCAGTGCTTCCAGAACACAGCAGCATTATTTAAATTGATTTTGGTTGGGAGAAAGAGAAAAACAAAGTTCGGTTGTGTCTTTCTTCAACCTTTGCTTGGCTGATTTCATGGTGGAAGGAAAGTGGACACGTGGTGCTGATAAGATGGGTGTTGGATTTACGACTGGACTCCCCCCTGATGCCAGGAAGAGATGCCGTGTTCCAATTAAAGATAGCGCAGTTCCTTACAAACAAAACATACCCCAGAGAGGAAATAAACCCAAAATCCATGTACCTTTGAAACATCGGCAACTGTCCATGAACCTATCTGCTTTTTTCCTACCTTTGCTTTTCTTCCGGGAATAAAAAGAAAGAGAGAAAAAAGAAAAAGGAGAAAGAAAACAGAACTGTTGCGCCTTATCTGCCTGTAGAAACAAGAAGAAAAGTCTCTAACAAAAATATCCTTTCGCTGTTTCTATAAAAAAAAACGGAACTTTTTATAGATATAAATAATATTAAGGAAATCACTTCACAAAGGTTAAACAAAGAAAACAACGAGTAAAAACTTTTAATTCCTTGATATATTTATTTATATATTTTTAGTTTATATTTATAGTAATCAAGAAATTTTTCTGACTTCATCATCTGCTTACGTTTTGTAAGTGGCGATATTTTGTAAGAATTTGTAAAAAAGAAGGAAACAACATAAAAAAAATGTAAAGAGGACGTAACGGTCGTCCCAGAGTCTCCCCAGTCAAAGAACCCTAAATGCCTCAGTGACAGCTCGAGATGCGAAATCCTTTTGGTTCCTTTGTGACTTCCGTAGTTTTTTATAAAATATTTACATTACCAATATACTATACATAAATATATGAAATATAAAGCTTTTTCCACACCAGGCTAGGCAGGTCCTCACGAGTGCCAAAGGTTTATGCTCCTAGTGATTCTGGACCAACGGGAATAGCTGAGGTCGGATTTCCGATGCCCGCCCGAGTAAGAAACCTGGTAGCTTTTTGACATTAGATTCTGGATGAACAGTAGGGTAAGTCTGGAGCAGAAACTACCGCGAAGAAATCTCGGACACCTGGAATTGAACCTCCAGTCCGCAGACCAGCGTCTAAACCACTGGGCTACCGGATCAACATATAAATATATACATTAGTTAAATTATTTTTATATATGTTAGTTAATAAATATTAAAGTTAATGTACTAATGTTTGAAATGCATGCGTTTTAATTTATTCACGTGACTAAACTAGCATAATTAGTTCACAGACAAAACACACGCATATATTTAAGTTGGACCTCTATTTAACTAAGTCGCTAAATTCCGAAAAAAAGTTCGTTATGTAGAAAATTCGAAGAAATTAGCAAAATGTTCTTGGTTCCAAAGAAAAATTCACAAAATAGAGGTCCGACTGTATATATAAACTTACTTTTTTAACTTTTCCCACATCATTGGGAATATTACATTTGTAATGTAATGTGTTATAAATACAATTCAATTAACTGAAAATAATATCAATCACACATTCTGATGAGGGTTGAATTGACGGGGGCGGAGCTCCTTTGCTAAATACAGAATTTTTTCTGGTTTAAGATTTCCAAGGTGTTGCATTGAAAACCTATTTCTAAAAATGACAAGTACATCCTGGTAAACGCTGAATGAGTTTAAAAAAACTACATTCATATGAGAAACTGAACTGTTAAATTCATGGCAAATGGGTGAGTTGGAAAAGCGAGGACGTCGTCGCCACAAGGCCTTCCGCGGTCAAGAATACCAGTGGGTCGATCAATACGAGGAAGGCAAGCAGCAATGTCCCTTTTTTAAAAACGAACTGCCCTTATTGGCACCACTTCTCTCTTAAGACAGCATAGAAATCACATTAGGTAGATGCTACTGACGAACCTACCTTTGCAGGCATTGAATAATGCAAAAGCTAAGGAGACGGGTGGGTGGGTGGATGGGGGGGCAGTCAGTTTTGCCTTGCATTTCGCTGATCTTTGAAAATTGCAAATGGTTCGTCGGTTTTAAATTGGATTTGGAAAACGCCAGGAAATGATGCTGTGCTCTTTAAGGAAAGCTGCTTCTCTGGCCATCATTACCCAAACGACGGATCAAGGCTCTGCCTACCCTAATCGCCCAAACACAGGAAGTTCAAAGATTCAAGAAACTTTCACACACATACACATCTTTTTTTTTCATTTTTTTGGTAATGAAAATATACCAAAATAACCATTTTTAACCAACGAGAAATTTAAGCTCTTTAAATCATCTTGTGTGTTACTTTAGATCTGCTGGAAGGATCTTATTGAAACTTGGTGTGCATCTTTATGGACAGATGATCTAACTTTTTATATATATAACATATTTGAGATCTTTTCCGAATGGGTTCCCGAAATTAGCACGAGAGATCGATAAAAAACTCCCGTAGAAAAACACTGGAATTTAAACACTTGGTTTTCTCTTAATACTTCATTGTTTGAAACATTGGGAATTAATCCTTTCAGCTGATTCCACTGCTAGTGATTAGATATAATTAAAATTTATCCGTTTTAGATAAAGTAAAAAAAAAAGGCTGGGGGAGGGATGATTACATTCATTTATCAGAGAATGCAAAATTTTTAGTGTTTGTATGCAGTAGATATTATTATAAATGAAATACAAAATTAGGCATGATCGTTTTTGTCGTTGTTAATATTAAAAAAAAGAAAAGTAATTAAGAAAATTATAAGAAATCATACTTCAAGGAAAGTCTTTATGTTATGTCTTTCCTTATGTTCTTTCGAACTCCTTATTCTAGTGATTAAATCGTCCTCTATTGAAATCGAAACATTGATGGCGGAGTGCACCAAACTTCAGTTAACTTTGATGACTGCAGTTTGGACGGAGCTAAAATTAGTGGGGGGTGCTGCTCCAGAAAAATTTTAGCCTTTGTTTTAAAATTGTGTGAAAGGAAACAAACATGTATGAAAAGAAGTTTATCAAGTTTCTGAATAAATTTTCTTTTTATACATGTTTATACAAGTTTCTGAATAAATTTTCTTTTTATACATCTTTGTTTCCTTTTACACAATTTTAAAACAAAGGCTAAAATTTTTCTGGAGCAGCACCCCCCACTAATTTTAGCTCCGTCCAAACTGCAGTCATCAAAGTTAACTGAAGTTTGGTGCACTCCGCCATCAGTGAATCAAACCATTACAAGGATACAAATTTTTTGAACAAAATATTTAAAAAAAAGTGTTTAAAATAATAAACACTATTATAAATTAATAAATTGTATTTAATTTCAAATTAAATAAATAGGTACATGGAGGATTTATCCTTGAAAATAAACTGCCTCCACATCTAAATTAATATATTAAAAGAAAAAAAAAATCAAAAAACGGAAAATATAGAAAGGAATAAACTCAAATAACAAAATCAATTAGAAAATCCTGGCTCTTACAATCAATAAAAATGCATGTTTTTTTGTAAAAACGTTTGAACCTGTGAACTGATCTTGAAATACGGCAGGCGGAACAATAGAAAAATTTAATTGTTTAAAAAAAGGATCATTATTGAGTTACAATAGATGGCACAACGATGCCATCTATTTTAAATTTGCGCCTGTTTCGATTTGATTCGAAGATTTCTGCAAGTACTTGAGTACTTAATTGATTTTTGACAAAATGAAAAACTGGAAGATCTCATTCACAAAGAGGGAGGTTTTTCCTTTACAACATTTTCACGACTTAAACACATACACAAAGAAAACAGAAAAGGCAATGTTTTACCCAACGTCAACAAAACTTCTTACATAAAATGTTTTCCCGACTGTTGCAGGAAAAGCTTCGTAAAGGAGAATGGGCAAACTCTACGGCAATTTTCCCCACCCTATATAGTGATAAGGCCTATACTGTGCTTTTATGAAAGGCAGACCGACCACTGCCGGACGATTTTACTCCGCAGAGGGGTGATACGCTGAGATGGGTACTTTCCTAAGAAATTCTTTTGGACATTTTCGCTTTTAAGAAAAATAACGAAGGAGCATTTTTGCAATAGTATTTATTCTTTCCATAATTCTTTCCCGAAAAGCGCAAATAGAACCCAGCTACTAGTAAATTAACACTATAAAAAGTAAACATCCGATCTTTGTTTCTCCTCGCCCCTATTTTGAAGAAATCTAAGGAGACCTGACGCATGCGCAAAAGCGTTGAAGGCTCTCGTAAAAAAAACCGAACAATATCTGTAGAAAGATCTCCTTACACAGAACATATGTTATTATTACGACTCGTCGCAATTATTAGTCCTTTCGGATTTATATACGTCTAGATATGATCTTTGAGTCATTGATTGTAATGAGTTGGGGTGCAGGGAAGCCAACCACCCACAGCCAAGCACCTCCGCCTGTAGGTGGTTGGCTTCTCTGCCACCCACATTCATTATAATCAATGACTCAAACGTCATATCTATATAACTCCGAACGGACTAATAATTGAGACAAGTCGTAATGATAAAAAATGTTCTATTGATGGAGATCTTTCCTTGCGTATGTATCTTATCGCTATACAGGGGTGCCCATTCTCCTTTACAATTTTTGTCTTTTTTTTTTTTTTGCTAATTTCAAAATGAATTCGAAGTTTTCTGATAAAGTAGATTTGAACACTAATGGTAAGTAACTTCAAGTAATTTAAGAAATTAATTCCAGAAACGATTTAATCTTAATAAAAGTTAATCAATAAACAATTAATTAATATTTCATAGAAGATTTAAGGTAAACTTACATCGATGGCTTAGCGCAAAAGTAGCGAATATCCAGTAAAATACAAAATTAGTTTTTTGTGGCGAATAGGTGTCTTAAAGAGCCTTCTTGTAGGGCAAAACTAGCAAATCCTTCAAAATGGCATATTTCCTGTGATTTTAGGACCTAAACTAGCGAAAAAGTATCCTTTTTTAAAAACTTAAATGGCAATAGAAGCGAATGTGCATATTCGCTACTTTGACCGTTTCATCTCTGCTGACTGAACACTTTTCTGTGATAAAACAAGCGAATGTGCCTGTATTCGCTAGTTTGTCCCTAGATAACGCCACATGGTTATTGTCACCTTCTCACCTTCTCTAACCTTCTCACCTTGGATAAATTGTTAATTGAAAAATGTTAGCTTAAAATTACACTATCAAAAATTATCTAAGATTATTCTAATCAATTTCTAGTTTAAAATGTCACAAATTGCATGTTTCTATCTGTTTTTGTTCCAAAGTTACTAACAATGAAGTTTCAAAGCGATTTACCGCTTTGGTTTGGCCAAAATGTAAAGAACGGTATCCGCTTCGATTTCCGATCCGATACCGTACGGATATTAGCTGATACTGATGCTAGTATTAGTCAATCCCTAACAATGAACATAACTAATAGTGTAGTTCGCTAGTTTGGTCAAGCATTTAAGGAGGTTGTGATGAATTTTAATAAGGATAGAAGTGGCGAATCTGCACATTCGCTACGGTACTTCTTTCTTAGCTATCTCAATGGCACAAACTTTCTGTAAGATCCAAACTATCGAATCGACCAAAACTGCTTGAAAAATGCAACAATCAAATTTTTACCATTGTAGTATACCCCAATGACAATATCTGTACCGAATATGAGACTTCCAGAAATTGTTCCTGAGTTTTGAGGGACATTTCCCACTAAATTAGCTTTTTCTCAAAACTTGCATCTTGGGTATTCGCTACTTTTGCGCTAAGCCATCGACATCATCTTTCGGAAAAAATTAATTTAAATAAATAAAAATAATATTTTTTATTTCTATAGCGTCCATCGATCGACGCTAGAAGGCGCTACTTTCAACACACTGATTGGTTAAGGACTACAACATCCCTGATTGATGCTGGACCTACGGGGTTCTTTGCCCGTGATGCATTCTCTACTCTAATTGGTGGGAGACGATTTAAAAAGGACGGTTCTACAGTTAATTGTCAGCATTGAAAAAGAAATGCAAGTTTGGCATTTCGAAACTGTATGCTCATGTTTTAAATGTATATAAATGTATTATTTCAACTTGTTGTGTGTATGCCTAGTCATTTGTTAAATTTAATTCAAACACACGTAAAAATTTATCATCACACATTTTTTATTTCTACTTTGAAATAAATAATAAAAAAAAAAAGTTCAATTTTTAGAGATATGGTAGTGGCCATTAAGACAGTGACAAGAAAAACGCTATGATTTTTGTAACTGTGAAGAATTATATTTAATAAAGCAGGTCTCTTAAGTCTCAGGCAAAACAATTCGTACGATGATTTGAATGTAGCAAGGATTAAGAGAGTACATTTCGGTACTTTTAGAGTAGCGCAGGCCTTAAAATAAGCCTACCATATGTCATCTTCCCAAGAGAAAGTGAGGAGTTCTGCAAAACTTAATAATTGTATTATGAGCAGATGTTTAATATTTTATACACAGAAATAGAATTTAAAAGAGAAACAGACGAACGCACAAAAATAGAAAGTATGACCTGAATACAAGAAAGAGTGGATGGACCAGGGTTTTGAACAAACAACACACACTTCCTTCCTTAGCAGTATTAGACTTCCAATCCTCCCTGATTACAAACAATCTTTATATAAATTACATAAGTATGCTAATATAAAATTATACAAAGTAAATAAAAATAATAGCACTAAAGGCCCATTCAACTATGTAGTTTTAGAAATGGCAGAAGTGTTGAGACACTGCAGCTAATTTCTTATACTCGATTCTGACTTCGTGGTCCAATCAGATCAGCTGTTGTTTTGAGCTGTGATCGCTTTAATGCAATCATCCTCTGTTAAGTCAATTGATTCGTCGTTCAGATCTTCCCTAATTCCTTCCCTGTCAAATTCTCTTCTCAAACGTGGAAATGTTCCCGATTGAAAGTAAATGGGATAAATGATTCTTTTCCGGATTCGACGGAGCACAAAGAGAAAAATCGCAAAATGAAACATGGCATCTGGTGAATCTGTAAATAGTGTTCTTGGCAAGGATACAGTATTTTCCGAGAACTTAGAATCACGGAGAAGCTTTCAAAGTTCAAACAATTTTTAAGAGGCTGTGACAGAGATCACGTAATCATTATTACCGTGGTAATGAAATATCTGGCTGACAATCAGTTAAAAAAAAAAAAAAACTAAAAAAAAAAGGGGGGGGGGGAACCTTCTAGAAAACAGAGAATTAAATGAACCTCATGATAGCTAAAAGAAACAAGTGATGTAAGGATGTAACACTGCATTAAGTTCAGTATTATTAATACTGCATTATCTAATTCGAAATTTGTACAGTAAGTTTACTAGTTTTTGGTACAGCTTCGCAGAGATCCAAGAATATGAGATATTTAACAAAATAGTTAACTTAGCAACACAGACTATGAATCTTGTAAAGTAAATACTCTGATATCATGAAACTCGTTTTTCGAACATTTATAACATAGAAATGTTATGTCCGTTTTTCGAACACAGAGACACCGGCTGGAAGGCAAGGAATCAATTTGTGCAGCGAATTTTAAGATTCGTAAGTACTTAATACCTCTGTAATATTTTTGTTTTTGTAAAATTCATACTAAACAGCAAGAATTTAGTAAATATATGTACGTATAACAGTTTTTGTTAATTAAAACCCATACGCATTTAATACTTGTGAATGACTATTTTGTAATACTCATACAAAACAGCAAGAGCAAGTAAACATGTGTACGTACAATAGTTTTTCGTAACTTTCACAGCTCATAAAGTTGTATGAAACTTCCAATATGTTAGGCGTAATGCACTCAAGAATTCGATTTTCAAACGCTCTAAAAATTTGTGTAACTCTTAATAATTTTTTCAAAGGGAGGAAAAAGCGAGGGATCTGCCTTCAGTAGTCTGTAATTAAAGAGTCAATACCAGGACACAGGCTGAATCATATTTTATCGTCTTTATAGAACTTGCAGAAAAAGACACTCAATTTCAAATTACATTTTCGTTCTTACATATCAACTTTCATTTGGTTTAAATTAGTTTTATTTTAAGTTTGAGGGCAAAAAATACAGAGTTGGGAGGAAGTATTACTGTGAGATGGAACTTAATTCGTTTTCAGTTTCTCTCTCATTTATTCAAAGATTTTTTTTTCCAATATCTCATTAGGAAGAAGAATTCGAAAGAGGCACACTCCTGTTAACGAGACATGGGGGGGGGGGGGCTTTTCCTTCGTCTCTAATGAACCGTGCCTTTATACTTGCCCTGACCCTCCTAAGGAACAGGGTTTATCTTGTCATGGACACCCTAGTTTAGCGTCCTTATCAACCAAACCTGTGTACACACAGCTCTCGGACTGAGAAGATGGGTTCCGATAGCGCCCAGGGGAGTTGCTTACACCACACAGAAAATTTCCTGAAACCTGGAGAACAAGTAATTCAGAAATTAATCACGCGTTCAGAGAAAAGTCTCCACTGTACAGAAAATCTGCTGATTCCAAAAAAGAAAGAAAAACAAGAAAATCCTAACTGCTTTTGAAGTTTCGACAATTAAACAATAGTTCCACAACGTACTCGAGTAGAGACAGAAAGATGATCATTATATTTATTTAATATGCTGCATCATCTATTCTCCAATGTGATTAAGTTCAGCATTGCTGAAGCGTCTTAGAGAAAGGACAGCCATGTTGGAAATGGGAGTCTATATATTTTTCTGACATCTAAAACTAAACGGATTTAATAGAAACTATAAACCGCAGTCTTAACAATTCCTTTTAAGAACAAGTATTTCGTAATTTTTTAGTTTTGTGTATATTTAGAGCGTTTATAGCATAACTAGATATACTGATATATCCAGATGAAAAAAGCTTCTGGAACCACAAGTTATTGCAAAATATAGAATTAAGTCACTAAAGGATATCAAAAGTGATTCATTCACCTATCCACCTTGCTGAGTTTATTTTTTTCTTTCTAACTCCTGGGAGTTCTCTTCAATTTTTTTTCTAATATTCCGTCTCTGTGAACAATATATTTGGTAAAACAGACATGTGCTAACATGTCTTGCTGAATTTCATTATAGCCTTCAGTTATTCATATGATTTTCGGAACATCACATTTTTCCAGCATTTTTACTCTACATCTCTCCACACAGTTTTATGTACTTATAATCACCCAATTGCTTGGGTAAGTTACAGAGCTCCATTCCTTAAATAGGAACTTGTAAAGTATGTTGGTTAAAATCGTTTCTTGGCTTGCCACCACCACCTGTATTTTGTACCACCTTTCCATTAGATACTCATATCCAGTATTTAATCTTGGTATAGATACAATAATGTAATTTTGATATATTTGTTTATTCATCTTATTATTCTTTTGAAACCCAGCCAGAGCTTCTCGTTATTCATTTTTTTATCGATCTTCCTGAAGAAGAAATTTTCATTTTAAGAAAATCAATTGTAATTCATATTTTTACCGAAACCCTTCTGCTTCTGCAAACAAAAAACCAATTCCAATCTACCTTAGAAAAACATTAATAAATAGACGTGTAAATAAATAGACAGCTACCAATCATCCTGCAGAATATTTTTAAGATATTCACTATATTTTTACAAAATGTTCTGTTTCGTCACGTGATGAATGAAAATGAAAGCGAAAACTGGATAACTTTAAGCAGTTTTTATTATTGTATTATTGTAATTAAATTTGGGAGGTCCCATATTTCTATTTACTTATAATTCTATTCATCTCCGTATTGAGACCTCGTTGTTTACTGTTGACTACTTCCAACTGATGATCACCAATTAAGCGCGAAATAACTAATTGTCTTCAGTTATTTAGACAATTCATAATAAAATAAATAAGTAAATAAATTCGTAATAAAAACTAATTATTATTGGTTTTATTTCTTCGATAAATACTGATACTACTAGTAATAAATTATTATCTGCCGTTTTCTGGTCAGGCCTTAAATGGCCATTATATATACTGTAATATTTTCGTTTTGAAAAATTTGCCAAAAATTCAGAAAATCAAATGTAATTCTTTTACATCTCCTTAAATTATAAAACTTTAAAATAAAACTATAATTACTTACAGGAAATGAATCAAGCTGTTGGATTAGCCTCCGATAGATAAGTACAAAGTTTAGGTCTTAAAAAAATTGATAATAGAAACATAAGTGGGTAATTGGATACTGTAATAATAACTAATTATAATTCTGGATTTGATGAATAACTCCAGGTGCATTGGTGAAAGATAGCAATTTTGACAAAATGGTTTTAAATAAACAAAATCCTTATAATTTCAAGGCTGCGACAAATGGATGAAGATTGTACAGCACACAAACATTTAACAAAGTGTGCGTAGTTATGGTACAGGTTACCATTTTTTGTAACTTTTTACAAAAGATACTTTTTGTATCTTTTCTAACTTCGGTTATCGTGCAGTAATTTGAGGAATTCCGTTTTCGACTGCTTCCATTTTTTAATTTTGAAAATCTATTAAATGTAATTTGGTCACAGTCTTTTCATTTTATTAATCAATTATTACATTTCTTATTTAGCTAAACTACAGTATTTTGTAAAGGACATAATTGCTCCCTGGCGACAAATTGATAAACTAATTAGTTCAAGCCTTAAGGATATTTGGGAAAACAATTAAACTGCAACATTTCTTCACATAAGCTCTACCAAATATCCTCAAATCCTTAATAATAAATGGAAGAATCTTGTCTAATAAAAGTCAAATAGCACAAATAGGACCAGAATATCAAGAATGACTGCAGAGGAAACCATTCTCTTCCAGTTTCTTTCAACAGGCTTTGAGGGGAATTGCTAAATGGAATTATCAGCCATGTTGTTAACACAATTAAATTTACAAGTTGTTCTCTTAAATTTAACTTCAAGGCAATCTCTCCTCATTCCAATTAATTCCACGCCCACTTCAACCCAAAAGTGGTATTAAATGATCTGTTAACTCGGCAATTACAAGCAAATTTGCTCTTACGAACTCCCACGACAACAATTGTTGTGTTAATCTTTGCTATTTATTACGTGGCTATGACAATCCTTTGCTCCATCTAATTTTCGTCATAAAATTTCATGAATCGTATAATTTGATTCATGAAAGTTTCTGGTAGGCTATTGAGAAAACAATTTTGCAAAGGATTTAAAGACCAAAGTTTAATCCTGATACACTTACAACAACGTAATAGTAAGTTTATTAACTTTCAATTTTTTTTTTTGTTGTTGACTGTCACATGTAAAAGGAGAGCCATAGCAAAATCACCCACTTTTACCGTTGTAGTTCATGGAAAAAGAGACTCCTTGATATCTTGAAAAGAGCAAAAAACGAAGGCACAACGCAAATAACAAGAGAGGAAAGGATTTGCATCCTGAGTTTGTCATAGGGAAGAGACTGGGACGGGCCGTTTCGTCCTTTTTAGGACTCATCAGCCAGCAGAAGCAGCACGTCCCGTCTCTTCACGATGACAAACTAAGGGTGCGAATCCTTTCCTCTCTTGTTATTTGCGTTGTGCCTTCGTTTTTTGCTCTTTTCATTGAATCATCAGGCACGTACAATCTCTTTTTCTTTGATATCTTGAAAACGATTTTACAACTGTTTCAAATTGTTGCAATTTGTGTGAGTGTAATTTTTGTTTTTAACTGAACTTTCTAGATCACAACAATTCTACTGGGATAAAGTAGTAACCAGGGACATTAAAGAAAATTAACGTTAAACTATCTTTCATTCTCTATTCCTTTTACATATTTCTTCTAAACGTCTCACGAATAACTAAACATTTACCTTCATATCGAATTGCATCCTTGACTCAAGCAGTATTTGTATTATTAAAAAAATCACGAAAGAACTTAAAATCTTAAAATCATTTCCTTAAACCTTCTATATTGTTGTTATTTTTAATGTAGTAAAAAAAAAAGTATTTATACTTTAATCTTCTAAAGACAACCAGAAACCTTCATTTTTTTCATTTCCTAAAACTTAATTATATTTGTAAACATTCAAGATGTTAATAACTTAATTTTAACCACATCAAGCATATGCACGAACGGAATTAAATGGAGTTAAGATGGACTGGATAATGCAGAGTACTGAAAATCGTACTGATATAAAAACGAGAATTACAATAGCAAATAAAAATTATACTAGATTACAACCGTAGTTTAAATCTAAACTCCTGTCTAGAAAGTTGAAAGTGCAAGTTTATCGTACTTTTATCAGACCGGTGGTGATGTATGGATCTGAGACAGGATGTATGACTAAAAGTGATGAAAACTTGTTAAAGATTTGAGAAAGGAAAGTGTTGAGGAAAATTTACAGAGCAGTATTAGACAAGGGAGAATTAGAGCTAATTAGGAGCTATTGGGATACGTACAAGAAACCAGATAGGCTTTAAGTAGAGAGATCAAGAATGCACGAATTAGATGGATAGGGCATGTAGAAAGAATGGATAACGAAAGGGTAAACAAGAAGGTGTTGTACGGGAGGACTGAAGGAAGATGAACAAGAGGAAGGTCCAGATCTAGATGGTTAGATGAAGTTCAGAGCGATCTGAGGGCAATGTTAAAAGTTGGAGATGTGCAGTAAAGACGGGAAACAATGAACTAATGTTGTGAAAGAGGCTACGGTTCTGCAAGGGCTCTAATGCCAAAAGAAGAAGCAATAGTTCGATAGAAATTCATTGTTTGTTTTCTAATATTTTTCTTCTACTCCCTGCGACAGGGATCTAAATGGAAAAAATTTTGAAATACAAAAAGTTAGATCAGATCGTCTGAAAAATCAGCATGCCAAGTTCACTAGTACTAAAGTTAAAAACGAACATTAAAAACAAAACGAAAACTTGATTTCATTTGTCACAAATTCATCTAGACCAGGGGTTCTCAACCGGGGTCCACATGGACCCTGGGGGTCCATGTAATATTCTTCAGGGTCCACAGGGATCTCATTGAATCACACTTATTTTAAAATGGTTTATTTCTACCAGTGTAGAATATCTATTATTTACACTGTAGAATAATAATATTTGCATTAAATTAGTTTTCATTCATAATAAAGCATAATCATTTACTATTTCGTTGATTATTAATATAATCCCATTACTTTTAGCTATGAGGGGGTCCACCAAAAAAAAAAAGAAGGGAAAAGGGGTCCATGGGTAAAAAAAGGTTGAGAAACCCTGATCTAGACAAAAAAAAAGCTAGAAAACCAGGCTTCGGAAGGTTCCCTAACTGTGCGTGTGTGTGTGTGTGTCTTAGCATTACAATGCAGCAGAGATTTTTCCAAGTTTTTAATAATGTTAAATAAATAAAATTCGTTCTAAAAGAAATAACCTAAGAGACAACATTGCATGAATGATTATTTTATCGTCCATATTAAAACAGATGCGGAAACGGAATTTAGCAAACGGTTAAATCGTTATTATTCCAGGGCTATTCCCGATTCCATTATTACGATGATAACGAGGAAATCAGAATGGCTTATTGGAGCGATGGTCGCTCGCTTCCATTTCAAGCGTATGACAGATCTTATCCGTGGTCACATCTCAAATGAGGCGCTCCACAAAGGGACCTCTTGACATTTGACATTTCTGAATTTGAAATTCTTTTTTTTTTTAAAGGGCAAAACTTTCTGATCCGGGTTCCGGGTTTAAATGTGTTGAATTCCAAAAATACATGAACGTAATTAATCCCTTAAAATTACAACAGTACCGAAAAGGCTGAATGGGGAGGAAGAGGTAAACAAAGCATCACAAAAAACATTTTTTTCCCCAACTTTCCTTTCTGGACTATACTGAACTTCAACAAAAAAAAAAAAGAAACTGCCATTTCCACAAAAAAAGTTTGCACTACAATTTGTCATTTTTCATTAGAAAATAGACCTCGACTAAATATCTGTTTATAATTATAGCAAGCACAGAGAAAGAAGAATGACCATAAAAAGAGAGAAAAAAAAAATGGATCACATAGTTGATCCTGGAACTCATTGCTACAGAAAACAATATGGCGGTGTCACATGAGCAGGTTATTGTAACGCCTGTACACCCAAGCTAGAGGCATAATGTGGAACGTTGTCCATTAGTTTAAGAGTCTGGGTGATGGAATATGTATTTCTGAATTATTAGGAAAACCTTTTTACTCACAAATGATAGCCGATGCACCTAGTTAATATTCAAAAAAGTTCCTTTAATACAAAAATTAGTTAAATATGACTATAGTTTCTGGCATAGCTGAGCGCTTATTATCAAGTCCTTCAATATTAACTAGGTGCATCGGCTATCATTTGTGAGTAAACTATGAACAGTGCTATCCATTGAGTTCTAATTCCTACTCTAAGTATTTTGAAGCTTTCTTCATACAATGTCACCACCTTAAAAAAAAAAAAAAAAAAAAAAAAAAATTGTAAAATTTCAAAACATGGATTTAGCTGCCTTTGATTCTAGCCTCCTCATATGTAATGCATACACAGATGCCCTATTTATTTGTTATTTCGTTGTGTAACATCGGGTCCTTCCGTTATTAAATGTTATCATCATTTAGTTATAGCTTTACAATGTGAAGTGGATGTAAAATGTAGCAGATAATGGCTTAAAATGTTTCAGCAAACATTTTTGGGATCACTTCCTGATATTTCCTAATTGCCATCAGGTATTCTAATGCACAATCTAAAGTTATT
Organism: Thereuonema tuberculata; assembly: GCA_023159025.1. Lineage (NCBI taxonomy): Eukaryota > Metazoa > Arthropoda > Chilopoda > Scutigeromorpha > Scutigeridae > Thereuonema > Thereuonema tuberculata. The sequence continues at coordinate 42,809,689 of JAFIDM010003189.1, read as the reverse complement.
TCTAATATCAAGGTTTTTATTTTGAATAATAATACGTTACTCAAAGAGTATTTTCTGATGCACAATGGCAAATCGTAATACGCCCCTTTGCAAAGGCATTAAATACACATTAAATAGATGAATTTTAAATCATTATTAGAATCTTGAGGCAAGTGTTTCATCATCATTATTATTCATCACCTAAAAAGTCATGTCAGTTAATAATGGATTAATCATGCCAGGTATCTTCGCGGCCTCTCTTGTTAAAAAATTGAACTTCTATATACTGTTCGTGAATAATACGACGCGACGTTGTGTATTATTGATGCACTAAATCTTGAGGTGTCCATATTATTAATATAATCTCAAAATGTTAATTTTCTTTTTTCAATTACTTAATTATTAATTGATTTGCTTTATTCACATTTTCAATAACTGCTGTCACGTGCAGTTTGATTTTTTTTTTTTAATGGCAAACTTTCTTTCATAGCAGAAATTGTAAGTAACTATTCACATTTACATTTCAAAGGCTGTAAGGATTACCGTACTGACTCAGATGTCAGTACAACTCTCACAGAATCTTCTGTCATATTCCCTCGCTCATAAAATTAGACCTTGGAATATACTTCGGACAACAGGGAGACAAATAGTCAGGACGTAATAAGGACAGTTATCTTGGTAGGAGCCTCAAAAGACAACTGATAAGAATCATTGTTTATTGCAGCTGTAAGAAAAAGATATCGTTACTGTCTCGAGTATGTAAATATTTAAGTCATTGCGTTTTTCTTTTTTATTCGCTCGGCATCTAATCATTGCTTTATTATTTTGAGTAAAAAGTGAAAAATAGAAATGAGAAAATTTAGATTATGCTACAAACATACCTACTAATATATAGTATATTTTTAATTATAAACATTAGCTTCGGTTAGAAGGGATATTTCTGAAATGAACATAAAATTCAGGAAATTTGTAATTACCCTTACTTTTTATTCAAAAACAAAAAAAACAATGAAGTACTGTTGTTCAAGATATAAATGTATAATAAAGAGTTGAGGTTTACAATCTTCCACGGCGATATTGTCTCTCAACAATTGTTTCACACAATCCCTTGGTCAAATGAAACCTTCCGCAATCGAGAGATCTGTGTAAAATTGAATCCATCGAAAATTCAAAATACCACTGGGCCGATGAGGAGGAGCACAATTTGGGAACCCAGTGCTTCTCAACTTTTTCTGCTGCACGATGCACTTATGCATTTTTAAATCCAACGACATAGCAAACAGTGTTCTGAATATCTCATGGCACACCAAAGTTTTTGTTAATAGAATCCTTTGAAAAATAGCATGATTTATACATGAATAACTATTAATTCTATTTTAAATGTTTCAAAATGTTCTGAAATTACTGGAAAAAAAAAAAAGCTCTTTTTTAGCGTCACTAATTAAATGCGAGTTAATAGCCTTCGTTGTTGTAAAGACGCAGCACGTTGCTTTAAATTTCTCTTTGCGCAGTTTACTTGATGACAAGCATTTAGTGTAAGAGTTAGTGTACTGGACTTTATATGAAGATAAAATATTTATTACCTAAGCACTATATAAATTTTTCTTGATGCACACCAAAGGCATCATCACAACACAACAATTGAGAAGTTGTGTCATTGGCTGTATATATACGTCATCAAAATGAAATGCAAAAACCGAAAAGAAAAGAAAAGTCAATTTTACACTTTTATAGTAAATAGAAATCCAAGGCTACCCCGTGCAATTTGCACACACTTTGTGAAAGTCAACTACTATTGATAAACGCGCAAAACTCATTTATTCAAGCCATTGTGATTCAAGTACAATTTCAAGCGATGCTCGCATTGAGTTCATTTAGTATATCTACATCCCCATTCTGCACCACTGGGCTACTCATGAGTAATTGGTCACACACTGGAGCATTCGTTCTTAGAACACTCGTTCCTGCATAGAGAGACCCCAATTTTTTTTGTCCAATTACCACCGAGATCCTGATAGGGTCAATGATCCACCTAAAACGAAAGTGACCTGAATCGGAAGCGGATTTCCCCCAAATTTCTAAGCTAAGGACAATCCGACGAGACTCTCGGGGCCATGACACTCGGTTTGAGCTCTGGAGGATGTACTACACAAACACAGACAAGGGATCCTAATAGATCCCTACAGGATAGCTAAAAATAGAAATTTTCAATTCTTCATTTTTAGCAAAAAAATAAAATAAAATAAAATAAAAGAAATAGTTGTTAATTTTATTTTTATACTATACTAACTTAAAGACAAAAAAAAAAAATACGTTTGCCTAGAATTTGATGAAAACCCTTTTCTCAGTAAACGACTATATTTTTAATAATGTCGCTAGTAAAAGAGGCCATAACGATACGGTACAATTAAAGCTGTCACATGACATCAACTGCTTTATTACTGAAGCAACGACTTTGCATTCTGGTTTACGAGTGATGCTGAAATAAATGACGTGAAAAGCAGATTAAATTTATGTTCTTTAATGACCCATAAATTACAGGCCCCCGTTTATTATAAGAATTTGTAAAACGTAAGGAAACTTCACGAAGTTCCCGTTTTGATATCTCTCCAGAAATCTTCCTAATGTTATCGTTTATTTTATTTATCTAGTTTTTTTTTATTTTTTTTAACTTAAAAACTTCCCAATGTTTTGATTGTCTTGCAGAAAAATTTTCTTATTGTTATCTGTTCTTTGGGACCTCACTGACAGTAGCGGGGGTGATAAATCACTGTCTTTCAGCTGTCGTTAACTGGATATATCTAGCTGATGAGTATTATTAAAGACGAAACAGTTGTCCAAGGTTTCCACTGATAACAATTTGTTTCATTGGTAAGAAAACAATTTTCTTGCATTATTCTTCTTAAAAAAAAAAAGTCTTGCTTATGTTTTTAATTATCCGAGAAAAAGATGGATTTCAATTTGGGAAAACCCTGAACAACACTACACCTATATACAAGGAATATAAATATATATATAGTCGGACAGTGATATGAAATTTGAAGCCAATACAAAGAACAAATGACTGCCTAAAAATGCCAATACAACTTTCAGATCACTGTTTCTATGGTGATAAAACAAATTAATTCTACCACCACGTCATCAGCGGCGAAATTTAGAAATAATTTAGCAAAAACGCAATATTTTAAGACTTTGCTCTTTTTTTTTATTTAAAAAAAATTATAACTAAACTATCTAAAATTTAAAAAATTACCTAAATATTTAATGATTACTTAATATTTAAAACAAAGCAAAAAAGAGTGCGACCTTCTCTTTAATATTTATTGATTTAACCTAATAAATTAACTAAATAAAATTATCTAAATTTAAATTTAAAAAATTTAAAACTAAACTACCAAAAAAGAAACCAAATGAAATAAATTATCTAAACCTAAAAACAAAAATAAATAATTATCTAAACCTAAAAATAAAAATATTAACTAAATTATATATTTTAAATAAAAATAAAAAACAATAAAAAAGAGCAAAATCCTAAATATTGAGTTTAAATTATATATGTATTTTTAATCTATAGTTGCATTTTTAAGTTAATACTATCTTCTGTTTCTGTGATTTTGCCACTGAAGCAAATCCACTCCAACTACCATGGAGATAAATAAGACGGGAAAAAAACAAACATGTTAAGTAACACAGGAGATGGAAGTATCCTCAGATTCGAATTAGGATTTGTTCATTTTCACGTTTTCATGAAGATGTATATATATATGACTAAAAGCAGTTTTATTTTATTATGCAACAATTATGATGGTTGTTCTCAGAGAGAGATTTGGAAGAATTTCCTACAATAATCTTCTGAATTAAAAAATCTTGTAACTTATTAGAAAAAACTCCATAAACACCTTTGGTTATATTTCGACTTTTAATTCCAAAGTCTTAAATCATACCTTTATACGAAGTGAGAAAGGTATGATTAAGACTTTGGAATTAAAAGTCGAAATATAACCAAAGGTGTTTATGGAGTTTTTTCTAATAAGTTACAAGATGTTTTAAGTTTGGTATCTGTAGAAGATGTTAATCTTCTGAATTCTCTAAAAGTTTCCAAAGACCGGAATTTGAAACGGACGCTATCAAGTTTTCACTTGATAATGGATTAATTATATAATTAATCCATGTAATCTAAATTAATTAATCTAAAATTCCTTGTTTACTTTCTTGTTAACAGTAAAAAAAAAAAAAAAAATAGGAAAAAAATAAATAATATAAAAACAAATATTTCATTAAATAAAATATTTTTATAGGATATATTTAAAAAATATCTTTTTTTTTTACTGACTGCTGATATAAAACTCGACTTATCTTGTGAAAGCAAATAAAAATTTTCACCAAATTTCAAAGAGTAATATTAGCCTATCTTTCTAAGGAAATGACTCTGAATCAGTAAGGATGTTTTCCTTTTAATAGTTTCTGGACCAGTGAGCGGCTATTTTTTAATATTCATGCATATTCACAGACATTCACAGGTACAGAATATCTCAATTTTGAAATTGAAAAATATTTCGAGTGATATAGAGAAATTCGTGAAGAAAAAAAGCACAAAAATTTATGTAGAAAAAATAAAAAAAATAAGAAAAAAATAGAACAGAAAATTGATAGTTTAGGAAAGTATATGTCAAGTTCTTTCAAGAACTTCATCGTTCTTCTGACCATCTGTTCCGTAGGATTTCATTTTCCTAGACAAATGTCTCAAGCAACCCTTATCTGAGGGTAGTTTTCATTTTAAATTAAGGGGATGTTATTTAGAACTCTCAGAATTATTTCTTGTGTTGTTTCTGCAACCCTCAATTCATAATTCAAAAGATAAGAAAAGTCTCAGGAGAGTAATCGTGAATTCAAGACAGAATATCAGTTCAACTAATAAGGTAACTAATATGTCCCCTGCCCATCCCCGAGATAAGGAAACATCAAAAGAACCGCAGACGACAGCCATGCAAATGAATTGCTTCAAGATATAGATTTCAAAGATTCAAAAGTATGCGAATTAGTCCTTTTTGAAGAACATCTACAAAATCAACAGAAGGACCCTGCCTTGCCCGGTGCAAAGGAGATAAAGAAATAACAAACATATAAACTTTGCTTCTGCGCTGTGTAAATGGTTAAGTAGATATTATTTTTTACTATTACTATTATTTACATGTAACTAATTAACTACCAATTATTTACTCAGAATGTAGAAAATTACACAACGCTAAAAATTAATAAATTTTTGAAAAGTAAAATATTTCAAAAAATGTCATCAAAAAACGTCCGTCTTAGGTGTCCGTTAACGCCAGAAAAAAAAATGTCATAATACGCTTGTTCCACTGTTATTTTTATATCCATTACTGTACAATTTACAAGAACCACAACAACAGATCACCTTTGTTGAATAGATGTCGCTGAGATACTGGAATAATAATCGATTTGCAACTGCTACATCTCTTCTGTATTATTTTGTGAAATAAAAATTCAAAAAAAAAAATCATCCTGTTAATTGTAAAAATAAGGTATTCATAACTCAGAGCTTTCGCAAAATAACCAACGAAAATCAAAGCTGACAGAGAATATTTAGGTACTACACTATTTACAATATTTTTTTTAAATAAAAAAAGCCCAAAACAAAACAAAATTAATAAACTTATCAGTATACTCTCGATATCTCGAAGTCGAAGGGACGCTAAAAAAATTCGAGGTAGCGAGTTTTCGAGATAACGAGGTCATAAAAATTCACGTAAAAACACAAGATACGGAATAATATTCTAAAAATTAGAGTCTTGATAGATGAGAATAAGTATAAATATGTAATGATAGTTAACAATAAGTCTAAATACAGCAATGATAATTTTAATTTTTAAAAGTAGCCGAAAAGAAATTCCATTAAATTGAAAGAATTAGTAAAATACAATGAACTTACATTGATAGAATTTCTTAAAAAAGTCTAGTATCGTGGCCTGGCAACATCTCTTTTGAAATTGTTCTTCAACCAATTTTCTATTGGAAAAATAGCGGCTAAGTTAAACGAAAAATATTCGACATAACAAGGTTTTGAGTGAATACTCTTCGACATAAGAATTAAAATTAACATTGTATGAATATGTAATAACAAGGGGAAAAATAATTTTTCGACATATCGAAGTTCGAGATATCGAGAGTATACTGTATTTACAAAGCTTTTTAATTTAATTTAATTTTTATTTTTTATTTTTATTTTTGCTTTTCTTTTTTAAATCCAGGCTATTCCACGAGAAACTGCTTAGCCCGACCTTGGCCACATGTCAAAAACCCGTCCGATCACCTTCAATAAGACCTAAAACAATGGCCAAAGAATTTGCTGCGTAATGCGTCTTTCATCCAACTCTTTGCTGAAATCTGAAGGAGGGGGGAAAAAATGGGAAAAGGCGGAAGAAAAAAAAAAAAACCCCGAAAGTTTTGCCTTGAATCTCAATGAAAACTTTGGAATACTCATAAAAAAAAGCTTGCCACCATCGCTGAGAATATAAAGTCAAAAACTTATGAATTTCAGTCAATTTACAAATGCGGTCTCTGTTCTATAATATACATTTAACCAATTTACGCATCGTCTAAATAACATTAGGAAGAATGGAAATTAAATTCTCAGAAAACTGAAGGTCACGATGTTAAAATTAATAAAAAGTACTAATAAAAGTATAAAATAAATAGAAAGTAATTTAAATCTTAAGTCTTAATTTAGAAAGTAATTAAGAATTTGATTAGCATTTTTAACTTCCGTTTTCAGATTGTCGAATATCACTTCTAGCGATTCTGATATTTTTGGAATATTCTGATATTTTATTAACCCTTTTCCCTGCTCAATGATTTAAAAACGTTTTAATAATGAAACCATGCAATGAATTTCAATTTTAATACATGTAATTAAAGCGCCCCATGTTTATTACTTTCTGTAATTAATTTACAAAAATGTCGCGTGATGTGGCTGATAACCTTATTGGATTTGAGAGTCTTGTCCAATAATAAAAACTGAGAAATGACATTTGTATCTAATAAATTCCAAACTGCTGATATATTAACTACTGCAATACGTAAATTATAGCACTACAATCACGAACTGCTATTTCTTTATTGTTAAAGCAATGAATGTACTTTAATGATTACTCTACACGTTTTCGAAAACTTGCCTCAACTCGGCAAGTTGCTCGAGAAATCTGCCATTTTCTTTAAATACAGCATGATCTAATGTGTGACAGTAAGTAAATCGACACCAGCGCGCTTAGCGGTTGGAAAAGCTTACTTGGAAAACTATGATAGCGCAAACTTCACACTAAAATCTGTGGTGTTTTCCTTTGTTCGTGGTTTCCATCTACAGTTTCATCCACTGTTCCCCACTGGTATGTGTAAAGCGATGGCGATATCGTTTATAATTTGTAGATTTCTGGACGCTGAATTAAAAAAAAAAAAAAAGTAGTGATAAAATCCAGATTTCTATAGATGTATACATAAATATATCAAATAAAATTTATTAAAAAAAAGGTCCTTGATTAAAACTTATTATTTGGTACGCCCGCGCCCACTTAGCACTTCTGCCTTTGGCCAAGACCAGGGGCGAGAATTTTAAGCCGTTACCAAAGAATCATTGCCCGGGGTAAGCAGTAGCAGCCCGGGGTAAGCAGTAGCAGGCAGCTCACATTAAACCAGCAGAAACAGACGAAACACAGAAGATAATCATATCCGTGCCGACTACGGGTTTCGAACACAGTTTCCGACATGTTTGTCTCCTGAAAGCCGGTGGCTTTAGCACAAGACTATGCCTGAACGGTATTCAAAACCGCTAACATATGAAATCTACACAGCTTGTGATTACTTTTTAACAAAAACTTTATTAGTCTTTCAAGTGATACGAAAGAAACACTTGACAGTTAATTTCTAATTTCTCATGATAGTTGTTATAAAAAAAAAAAAATTAAAATAAAAGGCCAACACACTTGACTAGTCACATATTTCCGACGCACGATAGCACCACTGTATGGCCCCGTGTTGCAGATTTCATCCCATTGGTCCTATTGGTCACCAGAAGACTTAAAATTTCATGTTTTCTGTAACAATTTGTCACTCGTCAATGCCTCATCATTGAGGCGAAACCGGTCGTTTCCTTAATGTATTTTAATGTGTTAAAATGTTTTTTAAAGAACTATTCAAGTGTGTTGGTCTTTTATTTTAATTGTAGATCAATATGCATGGAAGTTAAATCTCTATTAAATAAAAAAAATTACCTTTCAAAATAACCTTTCATTTTTAAAAACAGTTTAATTTTGTAGACCTATATAATGAGTATGTCTTTCTTTTTCTAACAATTAATAAAAGGCTTATTCTATCACTATTTTTAATATTTTTATTTCGTATTGCCACACTTACATCAACAGAAATAACTCTTTCTGGGCGATGGTGAAATATTATTGAAGAGCAACTTCTTTTTTTAAGCCTAGTGATTGTTTTCTCGAAACTTCCAGATACCTTCTTTCGAATCCGATCAATCAACTTCGTAGCAAAACCATGCATTCGTGCAACACTGGCTTTATTTAATTTTCATGAAAAGCAATTACGGTATCGCTTCCAATCAATTTCGTGTTATTAGTTGTCTAGACAAGCTGGCTTTTCTTGATTGATTATTTTCAAATGTCACAGACATATTTCCCCTTTTCTTTTATTGTCTTAATCATCACGTAAACGATTGCAATTAAAGTGTTTCCAGTTTCAGTAATAAAAAAACAACAAAAGAAAGAAAATTCACGAAATTCAATCAAGTGAAAAAGGAAAGGAATTCAACCAGGAAAATAATTAATTTAGACTCTTAATTTAATGGTGAAATTTAATAGTAACCAGAAAATAGAAGTTGGATCAATAAGTTGTTTGCAAGTATCTAATGGTGATTCTAAACCAGTGATTCTCAACGAAGACACTTTCTAGCAAATTTAAGAAGCAACCAAAAAAAACAAAAACAAGTAAAACATCAATTGTCTTTAATAAATGAGGAATGCTAGCGCCCGGATAATTGAAAAATACGGTTAATCTAAATTAAGCTATTGGTTTTTAGTTTAAGTATATTTTTATATAAAATATGTAATTTAGGCCGTGCTGGCGTGGTCGTGCGGCCTCGGCGGCGGCCAGCCATGGCGACCAGTGCGCCAGTACCTGGGTTCGAATCCCGGCAGTGGCATGGCTGTTTCAATTTCCTTTCCTGTGTTGTCCAGCCTCTTCTTCACTTTCTCTTCGGTCTGACGTCATTCCTTAATGGCGTCCTGGGGAAGGCCACGGGAAACCACCCCAGTATCTTTCCCTTGAAATTCTAGGGAGTCTGCTAGGGGTTCGCCGTCTTGGGAACACTAGCGCTCCCTGGAACACGGATGCTTCGGCTATGAAGCTCGCACTTCGGTGCGTACCGACGTCACGTCATGTAATTTAGACTAAAATGACAACACACAAGTCAAGAATATTACAAAAAGATACTACAAAATTCCAGGAGCCTTTCGGGTTCTTTTGCGGAAAACCCCTCATCAACAAATGTATTGATTTTTTTTTTAACAATTAAATTATGTTTTATAAATTAACCAGGTGAATGGGCTTAGTAATTGACAGTGAATATGATTAGTGCACGTGAAAATAGACTAATCTATTTAAAATGTTTTTAATATTCTTGACTTGTGTGTTGTCATTTTAGTCTAAATTACTTAAATTCACATACGTAAAAATACTTTTAATACAATAAAATATGTAAAATCAAAATTCTTGTAGTAGCTGAAAAAAAAACTGAACATGATGCAATGTTATTAAAATATTGAATAACAATATCTGTTACGTAAGAATGCACTTGCAAGAGAAATAAATAAATAAGTAAATAAATAAATAAATAAATGTGCATCGGTTTTATAAATATATAGATAGATAGATAGATAGATAGATAGATAGATAGATATATTGAGCCCTGGATAATCGACGTTTAACTGTAATTATAATTCTTAATTAGAAAAAAGCAATACAGAAATGCTTACCTTTGAATTTTGAACTACCTGTTTTACTCTAATTGAACCCTCTAAGCATAATCAATGACGCCCCCAGCCCCTTTAAATATAAATAAATAAATAAAACAATATGTGTATTATGACAAAGATACGTTCATCTTAATATCTATTGACATATAGAGAAGTTTACATCATGGAGGGCCAAGTTAGGGAAACGACCTCCGACAAAAAAAAAAGACACAAAAGAAAATACTGTTAATAGATTTCAGAAATAAAAAGGGATTGGATCCTTCACTTATTTCTGCAAATGTTTAAATATATCAGTGCTTCTCAAAAGATGGGACTTGGAAGCTTATAAATGTTTCCTTATCTACATTTCAAATTTCTTATATATCTAAACTCAAACTTAGATATCATAAAGGAGTAAGAGGAAAATAATAGATATATAAAATAATAGATCAAAATTCTAATTAAAATTTCAACGTTCGACGTATACGATGCTGTTGAGACAAAAAAAAAAGGCATCTTATCATGCCAACAGATATGGGAAGTCGATAACTTAGGAAAAACAAAAAGAAATCAACTTGAACAATAGGTCGATTAGCTTCAATATTGTATATGTCTGTTAATAAAGCATGGCCCTTTGTTTTTCAATTCAAGTTTATAATGTTTGTGAAATACCCATTAATGACATAAGTTCTCTCTTATTATTATATAACGCTATGAACTTAGCACCATTTTAATTTTTTATAACAATGGGTTAAATTCCAAATTAAAAATCACAAATCCTTCTTTTTATTTATTTATTTATAGTTAATTAGTAATTTTTACATTTCTTTCCCATTCTCTCTCGATCTTATCCACATTTTTACAAAACAAGACTTTTAGCAATTCTTGCAAAAATTATACATTTCATTTTTATTAACTTAGTTATATTCTATTTGCAATCTTTTTAGAGGTATATTAATCCGTTCTATTTGGTTTGCTTCTTTAGATCAAACGAAATTTTTCTACAAAAACAAGATAATTTAATATTCTAAAACTTTTTACAATTCCTCCCGTTATCTCTGTCTTAACCCAAAAAAAAATCTACTTGTAGTAGATGACTACTTCTCGCAACAAAATTTTATTTATTCAAAAAAATAAATTACTTCAAGTAAAAAAACTAAAAATAAATTACAGTTTAAATTCTACAGAATTTGCGCAGTGGAATTGACCAAGCAACAAAAATCCTGTTGCCTGGCAACGTTTGCGAAATTTATTTGTTTCCGCAATTCAATTGTTGCGGACTTCGACTGCTTTTTTACATAATATAGATACCCAATTACTTGTAAATCTTTAATGACATTAACCAGTCACTAATATTTCATTTTACGTAGTTTATTATTGTATAAAGTGTAGTTGTTGTATCTATTCAAGAAAAAAAAAATACCTGACATGATATAAGTTGTAAGTTTTTCTGGATCCAAGCCTCTTTTTTAAATCAAGATCCACTGGAGTTTCTGTTAAATTCGAAAATTTCACTGTTAAGGTTTTTTTTCGTTTCCTTTTTTTTTTGATCCCTAAACCGTGCCACGTTCTGTTGCTACAGAACTCTCCCTTAGTTGCTGTTGTTTTTGTATTAATGTTCCTTTACCCTGTTTTTATCCCCTTATTTAACATTTTGCGGATTTATTATTTTATAAGAAATTTCATTTTTGTTATTTCCTTCTTTTATTTTGCTTCTTTAGATTTCTCGTTTGTTTGTTGCCTAAGCTTGCCTTGTTGTTTAATCCATTTAGCCTCGTTGTCGCCGGTAATTCGATTTTGGTAGCATCAGAACGCTAAAGTTTCGCGGGCTTTATAATTGGTGGGCTCGGATTGGTTATTTTTATCACGTGCGGTGTATTCCTTTCGTTTCCCGGGTTTTCGGATGTTCTAATTGAGAATTGGTGTCGGAGTCGTTAAGCCAATGGTTGTACAAATGTAGTCTCCGATTTTATTTATTGTTTTTATTTTATCTTTTATCTTTAATTTCTATATTTTTCCTTATAAGTAAGGATTATGTGAGAATGAGAAGTCAGGTGAAGGACCTATCCTGTGTGTATTTTCTTTTAACTGCCAAAATAAAAAAAAAAAAACCTACGCATGAATGCCAAGGCAACCGCTGGTTGAGAACACGTTGGACACGAGCGGAGCAGCGCCTGACCCACAGTAAGACTGCTGGGATAACGCTGTTTGACTGTCTCTAATCAACTTGGTTCTGCGGCCCACGAACTCGATGCAAATGGTAGGAAGGCGGCAGCGTTGGCATTTTACTGGACGCCGAATTGATCTTCGGAACAAAATCGGCGTGCTCGGGATCTTGTCCACCGCGGAAACTTGCCCGCTTCCAAGGCATCTTTCTGCGGGAGTGAAGTGACTCTATGAAGAAACTGTTAATAGATGATTTCATTCATTAAATTGATATCTATTTTATACTTAATGTTTCCCTATCGGAAGAAGAATCCCGGTGCTACTATACTGAGTGAATTAGGCTTAATTCTGGTTCTTCTCTGTTTGGTATCAATGTTTATTCTTTTTGTAAGTTTTAGATTCTATAATTTACTTGTTCAATTTCATCCTTGGTTTTTGGATTGTTCTTATGTTTTTGTTTGTTTTCATCAAAAAACAAACTATTAGCAGGGCTGCTCTTTCTTTTAGTTATACCTTGGTTCATGGGGGTCCTTAATGAGGGAATATTTATAATTAAACATATAAATTTTTCTTTCGTGACATCACAATCAAATTTCAGATGAAGTTTTCTTGGATCCACACCTCTTTTTTAAATCAATATCCACTAGAGTTTCTGTTAAATCGAGAATTTCATCATCAAATTTCAGAGTTTGTTTTTCTGGATTTAAGAGTTTTGGATCCAGAAAAACTTACTCTGAAATTTGATGGTGAAATTCTCGATATAACAGAAACTCCAGTGGATCTTGATTTAAAAAAGAGGTTTGGATCAAAAAAAAAAACTTAGAACTCTGAAATTTGATGGTGAAATTCTCGATTTAACAGAAACTTCAATGATATCAGGTGTCCAAGAAATAACGCGACATGTTTGAAACGCCGTAAGTTGATAAATGTTAAGAGCATCGATCTCAAACTTTGGATTGTAGGCTTACGGGTCTTGGGGACAGAATCATTAGAAAAAAAGTTTGTAGTTCACATAGTCACCACCAGGGGGCATTTGGAGGTGGCTCTGCAAATGGAGCAATTATAAAGAGGTAAACGCTTAAGAACCACTGGTCCTGTACATTATGATAAAATGAATTTGAAGATGATGAATACAAAAACTTCGATTTGTTTGTGTCTCCCAAAACGAAGAAAATATGTTACATGAAGATATGATAAATCTCAGGTACACGGTAAATCTTAGGTTTTCAAGGACCAGACAGCAAAAAAAAAGAAAACGAGGAAAAAAAAAAAAACTCTGTTGTATAATGGCTGTGTTGGAGTGCTTTTCTCGTTCAAGACAATTCCTAACAAATATTTATTTCCAAGTAGACGTTCGAGTAGTGGAAAGAGGAAGGGGTGAACGTGACGGAATTTTTCCGTGGAATCCCAAACTTTCCTTTTGGAAATAACAGTTTGGGCTGATATTAAAATTGATCGTGGAATGGAGTCCAGCTGTCGTTTCACTCTATCGGTTGCAGCGGATGTTGTCAATAGCAGATCGGCAGACGAGAGCGAAAGGCCACCACCAAAACCCATCACTCATCACATACTTTTTTTTCTCCATTTCCCGCTTTTTTCTCTCTTTCGGTATCGGGTTTTCTCCGAAGGAAGACGTAACTATTCCAGGTGAAAGAAACGAGAAATTCCTAACGTCTTTTCTCTCAAAAATGAAGCTCTTAGTGGAAATCCAAAAGACTGGGGAAAAAGAACACAAACCTCCAACTCAACGTTTTAGAGTCTATTTGCGCACCATCCCCTTAGACATCTCCTAGACATTTCGTTTTCTAAAGTTACAAGTAAAAATAAGACGTTCAGAAAGAACTTGAAGCCTATTTTCGTAAAAAGCTTTGTTTTATTTTAATTGGGTAAATATTACAAATAAAAAAATTGTCCTTTTATTAAATATGTAGTAAATTACTATTTATTTATAAGTGCTAAATAAATATTATTATTATTTTTTTGAATGCTTTAATTATATTTAAAACAAGTGAAGAGTTTAAAAATTTGAATATTGCAACGTAAAGATTACGTCAGAGACAAGCTATATAAAAGAAGCAAGTTTGCCTCGATCTGGGTCTTTCATATCGGGTCTTTCGTCTTGGCGTTAACGAAGTCTGTGAGACTTCAAAGCATTAATTGAGTTTGAATTAATAGTAACGTTGTTAATCAAGAGAGGTCGTGCCAATCGACCTGAGTTGTGTGACGTAGGATTTGCTAAGGAAGCAGACGTCATCATTGGATTGTGTGTGTGCAGCGGGAGGTTTAAAGGTCTGGCGGTAATGGTCGTAATAGGAACATGGACTGCTCCAAGCCGCATAGATTAATACAACGTACTCAATTTATTGTAAGTAGAGACCTTATATATCTATTATCCATTGAGGGATTATGAAACAGAAGAATTCATTCGCAAGGTTATTAAGAAGAGAATGAAGAGATTAATATCACATGTCTATGAAGAGAAATTTGAACTGTGAAATAGATTCAATTGATTACTTCAAGATTAGGAAATTATTGGATATGATTTATTCATTGATAAGTGCAAGATTCATTAGGAATATGATTTTTGTTAAGTTATAATATGCCAATGAGAACAATTCATTACCGTGAGAAGACGCGAGTAGCGTGAACTATTAGTAATTATTTCCGTGAAAAATTCAAGTTAATAAAGTTGAAGAGGATTTAAAATATCATTTTAATTCAGGAGAAATTAAATGATAATTAGTGAACTGAACATTAAGAGAATAAGAGTAAATGAAGATAATTGTGACGTCATGATGAATGACGTATGCATTAATTGTAACTAAGAGAAATTAGTTGCGACTATTCAGCTAAATGATTTTCACCCAAGGGTTAAGCCAATCTCGTAGTTCACACAGGTGAAAAGTCAGGCGAATATAAATACTATTCATACAGGTGGAAAAACCAAATAGAATTAATTTATTTATTCAGGTTAAAAACCATATCGAGATTGTGGAATTCACAAAGGTAATTGGCTATTAATAATAGATTCATACAAGTGAAAAGCTAGGTGCTTATGAGAAGATTAATACGACAGTTTTAGAACTTGAGTAGTGAAGCCTTATGGAACTGTATCCTGTGTGAGAATGAACATTTGTGTTAAAGAACTATTATTACCCAACAACTTCCTTAGATTAAATTACTGCATTAATTAGCAACACACTGCTACCCCAGTAAGAGAACTTTTTATATTTGACTGAAATATTAATATTTTATTTTCAATATTATTTTGGAAAAAAAAATACTATCAAATTGATTAACCACAGTCAATTGGTTAATTAAATAGTTATCAGTCATATTACATTGCTAATAATTAGTAAAATGCTACAACTAGCAATTATATATTAATAAAAGTTATCCCATACGCAACAAAATACATAATGCCTTACATAACACTATTTTAATCAGGTTTTGCGGTTTATAATTTTATAATATATCAAAGTCAAAAGCCGTTATAATCGTTAGCTATGTTCCAAATATGGAATATCCCATGATTTTTTTTTTTTGGTAAAAAAAAAAAAAAAAAAAAAAAAAAGTTGTCCTATCGGCACGTGTTATGTGACAGTTACAGAACTATCACAGAAATGCAACAGAATTGCCCTTGAGAGACAGCGCCGCTTGCGGTCGAGTTTATTCAGTCTCGCAGCTTATATTTACAAATTACAACATTCCGTAATAAATTACAATTGGAAAGAGGAATGTCAACAAGATTGTGGACCGAAATTCAATGGTCAATGGACAAAAGTGACTTTTAAACAAAGAAATTCTTCAATGGATCACAGATACATACATGATATTTTTAACTGCTTGTCATTTCTGGGGGCCAATAATTGATCATTGATAATGCAAGACCACATATTCAATTTATTATAAGGTTCGATCAGTGCGGGAAATTTCTGTGAACCAATTAAAAGCGTTATACAAGGATTACTCTATTTAGCAAATAAATATAAGTGTCTCCCATTTTGTAAAAGAAAAAAAAAGGGAAATAAATTAGCTTTACTTCAATTGCCTAAATCGAATCAGTTTTAACTTCAAAGCAGGCGCAAACTCGCGGATTATTAAAAGCATTAATATACATTGTTAATCGCTGTTTTGTTTCCAATGGTTTTTTTTTTTTTTTTATCGAAATTTCTGTAGCTTCACTTGATACTTTCTTTGCAGGGACTCAAATAAATTTCATCGTCTCTTATCCCCTGGTTTCTCGCGTTTCAGAGCTTTCATGGACACAAACACACACACAGAGTTAAAAAGGAATGAATTTCGATCATCTGCGGGAGGATTTCGCCAGTTTGTTTGTCTTTACAGAAGCGACCTAGGATTACAACAACCTCTTATCAAAATACAAAAGAGGTTAATTTGCAGAGGAAGGATTAATGTGGACAAATGTACCGAATCTCTTACGATCGGATCATTACATCCAGTCACTCCCAAAAAGGTCTGCATAGCCTTTCTTATTGACTTTACCACTATTAAATAATTCCATATACCTACGTAAAAGCGCTTCTGAATAAAGCGTTGGCGTGAGAATTAAAACTTTGCTAATTAGACTCCAAAAGAATTCGTTTATGAATCGTCTACTTGGTAGACCATTACTGTAATGGTTCCTCTCCCAGAACTGGATATTCCATATTTTGAGTAACTTTTCGGGTTAATTAAATGGCAAAAGCAATAAAGTACGGTTTCAAAAACACGAAAGAAAAAAAAAAAACCTAAATCCCACTGAGCTATTATGGAAAGAAGTGAAGAGAGGAAGTGAGAGAGAATAAAAAAGAAGCTTATAAACTCCTCTTTGAATGTGAATTTCTGACATTTCTCCTAAGAATTCGACCTTGTTAGAAGCAGGAGCGAGAACTCTTTCGCCTCTAAAATTCGATGAAAGCGTAGGCCGATAAAAAGCCGCGCTTTCTACCTGAATACATCAATTTAATGTAACAATGGAGACCCCAAAGGTCACAAAACCTTTTACAGAGTTTTCCTTCAACCAAAAGGAAAGGCTTGCGAGAACTGATCCAATTACAGGAAACCTTCTTTTCTCAGGTGAAAGTCAATAAACACTGATTTTAAAACCAGATTCCCTTAAGCAACCATTTAAGGAAAGGTAATTCAGGTGCGAAAAGAAATTTAAAACTTCCGGAATACGTTTTCTGTTAGTATCAGGAAAAAAGAAATGCTCTTCTTTATTTTAAAAGAAAAAAAAATATACATAAAATAATTATAAATATATATATATGTAATTGAACATTATTATTTACAGGATGATTTGTTGCCAATCGCGTTACATCAATATCTATTTTATGTGAATTTTTGCTTTATATTCGAAATTAGCGTAAAAACCAGGCATTGTATAATCCTTTAAAGTCCTCCCAGCGAAAGAACGACCGTGGACACCAGATGGCGCAATAGTAGAATTTGGATCGATTGTATATGTCGGTATTTATAGCGGGAAAGTGTTTGGCTTCTGATTGGTTTGCCTCGCTTGAGTCGCCATTGTGAATAGTTTATCTATACAAACTTCAGTCCTGGAATGATTTAGAGATCATAGGTGTAGTTCAAGGTCAGAGTCATTCTTTCGCTGGGCGGGGTTTCCGGTATTTAGGGAACCAAAGAATGATAATAAACATACAAACATCGTTTTTGCGTTCTTATAGAAACATAAATATTATTATTATTGACACGTAAATAATTAACTAACAAGTATTTACTTATAACTTAAAAGATACGCCAACACACACATGTAGACAAACAGTTTAACACATTAAAAAGATTCACACAACCGGTTTCGATTCGGTGACGAATCTTTAACAAATGACGAAGATAATTTAACGCAACATGCCTGTATACACAAAGCGAACCAATGACACACCAAAGATGCAAACGAACCCCATTGAGAAACAATAGTTGTGTGGAAGTGGGCGTACAGCCGAAGTGAATCATAAGACTATCACAACCGCTTCGTCAACAATGTCGAACTTCAATAATGAAGGTGTTGTTGTGATACCGGCGGTAATGGCTGACCTTTCTTGTCGTATTCAAACAAAAAAAAATTTTTTTTTATTCCTTCTTGCCCCTTCCTCCTTTTTTTTTTCCTTATTGCTTTTTAATTAAGGCTTAGTAGGAGAAGATATCTACTTACAAAGTATCAAATTACTATTAATTTTTTTGCTTTACGTAATTTGATTGGCCTTGCCGGTGTGGTCGTGCGATCTCAGGCGTCGGTCTGCCGTGAGGACAGTGTGGCGGTACTCGGGTTCAAATCCCGGTCGAGAGCATGGATGTTTTAATTTTCTTCCCTGTGTTGTCAGTCTCTTCTTCATTTCTCTTCGGTCTGACGTCATTCCGTAATGGCGTCCTGGAGAAGGCAACGGGAAACCACTCTAGTATCTGTTCCCTTGTATAGTTACGGCTTCTCCTAGGGATCGCCCTTCTCCTAGTGGTTACGACTTGAACCAATCTACGGATTGACCTACCATGGCATATGGTAATTTGATAGTCTACATTCAAAATTTATTATTTTTTTGCTTTATAATTTTGAATAGGTAAGTATTTCAAGAAATGTCGCCGAAAACATACAACTTAATAAATTTGAGATCGTAGATGCCTTTGGCATCCAAATAATTTGAAAGAATTTTATCAACACATCTTCTTTATTTGCGTTTGTGTCCACTTACACATAAAATAATAATTATTCCTCTCTTTAAATAACAGAAATTATGTTTTGCATTAAGTAAAAAAAATGCAGCGAAATTGTGTTTCGTTTTCGGTAGTCAAAAGCGCATTCGTCTAATTCGTGCAATCCCTATCAGGATTTTGAAGTCGTTTAAGAGAGGGATTTGATGAGTCATTTTAGAGGGAGGAAAGGGATGGAGACAATAACAAATAGGCCTATGTTTTAAGTAAACCATACATAATCTCCATATCAAATTTTAAGGAAATCCGTTCAGCCGTTCTAGCGTGATCAGCTAAATAAAAAAATAAAAAGAGAAAGTGAAAAAAAAAAGACATGTTCAAAAATGAATCTAAAAAAGTGAAAAATTTTGAGAATTTCGAACTAATCACTGATAAAAATATTTTCATGTAACGACAATCGTTAAAACTTAAATAAAATTTAAAGCTTAAATTCATTTTATGTAACACTCTTCTTCTTAGATGGATAATAACTAACTTTTCTCTAATTTTACGGAATATTATAAATTTTATGATACAATCTGAATTTTCAACGGATACTAAATACATACACAGTTGTTATTCACTGAGTTGTCAATTCCTTGCGGCTAAGAGATTGGAAGGAACTTCTTAAAAGATTAGGAAGCCAACGGCTTCTTAAAAGAGCACGATAAAGAAGAAAGCGTGGTTTGGACTGAATGCTTTCAAATTACACTGACCTGTTGTGGTAAGTGATGGGTTTAAGACACTACTTAGCATAACCTTCTGACAAGGTGAGTTCAGAGGCAAAAAAATTATATATAAAAATAACGATAGAGGTTCACACGTAGTCCACTAACAAAGGTTAAAGACGTGCTACCTTAATCAAAGTGAAATAATAAAAAAAAGTGTCATCCTTTGGGGAGCTATGCATGGAAACTTAATATGTGCTATACAGAAAAAATTAAAACTTTCCCTACGAACTTCAAATGTTAAACAAATTTCAGTTTCGTATTAAACATGTGATGCTATCGAGATATTAACGTTGTGAACGATTTGACATTCCTTACTTTAGGAAAACTCAAGGTTTGTAAAATAAGACATTACCACAAGACAGGGTAACAATTTGCTTTATGCTTTCTTTTTCTATTTGTTCCCTAATGCCTCTAAAGATATTCTCATCGATTTCTCTTCTCTTCCACTTATCTGAATATTTATCCCCTTTCCGAACAGCCTCCTCTTCTCTCCTTTTTATTCCGTCATCCTCAGAATCTAAAGAAAAAAAGAGATGAAAGAGGCTGATTTTACATTTTGCCAGGTGAGACTGAGCCAATGGGAAGCAGTTTTCTTTGGCGGGAAGGCGATGGGGGAGGTAGGTAATGAAGTCCGTGCTTTCAGGACATCAAATCCATCTTCCTCTCCCCTTCCCCCACCCCATTCTTCGTCGTTCCATAATGGAAATGAAAGAGTGGGAGGAAGGCAATGTAACGACGGTCATTAGATGCCAACAAAGTTTCACAGCTGAGTTGGTAAGAGCCAGAGATCATTGGCGTTAAGTTAAACTCCGTGCAGCCAATGCACAAGTTAAGGTCTTTGGCAATTGTAAGCACAGCCCGAAGGAATACAGAAACACCGCCGCAATCCACTCGGGGACACCAGCTAATGACTTTTTTTTTCTGTCTGAATTGACAAGAGACATTGGAAAGCCCTTTTTTTTTTCATTCTGCTTCCTGAAAGTTAGAATATACACTGACCAGATCCCAACGAGAAGAAACTAGATAGTATTTCACAGGTCTGCAGGTAAATCTACAATTTCTTTAGCCTAGGAAATAAAAAATAAATCAATAGATATGTGTATGTATCTCCCCCTAACCAAAATAACTCCGATAATTTTCAATTCAACAAATGGATTGAAACTCAGCAAACAAGAGCAGATGATCAAACTATTTTTGTATTTGTTTTTTTTTCCCCCTCATATCCTTGCCGTGAAACACTGCAAACAAAAATTACATAAGCAAAACTGTGGATTTCTAAAGATATCTTAAGAATGTGTATTAATCCGTTTATTAATCATAACGCTTTGATTAAAATAAATCGGATTTAAGCAACTTAAGTAAAGGTTAGTTATAGTAAAGGCCATACAGGCCCTGGGAGCGCGGGAAAATTTAGACTCCCAGTGATTCTTCAGCAATGGGCATGGTTGTGTTCAATCGAGTTGTGTTCAGCTCGATGTCTATCCGCCTTTAATTTAAGAAGCCCGTTACCCGTTTAATAGAGGACTGGGTGATCCTTAGGTCCGTCTATAGGAGAAAAAACTTTGGAAAAATCCCGAACATCTTTTAACATCTTATTTATTTAATAATCGATGTCAAGAACTTATTTATTATTAATGTTAAAAGTTAAATTGATAAAATAATCCTAAAAAGAAAATTTTTTATTCAAATTAATCATTTCAATGGCTTGACAGTGTTTATTTATTCAAAATTTTAGCTAAAGTCATTGGTAAATATGAAAACAAGGAAAGCTATATTGTTTTATTTACTTGGATCTATGGGAAAACAAAAGAACAATCGTAATGACGCTTGCAAGCAAAGTTTCCAAAATTCAATACCGTTAAATCAAATCTCGCAAAGAGTCAGGAAAGAACATTATTAAAAGAATAATAAAAGAGACTTGAAAAAGATCGGCAGTTCCAATCGAAACCTGGTCGAGATTTTAATGTGTTTTATGTTTTTTAAATTGTGTGTCTGACTTTTTTTAAAACGATACCATTAATTTCACACATGTTAAATTTCTTCAACAATAATAAAAAGACTCAAATCAACTTCAAAGTCGAAAAAATTTTCAACCTTCAATAAAACTTAATTAAATTGGAACAAAATGAATTGAAAAGTCGAAAGAATCCATTTTTATTTTATAAACAGCAATAATAAAAAGAAAAAGAATAAAAACCAAAAGCGTTTAAATTTAATTGCATTAATAAAATAAAGAACCTAATATTACCAAATGAGGAATTAACACTTTTTAGAACCTATTATTTTTTTTTAATAAAAATTAAGATATCTACGATTACACCAACAGAGTTTAATCCTGAATCTCATCTCTAATTAAATTGCTATTTTATGGCCCATATTTGTAACTAAGCTGTAATTTATTTGCCAAACAACTTTAAGACTCTTAAAAAAACCACAAAACATGAATGGGTCGCGTTTATCATCGACTAAGTAAAACACATAAAAATCTCTAGAAACATTGTTGCGTTATATAAAGACACTGTGAACTTTTTTTTTAGTAGTAAATTAATTTGGCTTAAGGTTTTAATGAAACTGAAGAAATTATCATTTTTCAAAGGTAAAACAGTTAACTGTTAGTCGTAAAAGTGTTAGGTCTTTATATACTTAATTGCTTTCTTACTAGTCATTACCAAAACAAATCATAACATGAAATTTCATTCTCTTTAGGAATCACGAACCACAATCGACGAACAATGCTATCTTCACAAAAACAAATAAGTAAATAAAAATTAAGATTACTCTTTTAATTACAGTATATGCGGTCCCCGAGTTACGATGATTCGAATTACGATAGTAGAAACCGTACTTCGAATTTTTAATTTTGATCTTTTCCATCATCCATCGATTAGTTTTAGTTCATTCAGGCCCAGTATGCTTTCATCTGTATACGTTTATGGCGAGTACTCATACAACCATTCTCTTTTTTATTTTCAGTATAGTATTCAATAATTTACATGAGGTATTCAACAGTCTAAAATAGCCTTTTAATTTTTTTCATTTATTAGATGATTTTGCCCATCAGTAGGCTACCGTATGGTTCTGAACAAGTTTAGATAGGCTAGGTCACGCTGTGATGTTCGATGGGTTGTCTGTATTAATTGCATTTTCGACTTACGACGGATCTGTAATTTTAATTAATAGCATCAAAATAGAGATTCACTGAGCTGTGTTTTGTTTGGTTTTTTTCCTTTTGAAATTGTGATACCGGGAATCCAGGATAAACTTTTTCTTGTTTCTAGACTATCATCAGTTGCATCCGCCCGGTATCTCACAGCGCAGTGAACTCAGAAGACACAAACAAAACAAAACTAAAGTTCTGTGCTGTTATATTTTATATTTTGTTGTTATTGTTCGTAAGTCACATTAAATTTTATAATTAAAATTAATAGTAATTAACAATTTTTAGTAAAACATAAGCCCATTTAGAGTATGTAAAGTTTACATATCTCAAACTTTTTCAAAAGTCAAGAGAACAAATTTAATGCGCTTTGACGACTGGAAGGTCCAACATTTGTCGACTTTTGAAGATAAGAGTATGCAATGAGAAAACACTGGATTTATTTGTATTAACTTGATTTTATCACAAGCAAGACACATTCAATCAATGTATTTAAAAATTTAAAACTTAATGAACATTTTCAAAGTTACTAATATAAATAAATGTTTACATGTGTTTGCATCTATATATATATATATATATGCAAACAAACTCTGTAATAGGTCACTAACGTATTAAATATAAACAAATTTAATTATTAAAGTTCAACGGAAAATGAATGTCAAATATTTTGTAAATTCTGCTTTGATGTTCCATATGTACTTCTTCAAACCACAACTTTATCGAAAGTTTATCTAAATAGTTTTGAAAGAAGAAGTACTGTGTATATTCGCATATATTAAAAATTAACCATATGAAAATTAAATGTCTTATTTAAAAATTGATAGCTTTTACTTAAGGGTTAGGCCTACTTTTGAGATAACTTTGTTTTCTCCAGCTTTGCTAGTTTTTTTTTTATTATTTATTTACGTATTTTACTTTTCCCATTTCCTTACCTTAAAGTTTTTCAATCTTCTGAAACTAGAATTGCAGGATGTACGAAGACAATAAAATACATTACCTGTTCGTTTCTGAACCGAACTCATTACAGCAACCCTGTTGGGTTACGAGTTCAAAAATCATTCTCTCCTTGTAGCATAAACATCCTTTGCACAATACGACTGATAAGTTCGTCAACAGCTTTGCTGCTGCTTTATCGTAATGTCAATAGAGGGTGTTAGCAGCAGCAGGAGGTGTTCCAATTGGATATCCCTGCACATTGATAAAATCGGCAGGGAGCCTCGACTGATGGTCAGGCGAATAGCAACCAACCCTTATCTTGATGACAAGCGGTAACAGCTATTGCTCAAACTGTGCCAAGTCTTGTGGGACTATTTCATTAGATAAATGACAGTAAACGTAGCACGAGTTCCTCAATGAAAGTTTTGAAGTGGAAAGCTCTTCCAATTTGCGCAATTGTCGAAATGTCGCCATTTTGAATTGACACATCTTTGTAAATGCACTTACAGTAAACTTGATCTATTAAGGCACTTTTTATTATTTTTTTTTTTACAGTTTTTTTAGTTTTATTACGTGTAACATCTCACTCAAGAACAACTTATCCCACACAGCTGAAACTTCTTTGATGTAATGTAATGTGGTGAGCATAGGTGGCTGGACAGCCGAGCACCGCGACCTGGAAGATCTATTGTGATATCCCACGGAAAGGACAGACGGAGAGAAAGACTGAGAAAGGATAGTGTGAGAAATGCAGGGGAAATGGGAGAACCCCGAGAAAACCTGCCCAGCGCGGATCGCCACCATCAACGAAATCCACATGAGAACCGAACCCGGTACTAAAGAGGTGAGAGGCCAGTATCTGAGCGACATCGCCAACCGCGCGGCCTAACTTTGGTACTCAATATTAACTGCAAGATGGTAAGTGACTGATACAGATATGTCACTAATCGATTCCGAAAATCACAAAGTGAACTGACTTTTACTGAAAAATGTCTGTTAAGCCCAGCACAAGAATAAACAAAAAGAATTGCCTTTTCCGATTCATTTTTACGGGGTGGATTA
This sequence comes from Thereuonema tuberculata, assembly GCA_023159025.1. NCBI lineage: Eukaryota > Metazoa > Arthropoda > Chilopoda > Scutigeromorpha > Scutigeridae > Thereuonema > Thereuonema tuberculata. The sequence continues at coordinate 42,784,907 of JAFIDM010003189.1, read as the reverse complement.
GGGAACAGCTGATTCACTCTTCAACGAGATCATCAGCCCTAACCCGCCACCCTCGATGAAATGAATCAGAAACGCGTTGCCTATGGTGAGGTCAACAGTCAGCCTGACTATGGCCTCCCAAAGGCCATAGTTCCCGATGTTTTCAAAACTGTCGAATACTTTAGAAATGTGTATTGTACTTTTATTTATCTTTTTCTTCAAATGGAGCATTGATATTGTAATTAATTTAAATGGATAATTCATCAACTGATAAAGGTAACTCTCGATTATAATTTCCCCACATTCCTTTGAATGCGTTTTCTGCAGAAGAAATGCATGCTTCTATCCTCGATGGTTTTTTTTGTAGCAAAGCTAAGAATTAGAAATCTTTTCCAATTTTCCTCTTATCATTCTAGTTAATGTTCTGAAACTCCAATGAATTGCTTTCTTCAAAAGGTATTCAAAAGGGTAGTCATCATCATCTTCGTACCAGTCGTTCGACATTTCCAGAAGATCCTTATATGCAACCGAATTTACATTAAACCAGCGATTCCCAAACTGAATATAGAGATACGGTCTTGACATTTAGTTGCAATATTCTTTCAAACCAGTCCCATGACGAAAGTAAATACTTATTAAAGTTCTTTGGATCCTACTTTCTTAATAAACGGAACTTTTAGAAAATTTCTTTTGAAACGCGGAAACGTGTAAAGTGTTTAAAACGAGGAATCCCTATGTATTGGGCTAATAGATAATAACTTATATGGTAAACCCAACAAAAAAAAAGCCCATACAGTCTCATTACAAATAACGCTAACTAATGATTTAGATTTATACTATCAGAAAAACTTACAAGATCGTCTTTAGTACAGACTTTTAACTACTGTAAATACTGTGAGGAAAATATTACAGTTAAGCTTCAACAGATAATGTCTTTCTTCACTATTCGCAGAGTTAGCAATAACCGTAACTACATACTCACGGGAAGTTCTTATTTTGGTCGTAAACGTTCGCACTTGTTAACAGCAAAACACTTCTTGCTTCTTCGCTGTCTGGGGATAAACTACTGCTCACTTGCTTCCAACAATCAGCACGAGACCACTTCTGCAAGCCGCAAGGCGCGTGCCTTTTGATTGTTGGCTGTTAGCGATCTTTGCCAATTTCTTGTGGCAAGTTCTTTATGAGAATAAATATTTGATTTATTCTCTTTCACCAAACCAGTGTCTTTTGTACCCTTTGAATTAGGAGATTCTTTTAAACACTTATATTCTTTCGCCACAAATACAAAACATCAACACCAATAATACTAACATTTGCAAGTTTGACCAGCAGACAACACATCCACGATAAACAAAGCTGCGAGGTCGATCGCCTGTCACATCTTAGCTTCTTGCACAAATGGAAAAAGAAAAAGAAAGAAAAATCTTAAGATTCACAATTTCTTCTAGAATACAACGAAAGTATAAATTAATTTAACGCTAATCGTACTGTACTGCAGAGGAATCTTAGCCACCTCCTCTTCCCGAAAAGATCTCATTTTGAAATTTGACAATATTTTATAACCTGTTCATTTTATAAAATATTGCATTACTTTTGCCTTACACTGTATATTCCTAGCAAGCGACATTAAAACCATTTTTAGACTATTTTCGTAAGAAAATGAGGCTTATTACATCACTCATTCTGTTTGTGTGTATGTGACTGACCCCTTTCGGTTAATACTTTAATTAAGCCATTAATTATCGCCTGTTTGATATGATTTAAAGATTTCGACAACTTAGATAATGGCGATTCAGTTAATTTTTCAAAAATTCAAAATTTATACTGTTTTTATTCAGATTTTATAATTGAAAATAAGTACAGGTTTTTCTTTTTAATTCTTATCACGACATAAAAAAATAAAAATTAAAAATAAAAATGCAAGAAAAGTTAGCTTTAAATTCTTTCAAAACTCCCGTTTGTTTGTTTGATTTCTTCCATCAAAATCTATTTCAAAGTTTGTTTAAAAGAGCTTTTCTTTATCACGATGTCATCCCATTTTCCGGGTATGTTCGAAAGAGATCAACTTAACTATTGTCTACTAACAGATGTAATCATTTTCCTATTTTGAGAAGCGAATAAGTGCAAGTGACGTTTACACTATCGCAGTACAAATGGTAACTTAAAAAGAAGAAGAGTTTGATTTGCTTTCGATGTACCGTGAACACTGAAGTGTTGATAAACCCTCTTGGAATCGATAATATTACCGTGGGGCTGGAGATGAGACCGAAGTCGCATCATTGAACAACGAAGGATAATTACAATGAAGGCCAAGGGGTTGTCAACTTACCCATTGCTAAAGGATTGTCTGCTGCGAAGGCGATCGATAACAACTGCTTCAATGGTTGCTCTCTCTTAGTTAGCGAATCCCTCTTCAAATAAATTATCCAATTCACAGCACTATGTAATACTTACGTAAAAACCAATACAAGTCTATGCCAGTAGAATTGGAGTTTTCTCAGGTGGTCCTTGTTGTTTATTAAACTTAAGAGGT
>JAFIDM010003189.1:42747520-42777395 GCA_023159025.1 Thereuonema tuberculata | reverse complement strand
TTTTGTTTATTCTTGTGCTGGGCTTAACAGACATTTTTCAGTGAATTTGTCAGCACGTTAACCCTTCCTTTTGCACATAAAACACTCAGTTTGTAACAATATTTTTAATTACTGAACATGCGAACTCTTAGGATTCCACTCGAGTATTTTTCTTCTGTTTTTGTCCATTTCATTGTTTTATCCGCATCACGACAAAACGGTTAGTTGGATTTCAATAAAATTTGATAAGTAAACTTATTTATGGTTCTATTTAAAATAAGGGAACAATTTTTTTTGTCTTCCTCCCTCTCCGGTCAACAACATTAATGCCTCTAGGGTGGACGGCCTAGTCCTCGCTATGCTGAGCGAATAACTAGTATAAATTAATTTGGAAAATTAAATTAAATCCTTACTTGACTCTTCGTGAAAGAACAGCTTTCATGTTGTGAAGATTTATTTGTGGTTGATGAGGCTAACAATAATGAAACAGCTATCCTGCATCCACTGACAATAGCTTTTAGCTTTTTTTTTACTTCTTATTTCTCTAGATACCTTTTTTTTCTAAAAAGAAAGTCTACTATATTTTCTTTTTCTTACAATGGAAAATTTATTACTATATTTTGATGTAGGGAAACACGACACCGAAATGCACGAAAGAACTTTTTTAGTGACAGAAAGTGCTCTTAAGAAGGTCTTAACGCTCATGACTATCCGTTCGTCATCGTTTCTACAGCCCAAACTACAAGTTGGACAAATAAAAGTAGTGATCCTTCTAACTTGTAGATACGACAAATACGAGTTCCATTTTGTTCCGTTTCAGGAAGTGACTGAAAATGAAATATGTTTTAGGATATCGTGTATATTAAGAAACCAATTTTTTGCCTTTTTTGGATTTGCTTACTTTTTTTTTCCTTACTATGCTTTTTTTAAAAACTTGAAAAAATTAAAAAAAAGGAACGTCGTCTCCCATTGGTCACTTGTAAAAGCCGCCGAATATAAACATTGAACTTTCCCTGTAAATTATTTACTTAAATTGCCTGAAACTAATTTACTCAAACAGACGCAAATTAGTGGATTATCAAAATATGTACACTGTCCGGCCACTTTATTAGGTACACCTACCTAGTAACGTATTGGGCCTCCTTTAGCCCTCAAAGCAGCCTGAATTCGTCGAGGCATGGAAGATGCTGAAAACGTTGTTGAGGTATTGTGTACCATGCAGACATGAGTGTGTGTCACGCAGTTCCTGAAGATTTGATGTAGGTAATAGGCCTGGAGCGAATAGCCTGTTCCAGCTCATCCCAGCGAGGAAAAGTCATAGTCATGTTCCTCAAACCATTTCACAGTGATGCGGGCTTTGTGCAACGGCGCATTATCCTGCTGGAAGTAGCCATCTGCATGAGGATAAACTGTTAACACGTACGGTTGCACTTGGTCAGCTACGATGTTTAGGTAAGCTCTTGCATCCTGACGTGCTTCCACGTCAATTCACTGATTGGTTTCCAATGCATCTCTTAAGGGAATTTCTGTCACCTTGACAAGCAAATTTCTCGACTGGAACTATCACGGAAAACTCTTCAAAGCAAGAGTTAGATGGTCTTTTGTCCGTGATTATGCAAGACACGTTTCAAGAGGATCCATTCACAGATAAGACACACACACACTGATATAATGAGTCTCTCGTTAAAATAGGCTTAATCCCAACAAACAACAGAAGCCAGGGGCATGTTCGTTGTCGTGGAGTTCGTACTAACGAAGCTTCTCTATTTGTCATAGAGCTTCAACTACTGAACTTATCACCGCGGGTTTTTGTCACTTCAAAAAAAGCAGCCTCAAATGTTCGTCGTGAAGCGCGTGTTGGAGTTAAGCCTATTCGGAATGACGGTGCAGCACCGATGGCGTCATCTAATTGACTTTGTTGAGCTATAGTTTAATTAAGGAACCGGGTCGCACACGACGCAAATTAACTAATGCCCACGCGCCGCTCTGATGAAAATCCCAAAATACAGCTTCTTTTGAGTAATTGTGTTCCCTTCCTCGTCTCTACCTATAGGCGTGTTGATGAACAATTACGAACATCTTAGTCTCGTCCCCAAATTTAGGGAATTTTAAAGAGAAAGGTTCTTATCTAAATGATTATTATTTTAACGAAATCTTCCTGTATTTCTTGAAATTCGATAATTCCAATTTAATTACAGTGAAGTCTCACTTATACGAAACATTCAATTATACAGAGAATTTCTCATTCCCCGGCGAAACCCCATAAGTCCTATATGTAATTTACTTACACGAAATATTCACTTATACGAATAATTTTTGGTTTCCCCCTCATATTCGTATAAGTGAGACACTGTATTATTATTTGACTACGTATGTTAAACCTCCCTATTCCATCTGAACGTTTTTCTCTTGTTTCTCAATTTATATTTTTTAACGCTTATTACATTAAAACGGTTGAAAGGATTTCCATAAAATGTATTACATATATTATTTACGATACAACTTCAAAATCTGTATTAAGAATAATTACAGAAAAGAAAGTTATTTTTGCTGAAACATAAACCAAATTAAATAAATGCTTTCATCAAGTTCCTGAACTTCAAATAGCAATGAATATGCATTCAGAAATACATTAAAATAGATTAGGTAGTATCCTTATTTAAAACTATTTAAAAAAATTAAAAAAATGATAAATACTTATAGCATCTTGCGTGACGCGACAGACATCCAGGCGTAATTCACTTCTGTCCATACGCGGTGCAGCATCTCACTGTGGATGGTTGCAATTGCATTGATGATACGATGTCGCAGTACAGCAGGTGAGGTCAGCAGGAAATGAGGGAACGAACACTATGTCCTTCACGTATCCACAAAGAAAAAAAACTGACTGAGTCACATCTGGTGTGTACAGACAGCTTTCACCTTGGAATTTCACATATCACCTCTTTATGCTGTTAAACGCAGATGCTTCCTTTCTGAACTCGCTTCTAAATCGTAAATAATGAATAAGGTTTTACGTGAGCAAAAGCTAAAAGACTGCTCTAAAAAATTAAACCCACATAGATTAAAAATACGTTGAAATCTAATGGACGTGGTTTGGTGGTCCTGTTCCAGGACCCTTTGTCGACGTTGAGAAAGGGTCCTGTAATAATTTGTGTTTTTATTTAGTGAAGTCTCACTGAGCTCGTTTTCGCGTATTCCAAGACGCAATAATACGCCTTCTCACGTTGTAAAACTGCCATTTTGGTTGCATCTGCGCCCTACAACCGATGGAACTAGGATGCAGCGCTCCGCTGGAAAAAAATTGTCCTTCATTTAATATCTCGAGGACAAACATCTCTTTTTTCGACGCGAGTTACAAGCCTCTGAAATATGTCTAGGAATTACGAATAACCCTGTATTTTTTAAACAGAAATGATAAAGACAACGTAAGTAGATTAAAAATAGTAATTCTTAGCAATACAAAGGAAAAAAAAAAGCCTTTTTTCTTGTTTGCAAATTAAGTATCTTTTGAATAAAAACAATAGCCAACAAGTTTTTCCAATTTCTGAGGAATAAATAATTCAGCAACTCATTTTAATTATATTCGAGCATGAGCAAATAGGTTACAAAACGAATTAAATATGCATTGTTAAGACATCAATACAGGACTCCATTGTTTAAATCTATGGGAATTTTTGTCCCTTCTCGCTCTAATTTCCCGACGGTGACTGACGAGGAAAAAAAACCCAAAGAAAACGTTTCTTTTCTCTATAAATTTGCAAGCAAACTTCAAGCAGATCATTCAGTAGTTGAGATATTGTTAAAGACCACACGTGCACGTGTTGATTTCATAAGCCTTACTTTCGAATTAATAAATCGTGATGTACTGTTATTTGTACGATTTGTAACAATAACATTCCTATGAGAAAAGGACCATAGACACAAGAGCTTCAAAAATAATGTGTAATTACTACGCATAACATGTTTCGAGGTTTTCCTCGTCATCAGATGTATAAATTGAAATAAAACAACTTAAAAAGGTACAAATCATAAACCTAAACAACAATAAGAATACTAACAATGTAAGGAATTTTATTAATATTCATAAACTCAACTAAGTAACATGATATCATTATTTTAGATCATACTCTAAAGCATTTTGTATGGATATGTCCGTGTTATAACATTTTCATGTCTTAATTATTAATGACTCATGAAATTTTCGTAGGTAACAATCCCTCTCCATTGCATAAATAATCGGCTTTTCCATAAGTAAAAAACATATTATGGCATAATAATTATACATTATTATTTTTGAAGCTCTTGGTTCTTTTCTCATTAAATGCTGTGGTGAAAGAATTTAAGTGTTATTAAAATCTCCTAATTCAAAGGTTACAAAAGACACTGAATTGGTGTTAGAGGATAAATTAAATATTTATTCTCGCAAAGAATTTGCCACAAGAAATTGGCAAAGATCGCAAATAGCCAACAATCAAAAGGCTCGTAGCTCGCGGCATTCAGAAGTGTTCCAGTGTTGATTGTTGGAAGCGAGAAAGGAGTGTAGTTTCTCTCCCGACAGCGATGAAGCAAGAAGTGTTTTGCAGTTAATAAGTGCGAATGTTTTCGACTAAAATAAGAATTTACCGTGAGTATGTAGTTGTAGTTATCGCTAACTCTGCGAACAGTGAAGAAAGACTATCTGTTGAAGCATAGCTGTAATATTTTCCTCACATATGCTACACAATATGAAGATTAATAACATTCCTAAACCGTACAATAATTTATTTCAGTTCTCTGATAAAAAGTGTAGGTTTTGTACGATTTTAAGTCAAAATTCCTGAGGCGGCAATTTGTTTTGTATTCCCGCTTCGCTCTGATATCGGAGCGTCGGTCGTCAGCTCTGAATGCGTGAGATTTATTCCGGCGGTGGCCGCAATCACCGGATTCGGCTGCCAATATGCGATTATCATGTTGCGGACGCCAACTGTAACAGTCGTCACATCTTGTTCCTATCTACTGACGATGTAGCTGTCGTCGTAAGGCCTCTGTGCCATATGCAGCCGGTATTAGCACCACATCGCCGGCCACGATCTGCAGATAATGCCGCCTGAGAAATGAGGCTGACGATCGCATTACCGTCGGCCGGACGTGAAGCCACAAAGTCGGCCGTCAGAAGGGAAACGACGACGATGATGATGATGAGGAGGCTCGCGCCACGTCCTCCGCGTTTTAATTAAAAGCAAAGGTTTATAATAATGTTTGCAAAGCTGGGAAGTGCTTTCCATTATCCCCGTCGCGTCGGACAAACGTGACATTTAGTGGTGTTGTTAATGTCCTTCCGTGAAATTCGGCTCCGCAGCAAGAGATGAATTACGCTGAATCCAAAGACATCATGAAACCAATCACAACAACAACAACGATGGAATGTGTGTCACGTTCGATACATTTCCAAGCTTCCAGTATATATGGGAATAACACATCTATCTTCCTGAAAAACTCAAATGTTTTCAATGACCACAACAGCACAACATTATTTAGGCAGATTCAAATAAAAGATATCAGATTTCAGAATTCCAATAAAGCAATAAAAAAAAATCACACCAGAAATAAAGAACCTAATTAAGACAGAAATAGAAGATATTTTGCTTGTTTTTTCAGATTTTAACGGATTTCTAAAATAAATTCTTCTTATTCTAAATTCTTATTGAGATTGTAAGCCTTACTATTTCACTTACTATTATCGTTTATTTGTCTGAATGTGCATTACGCTAAAACGATTGGATGGATTTCCATAACATTTAGTGTTTTGCTAATTATAAGCATCCAATTAATAAAAAACCTTATATAATATTAAAACTCTTAAAGTGAATCCCTCAAAAAACAACTTTTATACTAATAAAATACACCTAATTAATTAATTAGTACACCTTATCTTCTTAAGTAACTCGATATCCTGCTTTTCGACTATTTTATAAATATTTCATTTCTAAAATAAAATTTATCTCAACTTTACAATGTTAATACATTATTATTCCAGCTCAAAACAATTCGTGAAAATTAACAAGGTACACTATCCATATTCCTTTAAAATATTATTGTCCCTACAGTACCTATAAAATAAAAATTCGTTAAAATCTACTATAAATAAATTACTTTTCCTAATAATTTTCCATTGTAAAGATGAACTGAATTACACAGACACCATTTAGTCTCCCCCCCCCCCCCCAATTCAAAGTCTCTCAAATAAAAAGACCGTGGAATCCCGGTTAAATAATCACAGTTCTCCTCTTGTAGGATTCTATTGTTTATAATATCAGTATGTTTAACATATTTGAGGGTTTGTTTTTTATTGTTCTTTTCTCAGGAGACGGAAATTACAGCCTATCACCCTATTCCACAGGAACTAAAGAAATCAATTTACTTCTGTTGATAGAAGAAGCCTACAAACAATGTTTCTAAGACTAAATAGCAGTGCCTCTCAACATTTTTCACTTCGCGGCGAATTTATAAATTTGCAGAAATCCCGCGATACACTAAGCCTTGCTCCTAAAATCTCACAGCACACCAAACGTTTTCGTTGTTTTTGCAGATGTATTAACTTTCTATAGCTTTGCAAAACACCTTTCATTTACAAATGAATGTGTAACAGTCTAAGCAATTAAGCAGTTAAAAGTATCCTGAAATATTTCTTTTTTTAAAATGACTTCTTACTTTATTAATCTTTATTGTTAGAATGAAACAGAACGTAATTTCAATTCATGGTTTCCCAGATTACTTAATACTTAGAATTTAGTCTAGATTAAACAATAAGCGGGAAGGTTAATGATGCACTCTCAGAATTTCTAGCAGCACAAAGGTTGAAAAACTCTGAGTTGGGCCATTACTTCAGTTGTATGCACAAATTTTACTAGTTATCCCAAGCCTCTGTACACTGAAGAACCATTTGTAATATACATATATCAGAAATTCGCCATACCACGAAGAAAGAATGCGCAAATTACTAAGATGTCAGAAGTGGTAAGAGCGACATTAGAAAGGGTAACTGCATTTAAGAATCTAGGCAATAGTACACATATGCAGAAACGCAATTAAAAATTAACCCTACTGCGACATTTCGCTTGTTCAAGGGTTCAATTTATTTCTGGTGACAGCTGTCGAAAACTTAACATATTATGAATTGTCGTTCATGTTTACATGTGGTCATCTTTTTCTGTGGTGTGGATGTATTGGTCAGTTATTGTCAGAAATGAGTTGTGGACTTGTCATAATACAGCACCAACAAAAGTCAACAATGCCCTGAGGAAATTAGGTTTGCTACCACTTGTTCCAGCTTATAACTCTTTTTAAGTAGATCTACTACTTACAGATTCATTATATTTCATGGAATTCATTGAGAACCCGAAAGCTGCTACAAGTCTAGTCTATTCCAATCAACTAATTTTACATAATAGATTAGAACCTTCCAGTTTAATAGAACCTGTTTAATGCTCAAAATTCAAGTCCGAAAGACATTTACCAAAAATCATTAGTACAAAAAAATTCATGTATTTATCGTATTTTGATTAACTTGACAAATCAGAGCCTGGAGTTAATTGTTCGTTCTACTTCTCTCCATATAAAGAAAGACAACGAGTTTAATTCTGGAAAGAACGGTACGTTCATTTCTCGTCAAAAACACACAAAACATATCGCTATGGAAGAAAAACATTTCAATAGGAAAATAAAAAAACGAGAAAACAGTGAAAAAGCACAAACATTTGCTTTCACGCTTAGAACGATCATCGACTGGAATCTGGGACAGCTGCATCGTCCTTATTAGGACTCATCAGCCAAAATTTACCCTCGATGATCAAGCTCAGAAAGCGTGAAAGCCTATGGATCCTTCTCCCGTTCTCGGGAGTGGGACCCCACAAAAGCAAACAACAATAAGAAAATCGCTGTGACCAGTACATAGGCTTTCACGATTTCTGAGCTTGATCATCGAAGGTAAATCTGGCTGATCAGTCCTAATAAGGACGATACAGCTGTTCCAGATTCCCGTCGGTGATGGCTCAAAGCGTGAAAGCAAATTTATGTGCATTTTCAACGTTTTTCATGTTACATTCAATGCACATTGAACCTTCGTAATTAATCAAACATATTCAAACGAATCCAGAGAAATCACAAGCAACATTAATTGCTCCATAGGAAGAAATTCTCACATTTAACCACGTGCAATATGAGGTTACATCAATAGGCCCGCCCAAGCAGTAATCCCAGTTGTGATTATTATCTTTATTCTTTCTAGTGTAACCCAATAATGCCCATGCAAGTTCCCGGGACTGTCTACAGCCACCGAAGAACTATATACCAAAGATCTTATGAGCGGTCTTCATACAGAATCCATTCGTGCATATCGCCTCTAAATACAGCAGCTCATCTGAACAGGTGTAGCAGACTTGAGCTTTATAGACGGGATTTAATTTTTAGAGCAGTTCTCTTCGTCTGAATCCATTCTCTTAAAAATAGATATTCGAGAGATAATACTGAATTTTCAGGCTAACTTTTCGAAATCCATTTTGAATATTTTGGGATGGGACGAGGGCCACTCAATGATTAAAAGTTGTAGAGATTAATTTACATAAATTCATTTTTCAAACAGTTTATGTTGTCGGACAACTCTCAAAAGTTTTACCTCCTTAACATAAATATCTACGTGTCGAAGTCCTGTACAAAGGATGTTATTTAGACATCAAGAGTTACATCTATTATTTTGTTAGAACCTCAAATACATTGAAATAAAGAAATTCTATTTTAATTTTCATTTGCAAGAACTTTATGCAACTGAACGAAATATTAAAGCATTCAAATAACATTATTCAGGATTATAAAATTAAGATTATTTTATTCAAGTGTGGCGCTTACCAAGCTGGCAAAACTCGGCACTAGTAATTAATATTCAGTTTTCACAAGAATATTAAACATGCTTCGAAGAAGAAAAAAAAACCTCTAAATTGCTGCCAAGTATGTTGGATGATTGAAATGTAATAAATTACGTAACTGGCTTAATGTTATTCCCTTCATCCCACTGCCAAGTGGCTTCGTAAAATATGAAATGGGAGAACCGTCTATCCGATTTCCTCATTCGAAATGCATCCTGGGAATTTAGTATCTGTAACCAAACAATCAATTCGCCTATTAACGATTTGCAACAGATAAAGCAACTATTATGAGATGAAACAGTTCGATTAGAACAATCTATTGGATTCACATCATTCTCGGAATCCATTATCAGATTATTGATTTCCAATGCATTTTATAGGTCTTTTATTCCCCCACGTAACAATGACACCAGAACACGATATACAGATGGTAATTTCAACTAACTGAACTTGATGGAACTAGTGAAGGGACCCCCACCCCCATCTCGATGAAATGACACAAACACGTACCAGTTACTTTTAATAGTAGTTAAAAAATAATGATAATTAAAAAAAAAAAAAAAACACGGACGAAATTACCAAAATACAGGGATATTCAAAATGATTGTCGGGGGTTTAAAAAAAATCAAGCACATCGAACAAAGGAGATCGAAGACGCCACCTTGTTTATGGTGGAAGAAAACTCAACTTGTTACAGACATGCATTATAAATGCTCAATATGGGCGCCATGCATCACTCTGCAGACATCGACACGATAGTCCAGTTCCGACCACACACGTTCCACTGTATGTTTCCAATGGTGGTTTCGATACGCACCTTCAGTCCCAGGATGGTCGCAGATAGAGGGGGGGGGGGGGGGCAAAGACTTGATCCTTTATGTTGCTACAGAGGAAAAATAAATTACATGGGGTTAAGTCCGGTGAACGGGGTGGCCATAATAGAATATTCTATTCGATTTACAAATGTTGTGTTGCAAAAAATCCAAACAATTCTAATATGAAAAATTTCCATTTCGAACATTGGATTTTAGTAAAATAACTCCTACACGCTTGCTGAGAACAACTTACCGAATAAATAAAAATAGGCAAATAAGATTTTTTTAAATGAATCGTAGTCAGAAGTTTTAAGATGGGGCGATACAGATATCTTGAAAGTTCATAAAATTTGATCTTTTAAAATTGAAATGGGAAACAAATTTTTTTAGCTTCGCTTAGAGTAGAGGAAATAAAAACATTGTTTCTAAAAATAAAACATTCAAATATTTACTCGAAAATATAGAAAATGAATGAATGTAAACAATATCTCGTTAATTTTAAGTAATTGTATGAAGGAAGGAAGAATACAGTAGATATATGTTTTAATTCCTAACTTTCTTACAATCCTTTTTCCTTTGGTCTTTCTCCGTTGTCTTAAGAAATACCAAATGTTATCAATTTGTAATTAAACACTCCAAAGACAGAATATGAGTTGGTTGCAGAAAGTTTCTCTGAAATTCGAGTGAAGTCTCTCTTATTTCACAAACAAGAATTAGACATTTCGGAAATACGTTAACATGATGTTAATTATTTACGCTGCCAAATTCAGTTAAAGCGCTTTTAAATAAAATTTTATAACATCCTATTGGTAAACGAAATAATTCCTCGAAAAGTTGTATATAATAATTGATGAACTTCACAGATAATGTATTTTTTTTTACGTTCCCTAAAATTAAATAAATGCTCCTAGACAAATTGTGACATTTTAAACAGTTAGCAATCGGAACAGTAACAACTTTTAGTAAAAATATTGTTTAAGGTCCATAAGCATCAAGGAAAAACAATCGAAGTTACCTGTTTCCTATCCAACATGTTGGAAAAGTAAGCTAAGCACTGTTGATGCAACTCAAGAACTGCACCACACTCGTCGCCTCTTCCAAACATGTAGATACAGGCCTAAAGCTTACGACGAGTTCGACTCCAGATCGTTGTCTCCAAGCGAAAAATCCTCGAACTTCGCTTTGCACTGCCTTTCCTTCTTTTTCCACTGCAGTTGTCACAACGTGCAGTGAAAAACAAATGTATCGAATTGAATCTGACAAAGTTATTTTAATTTTTTAATCATAAGAAGAAAAAGAAAGACAGTGAAAGTTATAACAATTTAATATTCACTTAATTATAGAGCTTAAGATAGCCTAAAGGGGTCAAGGGAGAGAGATCTTCCAAACTAACGTCATCTGGACGCCAAAGAGGTAGCGTCATATCCGAGAATCAATGTCACAAGATCAGGGAAATGGTAGCAAATGAAAACTGTCGTATGTTGCAAACAGGAATTGTCGCAAAGTTTGTATGACACAGTTGATTTACCTCCAATTCGAATGTGATCGGAAGTCCAATCAATCTTTGTACCAGGATTACAGATTTAGTCTTAAATTTGGAACATCCCTAAGGAAAAAAAAAAAAAGGAAAGTTTGAACAAAGCGGTTTTCGAAATAGAAATATGCATCTGCGTCGTCTGTGATAAAAATAGTTTTTTGCTCAAAAATTATTTATCGTGACAAGTGAATTAGATGTGAAAATGAAGATCCTATTGGTTTTATATAAAGCGAAATAAACTTGACCTTAAACTCAAAACCCTCTGATCTTTGAAAGGAACACCTATTTATTTATAAGTTACAGTCTCAGTTGATGAAATATGTAAATAAAAACTGGCTCTGTAAATAGGTTCTGAATATTGACACAATGTAAGATTGAATGTTATTATTTTTGATATTTTTTAAAGTAAACTTAACGTACATGGTGTCTAGAAATGATTGGAGTGGTTTCATGACCTTGTAATGGCCACATTCATAGAGCTCTGTTGATAAGAGTTTGTTATTATAAGACAAGCATCTCTCAAAAGTTTTGTTTGAATCCCTGCAGGCATATGTTTCCGCCTCCAACCACGAGAGCGCTGCAGTTGCAAAATGGCAACGAACAATGAAAAAGCGTATGTTGTCCTCAAATTCCATGCAAGTCATTCTGTCACAACGGTCCATCATGACGTTCGTACTTCTTGAACTGTACACTGCGCAACCGATGGATTGCTCATACCGGTAATGATAATCATGTACTGCTGCCGTGGCCTCCACGCTCCTCTGACTTAATCTCTTGTGACTTTTTTTTGTTATGGAGGTATGTGAAAGATACAGCGTTTCTGTCACCATTTTTACGGCTGATCTGCCAGAACTGCGGACTCGCATCTACAATGCCTTTGCTGGAATTGACAGGGACATGCTACATTTGACTGTGAGACGAACTTGATTAGAGATTCGGTGTGCAGTCACTAGCGGTGCACATATCGAGAATCTTAAAAATGGAACAACTATGTCTCGGTATAATTTTTTTTGGTATGTCAAATAATACATCCACAGTACAAGCATTACCAAGTAACTTATGATTATAATAATAAATTTAAAAATGTATGTTCCACAATTAATAAGAGTGATTTAGGCTATGATATATTTGGGGGAAAACAAAACGAACAATAAAACAACGGGTGAAAGAATATGCTTATTATGTAAAATAAACGTTCACGGATGGATCAGAAATAGCAGAACATTGTAAAGGTCATTCAATGGATATTAATGTAAAAATATTGGCTTATTAAAAAGGTAGTAAAAAAACGAAAAAAACATTGAAAGCTTGTTAATAAGGAGTCCAAAAAGCACAGAACTTTTAATAAGTAGATGGTGCTGATATAAGTAAACAGAGTATTTTTCTAGCTAATGGTTTGACAATAGATTATTTGCTTTCATCGAAATCTGTTGTAATCAAAGAATTAGTTTAATAATTATGCTTAATGACTTTATGATCATTTTTTTTTTTTGGCATTTTTGTAAATGGTTTTTTACTGATACGGTTTAGTATTATTAAAATACAAAGATGTTATTCCATTGCTGAGATTTGTTTTAATCGAGAATCTGTCGTGTAATGTTTCTTTTTTGTTATCTTAGTCTTTTTTTATAAATAGCTTGAAAAAGGAATAAAGAAATTTTCCGAAAATTTGCGATATGTATTATTATTTTAATAAATACTTTGAAGAAGTTTATGTGATGGATTCTGATACGCTGTATTATTGGCAAATATACAATACTGGAGAAAGGTTAATTCGTAATTCCTCAAATCCTCCTAAAAATCGTAGATAATGTACCATGCTTTACATAAATATTTGTGTACTACTTTCTGTAAAAAAAAAAAAAAAAATTCACAGAGGATATCAAACTCTTTCGTAAGGGTGCACACCATGACAAATCTTTTTCATCTATAAATGTAATGCTGATGGCAATCTTCGGTGCTAGAGAGCGCTAATTAGCAGCGCTGCGCAAATATGGAAAACCAAGACCAACTTATAAGAACGGACACAAGTGTGAACAACGTGTTTCTTCAAAGAAAGTGCTCGAAGTTGCGGCCCGCAACAGGAATGCATCCATCACTATGTCGAATCATTGATTCCCGTTCATTTTGAAAGATTCCCAGCATTTCGCGAATAGTTGCAGCTATTCTTGCGACAAGATCGTCATGTATATAAATGGGAGTCTAGTACACGAGGTTCTTCGTGTATTTTTAAAGGAAGAAATCGATGCATGTTAAATCGGGCGACCATGATGGCCAGGCAACAGCGCCCTCTAATACCGAAGGTCGCCATCAGCGGACGTACAAACTTGGACGAAAATAGGTTTATCTTGGTGCTCCTTATTTCCCTTTAAAATTTGCACAGTCTTGATATACCCCTGTATATAACAGAATTTTGCAAAGTAATCAAAAGTTTTGTTATCTTTTTTAACTTTATTTTATTGCTTTTCAAGCCATTCCATTTCTATTGCTGATATATCCAGAACGAATCGTCCTCCCTTGAACAGATCAGTTGGAAAATAGCTCCCACCTCTTTTTTTTTTTTCCATCCAAGCACGAACTGTTAACAGAAGGAAGCGACCCCTAGGGGTTTTTTTCCTTTCTTTCCGTTCGTCAATGTTGACAAATGTGCCCCGGGCAAACCCCCACGTCCGACATGAGGAAATTGAAAGGCTTAGGTGGTGGATAGTTTTATTTACTGGTCCAAAACGAAATGAGTGCGCGCCACCCGCCAGCACACACACGCAGCGAGGCTAAAAGCATCCAGGGACCCGTTCGCCATTACTGCCGATAACTGTCAATTTAAAGTCAGATAGAGTTCGTAGCAGTCTCCCTCCTCCCCAGCTCAAGACACTGGCAATCCTGAACCCACTACAGACCAACATTCATCATATTCTACTCTTTTTATCCGTAGTTTCCGGAACAAAAGACAACGGAAAAAAACATGAAAAAAAAACTTAATATTTGTAACTGAGACAGAGAGACAAATAATGTTCAATTTGAACGTGAAACATAGTGTGACCGCTTATATGAATTTGATGCTGATTAACCATCAATGCATCGTTTAATAATAATACAATGTCACAGCTTTTTATTTTCGCCTTTCCTTGACAATAGTAATTAAAAATTTTCAATAATCACGACCGAAGTATTTAATTTATTAGTCAAAATAACTGTCTCTAACTTAAATCACATTAAAATTTGCAATATTTATATTAAAAATACCTTTTTATTTTCTTATTGCTAAACTGTCCAAATTTATCTTTCCAAACTTTCAAATCACATTGTCAAAAGTAATTATCTTTTGATTCTGTTACCATTAACTGAACCTTTATCACTTAGATTCAAATAACATAATAAACATCAAAACAGTTAATCATGTGACCATTGATTAACCAAATGCAAAATTTGTATATAGTACCTTTGTAAATAGTATCTTCTACAACGCTGTTTTATTAAGCGTATGTTTTGCTCCGGTTTATAATTTAAAATATCCGAAAGCCAAAAGAATTGTTACCGTTAGCTACGTTCCAATTATGGAATACCCTCACCTTTCCTACTCGAAAAAAAAAAAAGTATCTTACAACAGAGTTCTAGAACTTAAACAATAGAACATGAGTTGCCCTTGCATGACAGCGCCACTGTGTCTCTCAGCTTGGATTTACAAGTTATTACATTCCATACCTTGTTGGTTGGTTGGAGTTTAATGGCACAAAAGCAGTTGTGGCTAAGCTGAGCCAAGAAAGGTAAAAATTAGAATAAAGAGAAGAAAAGGAAATGAAAACTAACTGCCTAGATAAAAAGAACAAAAAATCAAGAAAAGAACAGATAGTGCCCAATGGAAGATCATAATAAATCATCTATAGTGTATAGAAGAAAATTAAAAACCTAAGAATTACAAGAGAGTGACAAGGCCACATTGATGAATGAAGAGTAAAACTGATGAAATGGGTAAAAGATCATTGTTATTTAAAAGCAAGGAAATATGAAAAGGAATGTGAAATTTAAAAAGAGGATAAAAGCACTGGCGACGATGTTGAGTAAAAGCAAGACATTCAATGAAAATATGATGAATGGTTAAAACAACGTTGCACGTAGCATACAGGGGAGGTGGACGATTCAGCAGAAAATTACATTCCATAGTTAATTATGAGTAGAATGAGGAAATATCAACTAAATACTGGATCAAACCAACATAAATGTTACCACAGAACAAAAACTTGAAATTATGAAGCTTCATGAAGATGCATTGGCAAAAATAGTCTGTGACGATGATATGCACGAATCATCGATGTGAATTATTATTAAAAACTGAACGGAAATAAAAGAATATGGAATAGTCACTGCATCTACAAGAGAAAGTGCGCAAAACTCCGAAGGACGGTCCCAAATTATGAATGCGGTCCCAAATTATTAACGGCGGTCCAAAATTATAAAAACCTATTTAAACATTTATTTATCCATTTATCTAACGATGAACACCTTTTTAATCACAGATAAGACTGACGACAGTGTATGAAACATTGTCTCAAGTGTAATGACGTCGTTATTGTTTTTATTAATGAAACATTGTGTATTTTTGTTTAAAAATCACTTTAAACGTGCCATGGCTGGAAGACCGCAAGCTCCGAGAGTAATAACTGATGCAGTTTTACAGCGGAATGCTTTACAAGTCTTGGACTGCTCACCCCGAGACATATACGGAATAATTCCAACATATTCGGACAATACTTCAGTATGTTGAGCCAAAACTATTTGATTTGATGTCTAATAACTCTGGGTAAGTGTTATACTTCATAGTTATACTGTTATTTGCCATTAAATATGTTTTTATAATTTGGGACCGTCGTTCGGAGGTGTTCATAATTTGGGACCGTCCTTCGGAGTTTTGCCGAAAAGTGACTTTTAAACAAGATGGATCACACATACGTACACGATATTTTTCATTTCTTGTCATTTCTGGGGGCCAATAATAAATCGTCGATAACACATTACGATATAATCCATTGGAATAACGGCTTGATCAGCGCCGTGATTTCTTTAATAAAAACAGCGCTAACAAGCAAGTAATCAGTTGAATGGCAGCCAGTTAAGATTCCAATCTACATTTTATTCCTTATCACGTGACAGTAATGAATGGGGGAATTATGTAACTTGAAATGATAATTACGTTTACACTTCAACATAACCCTTCGAAAACCATCAGAATATTTTTTTTTTAGGATTAGTTTGAAAGGGGTTGAGAGGTCAAGACCAAATCATAATTATATGTTAAGTTGGCCACAAATAAAGATTCGTACGAAGCATTAAGAAAACCGATCCAGCCATTTTAGCGTTTTCAATGTTTCCCTGCTTTGCTTCACGACAGAAGCCCAGTCTGCGTTGGAGAAGCGTCTGTGAAATCCACGGACG
Organism: Thereuonema tuberculata; assembly: GCA_023159025.1. Taxonomy (NCBI): domain Eukaryota; kingdom Metazoa; phylum Arthropoda; class Chilopoda; order Scutigeromorpha; family Scutigeridae; genus Thereuonema; species Thereuonema tuberculata. Next base: position 42,760,731 of record JAFIDM010003189.1, on the reverse strand, counting down.
AACAGAAGTCAAGCAGAAATCATAGGCAACAATTTTATGACCAGATTTACTATTTAATCTCGAGAAACATCGGTTTCTATTAACTATTAAACAAATACATTAAAACTAAAACTAATATTAACAAATTAAATAGTTAAACGCGCGTAAATTGTTCATGTCAAAGACTCAAGGCCACCACACAAATACATTAAAAATTACAAACGTTTTCAAAACGATCTGCGCTTCATTTTCAAGTGAGAATTCTAAAAAAAATTCTTTTATTTAGAAATCTCACATGAAAATGAAATGCAGGTCGTTTTGAAAACGTTCGCGAATTTTAATATGTAAACTTATTATAAATGTATGTGTATATGGCGGCATTAAGTCTTTGACATAATATTAATAAACTAATTCAGTGTACGATGGAGTTAATTTACACGACAAAGTGAATGTAGTAAACTACAGTAATCGAAATATCTACTGTTTCATGATAATTTCACAGCACTCTCTTTCATCTACTTTTCCTGGGATTGTGAAGCTTATCAAATCACTCAGTCTGTTTCTGTGTTTTACATTTAATAACTAAAAATAATAATACCTGATCTTCCTGAAGCGTGATATGAAATACAGTAAATCCCCGATTATCCGCGAGCGAATGATCCGCAGTGCGAATTATCCGCGAGTGCCGCCAAAAATTTTTTTAATTACGAACCTAAAAAAAAAAAAAAAAATTTTGAATCCAAGCCAACAACAGGGAAAGTACAATAGGTCCTACAGTGAGAAGGTCGAAAATTACTGACAGGCTTATTGTGCATCGTAATCTATAGGCCTTCTCGGAATTTGTGGATGAGTGGCAGGCTCTTGCTCTCCAGAAAGGTTTCTGCTATACTGTACATATTTTAAAAGTTTTGCTTATTATATTTTTTTGTATAATAAAACGTAGTTTTTATCCTGAAATATTTTTTTTCGGCCTTACACCTCATTTTTAGTCTTTTTTCGGGTTATCCGCGATTTTTACTATTTGCGGTACCTTCGCCACCCAATTCCGCGGATAATCGGGGCTCTACTGTATTTCGAACAGAAGATCATCCACTTATTGAAAATTTGCCCTTGGGATTTTTTTTTAGGGATTTATTAATTATTTTGTTATCATTTCGTTTATATTTAAATCATTTTAATTATAAGAGAAAAAACTAATTATATATTTAATCTAAAACAGAAAACTAATATCTGAATCCACGGGATGTTACGAGAGTTCGCGAGTTCTGTGAAACCTACTTTTTTTTTAATGGTCTGTTTTCTTCCTATGACCAAAAACAAAATAAAACCGCACGAGGACATGATTTAATTTCCGAGGAGGCTTAAAGTGGATGTAATGGAAGCGTAGGAATCCTCATTTGTAACCAATAAGGTGAAAACGATTTGAACTTTAGCGTGCAGTAGTCAGGCCTCGCGTGCAGTGACATGAGCGCAGCCATTGCACTCCTCCTCCTGCCTACCCTCCCACCCCCTCAACGAAGTCAACAAGTTCCTCGCCTTCTGTTGTGTTGCTGCCTTAGATCATAACAGTTGGTGTAAAAAAAATTAATTACAATGAACACCTGTAGTGAAGGCAGGTGAGGCAGCTACTGAAATTCATCTTCAGCTTTTGTCCCCAAGACAGCCTTTCTTAGCAGACGGACATTTCTCCTCCCCCCTTCGTAGCTGTAGAGCCACGAGAAGGAATTTCAACTTGCCATCCAACACCAAAAACCCCTAGCAACAGTTTACACAAACAGATTGTAAATAAAAATTAAAAAAAAAAAAAGTCGTTATTTCTAATCGAAATGTTAAAAATTCGTCTGGTTTAAGTTTGAAGCGTCGTTAAATGATTTCGTGACAATTAACTACACAGTGGTATTTTGTACAAGAAATAAACACCAATATAGCTTCAGATAATCGATTTTTCGAATGGTGATTAACAGATACGTAAACTTGGTTTATGTTCTTTGATTTCTTTCACGTGCATCTGCAAATATAATTACTACCGTTGAGTGTATCTACTTTAGTTACAAAAATACGTGATTTAAGGAAATTGTTGTAACTCAAGAAAATAAATGAAGACTACAAGGTTTTGGTTACATTCCTAAAATACAACAACATAAAAATAATGTAATAATATTAATAATAAAATAATTCAAAAAGTTTGTATTTGCTATGTTTTTGTTTTTTTAAATTTTGTACTATAAAACAAACAGCACACTTTATGTAATATTAACAATAATATAATATATTAGTGATAGTTTCGAACATTGACTTTATCAGACTGGTTAAAAGTTTACATCTATTTGGAAATATAAGAAATTTAAAAGAATCAAGAGTAAGTAGAGTGGGCCAAGAGAAATTGGAGGGAGATTTTATATTTACTTTATTAGGTGAGAAGATTTAGGAGTTAAAAGTTAGACTTGGGGCTATATTGGGAGGGGAAAGTTTAACATTAAAGTGTGCTGTTTGTTTCGCAATAAAGATATTTATCATTTGTATAGATCAAACGGAGATCTTTTCAAAGAAAATTTTGTATTAAAGCTTCAAAATTCCTTGTTTACTGTAACTTTGGAGAAAGTAAATAACGAACTAAGTTTAAAAAAAACATCGATTTTTAAAAAAAAATTTTTTGTTTCCCTAACTTGATATTCCGATGAACTAAAAAGCCTAAATTCCTTACAATGAAATTTTCTTAAAATTTCTTTGGTTTTTAAGTCGTGAAAAACGACAAGACAGGAAATGTTTATATTAATGTTCGAATTACAATATTTATAAACCCTACAAAATTTCTATTTTCTAAAAAAAAAAGTAAATAAGTAATAAGTGATTGTCAGAAATAAGATGTTAATAATGAGTAAGGAACTGTTGTTTTTAATTATGTCCAGGAAAGTGTATATGTTTTGTGAGAACTAACTATTTCTTCTTCTTTCTTTTATCGACAAGGGTCAACTTTGGACCATGAGCCAGCCCTACCTGAAACGTCAGGGTGAGGCTAGGAAAATGAAGGGGGGGGGGGGCGAGATTCACATCTCAGCCAGAAATAACCCTGAGATTATAAGTCTCAGAGAGAAACACAGAAGAAGAATCCACTTGATATCTAGGTCATCCAGGATCATCTTTCTCATGGTCTCTTTCCTTCAATCTTCCCCTCCAATACTTTCTTCCTGAGATTTTCACCTTTTTGCACATGTCCGATCCAGTTCTTTTTTCTTCTTATATTCTTTAATAAGCTTCTCTCTTCCCCTATTTTTTTCCAGAACTTCATCGTTAGTCATCTGTCCATTTAATTTCTCCATCCTTCTCCAGAACCACATTTCAAATGCTTCCAGCATCTCAGAATCTCTCTTTCTCAGAGTCCAAGTTTCCGAACCATACAAGGATATACTCCAAATGTAGCATTTTATAAGTCTTATCCTTAAATTTATATCCATATTATTTGTGAATAGGTTCTTTCAATTATAAACTGCAAATTTTCCCTTGGAATTCTATCTCTAATATCTAAGTTGCATTGACCGTCATCCTGAATGATAATTAACTACAAAGTAAGACTAATTAAATATTTTTCCTCATTTTGAAAGTCGTTTATTCTAGTTTGTCAATAAAACTAATTTTCTTTTCTAACAAAGTCTCAACAAAATAATCAATTTTTCAAATTAAAATAAACAATCAGTAGTAAAATTAAAAAGGCCTTCATTTAGTAGTTTGTAGACAGGCAGACCTGATACAGTAAAATCCAGAAATACATTTAAAAAGCTTTCAAAACAGAGTTAAGTAATCATTATCAAAAATTCATTAAGTTTAACAAATATGGTGATTTATATATCTAATCAAATTATTGAAAATTCAATGCAATGTACTTCCATTCAAATGAACTGATTCGTAAACAAATAACATTTGTGTTATATTCACCAATAACTAATTCTACATAATTATAGAGAGAATAAAATCGAAAGCTATTTGGTTGATAGAACTCACCGAGCCGGAAATAATAGCTTACTTTAGAGCCATCACTTAACATTAGAGGGCGCTAACAGAACAACGCCATTGCATGGGCTCCAAATGAAATCGTGCCATTCGAAATGTGCAAACGACAATGAGGATTTTTGTATGAAAAGATACAGAATGTTAAGATTATTATTATCTGCTTTAGTTATTATAGATTGTATTCCAGTTTATCGTTATAATGTATTCGCCAATTCAAACGAAAGGGATTACGAAACTGGAAATCGTTTACATGTCTTTTAACAAAAAAAAAAAAAAAACTGACTTTATCGACTGACTACGCATTTGAAGAATGAAATCCGTGATCGATTTATCACGTACTCCAGTGCAGTGATTTCCAAAGAATTTGAAAGCATTGAACAGAGAAAAATTAAGTCAAACAAAAGAGTTTAAAGATCTTTAAGAATTATTCCCATTTTATCTAGTCCCCCATTCATAAGCATCTCAGTCTTTAGCATATTTAAAATTTATTATTAAAACCATATAACAATGATGAAAATTTTATTGACCTAAATCCTGGGCAACTTAGTAAGTTCCATAGGATAGCATATAAAATGGCAGCTCTTTTGATAATAACTTGTAACATTGAAGAAACGTTCTTATTACACGAGTTTAAGATGGATACCGCTTACATTTGTACACAGTTTGATATATAAAATCAATTTAAAATTCAGTAAAAAACATAGAAAAAAAATGGCCCGGAAATTTTAACGTTTTTTTTTTTTATTTATTTATTTTTTTGCGCTGGTTATAAGTAAATTCAGCACACGTATTTTTTCGAAAACGCCACGTTGAGATGTATCTTGATTGTCTCGGCAGATCTTTAAGAATTATTAGTTGTGAGTTCTAGCAGTAAGTTAGTCATCCATCAGATATAGGAATTCCGTGTTGTTAGTACGACTGACAAAATATCGGTTCTATTTCACAAATCGCCTTGATTTTGGTGTCACGTGATTCGGCTCATCAAGATTTTTACAATATAAGTACTTTGATCTCATCTGCCCTATGGAGATTAACTCTAGAATGAATGAGAAAAGTCCAATCACAAATTTCCTCCTATTGACTTCTTATCGTGAAGCGATGTTGAATAATAGTAATACCTTTCCGGATGTTATTAAGACTACTTAGTTCGCGAAATTGCTCTACAGAAAAAAAAATGCCTTTTCTCCAACTCGTCTAACTTAAGATTGCAGTTAAAATACCCCTTATTTCTTTTCTTTAGGAGTTTTATTTTTTTGGAAACATAAAATAAAAGAATACTGTTAGCTATCCACCAAGAGAAGAAGAATATCTTAATAGCATCAAAATGCCGTAAAAGAAACATTTTTTCGTGTTTGCGATGTGTCTTCAAAACGTGTGCAGTTTTACCAATCGCTCATAATTAAATTAAACATTTTCATTCTTTTTTTCTGACCTTGAGCGAAAGGGAACGGTTCTGAATTCCTTCGCGTTCGCCAAGTTTTCCGAACTTGCGAGAAGGTTTTGGAGAAGTCGTAGCTTTGGTGGAAAAAACTTCAACCCCTCTCGCAACACCTACGGTGAGAAGCGGACCGGTTCATTATCCCGTCATTCGAGGGGGATTTATGGAACGTAAAAGCCACCTTCGCACCGAAGACCCACCAACACACAAGTGGAATTTGCAGCTAAAGAAACGATAGCTCCATCACTCTTAGGAGTAGCCAACATGAGAAGTAAGAAATTCCCCTTCCATTTTCAAGTGGCTGCAAATTTATAAGAAATTCGGGTCGTTTTTGATATTTATTTACGATAACAGTCTCCGAATATAATTTAGCGTTCAATCCACCTACACCAGTAAAAACTTTATTAAAGTTCTTAAAATCTCTTGGATTTGGTTTACAGTTTGTATATTAAAAAAATGTGCAGGCTGTAGATACTGGGACTCGGTAGACGTTGACTCAGTATTGCCAATCGATTCGGCGTTGCTGGCATTTCGACTAGATGTTAACGATACCATGAAAGGAGAGTACGGTTGTTATCGTTTTGTGGCGGTTACGTAACCCGCGGTTGCTGTAAGAATTGATCCAATGGGGAAACATGACGTTAGGTTCCCGCGGTCCCTCTCACTATACAATTTGCTTTTTCTCCTTCTTCGAGGAGGTTGACTGCTATTGTTTTGAAAGTCTCTCTATCTTTCAAAACCATAGTTCTTTTGTCATACATTCCTTGTAAATCCGTCCAGTCCTAGGTTTTCCTTTGTCTACCCTTTTTCTCTTTCCCTTTTAGTTTTCCTACTAAAAAATGTACCTAGAATTTATGATGTCTTATCAGATGCCCAAAGTATCGTATTTTTCTGTCTTTGATATTTTTTGTGAGAGATCTTTTGGTTTTTGCCACAAGTTGCTACCCGTTAGCCCATACACCACTTCCACTACATATTTTTATAAAGGTTTTTACGCTTTGTATTTAATAAAAACTGATGCTTAAAAGAAGCCTAACGTAAAACATGAATAAACAGTGTAACACCAAACAATAATAATAAAGTGAATACAGAAATGTTTTAGGATATAAAGTAAAACACCGAAAAACCACCTTCTTCCCAAACGGCACAGAAGAGCACCAACTACTACTATACATATTTCAATGTAATTTCAGAGTGGGCAGAAATGAATCACTATATTCAGAATTAAGTGTTACCGTATACTAAATCCCAAACTTTATTTCCCTTGATAGAATCAAATTGTAGATTTAATCTTTAACATTTTCATGATAACAATAACATACGTAGGTAACTGTTTTTAACTGAAGAATGTCACCGAGCTTTTCAAAAGTCATCGGTTCCCAACTTTCTTGAGCGAGACCAAAAACCAGCAACCATAGGCGTACCAGGAGTTTGGAAATGGAAGAGGTTACGATGATCGTAGACGTTCAACCAAAGAAAAACAAAAAGCCATGTCCTTGATTGGGGGTGGTGGTTAACAAACAAAAAGATGAGCAATCAAACAAAACAGTTCTACGAATCATGTTTTCCATTTTTCGTATCTTCTCTGGAACGTACTTAAGGTCCCCTCCCCAAGGAACGCTAATTTCGGTCGCGATCTGATCATGGGAATTACTAATTTTTAACAGTTAAGATAAACTATGGTCTTTTTGTAATTCTCACTTACAAAGTAACAATAAAAAAATTAAATTAAACTTGTAAAATTCTAATAATAATGTGACCAATACCGCACAATACATACAAAAAACAATTTAATAAAATGACATGTTTCGAGAAGCCCGAAGTAAACGGCTCTCTTCCTCAGACACAAAAGAACAACAAAGGAATTGAAACAATCCATTTTAAACATAGAAGAATTAACAGAACAACCAATCAGCGCATGGTAGATTCCATTAGATGAAAGGGAAAGACAGAGTCTCAAGCAGTGAGGAAAAGCTAAAATGACTAAAAATAAAAACAATGAAAATTGATTAAAATTGAATAGAACATAAATAAATAAAGCAATAGGGATGTCGTAATGAATAGAGAAATCAATATAATAAAGAAATACATGTTCTTAATGAAACACAACATGGATAAAATGTTGTATTTGTTCTGTTCGTTAATAATCTTTATCAATGAAAAATTCTTTTTTTTTTTTTTTTTTGTTAAAAATTTTTACCAAGTCACTCTTTTTTAATGCTTATTTAAGCGGAATACTAAAACCCAAAAAAAACCCATCAAATCCTAGGATAGCCGATGTGTTTTTAACATTTGCAATTTTTTCCTCAATCGTATCCGTAACAATGGACTTTCTTCTAAGATCTCCAGTGCCAATTTCGAATTGCAACTTGGGCTTCCCTGCACGGCTTTCCTCTAAAGACGAGATTTTAGTTCTTGTGGAATTAAAATTAAAATTTTAAATGTTGAACATGCTAAAATTATCGTAACGCCTTTTTTTGTAAGTTAAGCATTTCCCTTCATTTATAGCAGTGGTGGCCAACTTTCATGTCTTCCTACACCAAGACTAAAAATTCCTCATCGATCTGAGAACCTCATGTAAATTTATGATGAACAAACACGTGTATAACCTTCCTTCAATGGCACGTGTGATCTCAATAAAGAGCCACATCAATACAGTTCCAAATAGAAGATAATGTCTTGTCCTTAAACTTGCATATCAAGTTTCAAGACGAGTCATTCAGCAGTGCAAAAAATATTAGGAAAAAAAAAAAACTTTTTTTTTTTTTTTACACAACTAAATTGCACGTACTGAAGTACAAAGAACGATCTTGAATTGTTCACTAAATCCACCGCCATAACTATTTATTCAAACAATCGTAAAATAAAAATCTTGAGTTAAATTAAGTCAGCAATTTCATGTTCTCTTCAGTTCAGCAGAAAATCTCAGAAAGTTTGTAGACTTTGGAGAAGACCAATCTTATCTCAAGATTTCTTTTTAGTTATTATTGAAGCGATAAGATTTTTCGAAGGAGAATAGTATAAACTAATTATTCTTCTGTGATCAGATGTAATGAAAGAAACGCGCTCTAGTTTTAGAACGTAATTTTATTATATTCGTTGAAACCAAAGAAAAAAAAGAGCAATTTTTCTCTGCCTGCTCTTATCTCGAGCGTTGAAGGTGAATATGCAATTAGTGCAAATCGATCGTGTGTGTCAAGCCTCTGCTTAGCATTTCAGCAAATGAAGCGAAGACCCGAATACGTAATGGCCTGTTGTCCTCCTCGTATTAAAGGAATATGAGGAAATAAGAAGAAGAGAAGGAAAAAAAAAGGTTATGTTCAACGAAATTTTGGTATCGAATTCTTTTTAATATATAAGTACGGATTTAACGTGCCGTTATGATAAAGATGAAGAAGCCAACTATTACGGCACATATTCAAAGTTAAAAAATATATGTATATATATATATATATAATTAAGAAATGAAAATAACAATTTATGTACAATAAAATCCGACGTACGTTTCGGAACCCCTATTTCCTAGGTTCCATTATCAAGAAAATTAGGTATAGTACATTTTTCTCAACGACTCCCAACAAGGGATGACTTCTTTTTAAGGTGGGGGGGGGGTCCTAATTTTCTTGATAATGCCGTAATAGTTGGCTTTTTCATCTTTTAATATATCTTTTAAATAATATAATTTCCTATGTTCGACCATCTTTCCTAGCAACAGAAAGACATTGTGTGATATGTTTTGATTTGATGTTAAAGCGCTTTTAGCTCGCAATATCTTACATATAAAATCTTTTTTAATTATTGCTATTCGAAATCTGTGTTTATTCGAGAGCTCGTTCACTGAATAATATGCACGAATTTAGAGTAAGAAATAGTGCTACGGAATTAGGGTAAGATTAACCTATAAAAATTGAAACGGGAAAATATTGAGAATGAACAAATGCACGCTTTCAGTTATCATCAACAGGAATCTGGGACAGCTGCTTCCTCCTTGCTAGCACTCATCAGCCAGATTTTTTGTTGAATCTTGATTTTTTTTCCCTTTTTTAATTTTTCAAGTCTTGCACGTTAAGCTTTTCCATTTAGCTTCTGTTTAATCACAATTTTGTATGCTCGATCATTCGAACTTCATTAGCATTCGTATATCCCTACCTCGTTGTGCGCTAGCTAACGATGTAGCTAAAGAATCCTTTTCTGAATCACACTGTACCTTTCTTTAATACCGTTGATAAGAAATCTCGATCTGAAATATAATTTCGCTGATTGCGCGGCTGCTTTCATTTGTTTCTTTGTTTTCCTTGATTGGAAAAACATTTTGGGCGGGAAAAAAAAGGGGAGAGAGAAAGAGAGAGACAAAGAGAAAAAAACTAAGGAAAACAAAAATCGATTCACAAGGAAAATAGAATTTACTAAAATTTTCTTTACAGAAAAAAAAAAAAAAAATCCCTAATAACAATTACACTAATGGTTTAAAAAACTTGCCTAATAAACTTACTAAAGAGAATCTTTTAACATTGCAGTAAAATAGGTTTTATTGCAATTTTACGACTCATTTTTATTCCTTATTTATCCCACAACATTCAATATTATTAAGAATTAACAAAAATATCTGTGTAATCTAAGTGTTGTTGATAGGATTAAGATTCAATTCATTTACATTTTACTTTATTTTACTCATTTTTGAAAGAACCTCATATTTGCTAAGATTCAATCTCATATTACTTATGACCTTTATATATATTCGTTGTTGTAACAGATTTAACCTTTTAAAAAACTTTAATAGTAGCTTAAACTACATTAAAACAGACAATCGAGTGTTATAAGTATAAAAAAAATTAGGCTATTATAACTTTTCAATTACAAACTTGTACTATAAACAAAAGTCATTTAATAAATTAAAAACATTGTCGAACTGTAGTAACTATATTATTTGTAAAAAAAAATTAAAATGTATCTTTCCTTCTAAAGCATTTATATTGTAATATTTTATTTAACAAAACCGCATTGCTATTAATACTGATTCGAACTAGGATATACAGTAATTTCTCATTGTCCAAGAAGGGAAGTATATTAGATACAATGCAGCACTTGTTTGGTTTCAAAAACAATATATATATATATATAAATTTAATCGAAAAACAAAATGGAAAATAGTTAATACAATAGAAAATAGTTAATTGAATATAAAACCAAAATAAATAAAAAATATTCTAAATTAACTTTAGATCTTAAAGAAACGTACTCAACACAACCTTCGTTTGATAACATATGTAAATAAATAAACGTTATATATATATATATAAATCTAATATACCAAACTTGAAGCCGATGCCTCTTCAAGTTTCGTAATGCAAAGATTTCAGTTAATCATTTGCAATTTTGAATTTTCTTAATACTTTGTAAGGTTCTTATTTTTAGGTCATCTTAAAATATGATTTTGGAAGGTTAAATTTAACATTTGCTTACTCCCATCCTCCAAAAAAAATAATAATAAATAAAATAAAATAATCTGCTGATTTTTGAACACAAAGGTTAACGATGTTGTAGCATTCAAAGTTTCTCTTCACTTTCCATGCTTCCAAATCCTATATTTTATTCTAATACTAAGTAATATAAAGCTTATTTAACATTAGGTACTATTTCCTCATATCTTTCAAAAGTAAACGATTGTAGGATATGGTTTTTGATAGGAGAAAATTTTTGGAAATACAAAGTCAAATTGTTTCTGCATGAAATTGGTGAAAGTGTCTTCTTTGTGCAGAACAGTAAGGAGCCAAGTCTAGAATATTAAAAGGGTTGCGACTCGATGCTGAAAGATATGGATACTAAGGGTGTAATAAAATAAGTGTATCTGAGGTTTTGGCGAAAAACTTACATTTTTTCCTAAATTTCATATTTTTCTAACTTATTAGTCAAAATATGAGAGATCATTTGGAGGTTAATTAGCAGGAAAATAAGAATGATTAAATTTTATGGTAATTTCGTATTTTATGTTCGTAAAGTCATTGGGTTCGCCTGGTATTGTTACCATAATTATAAGCGTAATCTCATTAATACCAGACAGAGATAACATGGTACCCTAATTTAGGCCGGCGACCGTGGTGCATAATGCTATCTCAAAGATGAGGGTTATTTTTTTCTAGTAAAAGATCGTGCAAAGGTGTAATAGAATATACATTAAGTATATTAATGTTCTTAACTTCATGATAACTACCTCCATTGTAGTCTATTATACAATACTTCCCCGTGAAGTTTTTCTTCATTCATAATTCCTTAGAAGTAAATTTTACTTAAATTATAAAGACACACTGGAAGAGGACTTTTGCTGAAAAAACCCTTTTTAAAAATAAATAATAAGCCTTTAAGAAATGACACTATTAACACAGAGAGGAAGAAAAGCATCTTACCTGCAAAGTTGAACTACGCACAATCCAGAGTCTATATTAAGATCTGCAATGAAAAAAAAAAGTAATGGGTTTTAGTTTCCATATTCAGTCCACGTATTTGTAAATACAAAAAGAGACGATTGGAAAGTTATATTTTTTTCTCTAAGGCAAAAACTAGGAAAAAAAAACTCATCTTCCTTTTGGTAGATTTCGTCCGCTTAAGAAAATTGGGACGATGGAAGAATAAATAAATAAGAGGGAAAAGAAAAACTGTATTTCATCATCTCATTTGATTTTTCAGTGCATTAAAAAGATAAAATTTGAAAGAAAACATAAATCTAGTTTGGAAGATCAATTTTGTTTTAAAAAGTACTGTTTGCTTACGAAGAAATCGGAAAATGTTTATTTTTGTCAACAATTTCTTATTCAATTAATTAAAAATAAGTTTTAGATTTATTAATATTTACTGTTAATAATTTTCCTAAATAAAAGCTCAGGAATTTGTTAAGGAAATTGAATGAGATTAAAAAAAAAGAAAAAAGATTCGAACTGATATGAATTTCACTTTTAATAGTTTCATTTATTAATACTGATGTACATTAGATGAAATTTATAAATATTCTTATTGAGCTTTTATTCAAAATTAAGAATTTGTTTAGTCAATGGCTAGTAGTCTTTACAATATAATTCCAAAACATTAATTCACAGAAATGAAGATGTGTTTTTGTATTTATTTAAATAGTAATTGCAGTTGAATCTTTTCTCCAATTGTAATAGTTTTTCAACCCCTAATTTAACTCTGTCAAAAGTTGGAGCTCTATTTTTCATTATAATTCATAAAATGTTGTGAATTTTATCGGACGGGAATAATTCAGTCATAACGGGGGAAAAAAAAAATCTGTAATCATTTTTAAAATAATCTTAAGAAAAATAAATCTTTTTTTTAGGTCCGAATTGTTTTTTTATTATTATTATTATTTAAAGAAAATAACAATTAAATGGTTAATTTCCTATTTTATGTTCGTAAAATCATTAGTTTCGCCTGGTATTGTTAATATAATTACAAGCGTAATCTCGTTAATGCCAGGCAAAGTGAAACGAACAATTAACTAATAAAAAATAGAAAATGCTTATTTTAAAATGGTTCTGCACGATCTTTTACTAGAAAAACTAAACCCTCATCTGGCTAACTGCGATCTTTAAATAACAGGATGCACTAAGTCACCACGGCCGCCGGCCATTGGGGTATCGTGTTATGTCAAGATCGCAGTTAGCCAGATGAGGGTTAGTTTTTCTAGTAATAGATTGTGCAAAACCATTTTGAAATAAGGCATTCTACTTTTTACTAGTTAATTGTTCGTTTCACATTATCTGCGTGGCTTTAACGAGATTACGCTTACAAT
>JAFIDM010003189.1:42679188-42747510 GCA_023159025.1 Thereuonema tuberculata | reverse complement strand
TATTCTCTAGATTTTACCGTTTCAGACGTTTAAAACTATCTTACCTCATTAGGGCCATAAATAGAGTTCAGAGTTGAACTGGACAAAAAAAAAAAAAAAAAAATGAACAAGTGGTTGTCTTCCTAATTTAACCACGTAAGAATCTGGCCAATATAAATAAACAATCTCATCAAAAACCTTATCAAAATGGCTTAAATTTCTCAATAAAATGGAAAAATGTATTTTCGATGAAAAACGTGTCTTTTTTGCCTATATTCTATGGCGGCATGAAAACCCAGGCCATTTTGTATCTTTACAAACACTATCGACTCAAAAGTTTTCTGAAAAGAAACAATTAGTTTCTATCAACTTTAAACCATCACTGAAGAGAAATAGTTAAATTAGTTAATGATCAGAATACGAAAGACCTTGAAGGCATCGGTCTCACTGCGACGCCGTTAAGGATCCAAAATAATACACAACATTCGGAAACTCGAATCTAAGTATCCCTTATGTACATGGTACAATATTAAAAAAGAAATTTTACTTTAATATAAAATAAGAACTTCCAAACTAGAATTTCTAATATGTAAAATCTAGGATTTTTTTAACTATTTAATCAATCGAACAGTTTGAATTAACAATATCCGCAGTCTTTGTAAAAAACCGAATGTAATATTACAGAAAATAAATAAATAAATAAACAAAATTTTTAAATAATGACATGTAGAATCTTCCTGCTTAACGCTTTTAAAATAAGATTATACGGAATAAAACAGGTTTTTCATTAATCTACTTTTAATATTGTATTACATTAATATTTAGCATCTTTACAACTAAATCTTATTCTAAAAAATAATACTTAAAAGAAACTTTACTCTTTTTTCTATAACAAATACTTTTTTTTCCTCCTTCAATCTTTCAGGCGGTTCTTGACTAATAAAAAAAAACATTAAAAACTAATATTTTTCAATCATACCTCTCGTTCATTAGGCCAAAATTCATTAATAATGGTTGTCGATCGAGAAATTATAGCTTTACCATTCATGAAAATTCCAATTCGGGGAAGTTTTCACTGACTTTTTACTGCTGATACGAAAACCGTGATGCTCACAAGTCAGACATCAATCAGTCACTGCTTTGATTTCGAGGTGCATTATGGGAAAACAGTTCAAAAAATTACATCAACAGTTTTCAGTATCAAAAATCCACAACAAATAACAGTGCAATCTTTTAATCTAAAATCCTGTATATGACAATTAGCATTCCTAAAAATATTATATTTGCAATTTTCGCCAAACTTTCTTGAATTCCGAAAATTCAAAAAAAAAAAAAAAATAAATAAATAAACTTGCGCATGCGCCTTTTCACTTCCAGTTGTAAGCTAATAAAAGCAGCAAAACTGTTAAAGTTTTGGATTTTCAATGTCCTTTTTAATATATAATCTTGCATAAAAAGCCTCATATATCTTTTACAAATAATCATGAAGTTATTATATTATATTATCATTTTATAATATTAAACAGCAAACCTGAACAGCAAATGAAATTATTTCAAATCAGCATAAAGACAATAACAAATTAAACTAAATATCTTTTGAAACGCTTAATTAAGTTTTCGTCAGGGGACGTACTAAAAATTATTTCTTGACAGCAAGTAAAATTTGAATGAAATACTTTTTTTAAAAAAAGGGAAATTAGATAAAAAATGTAAACACCAGAAGGGTATACAATAGTCAATATGCGTATAGTATCTAATGAGGAATGTCAATAATTGTTACCAAAATTATAAAAGGAGGGAATGGAGACAGAGTAAATGGAGAATGGACGATTAATAAGGTTTATTCACACACTATGTGGTGGCGCAAATAAAAGAATAAGAAGAAACACGAATGATAAGCCATAAGGGATGGCATTGGGATCCTTCCCTTAATGATTATGCATTCATTGTAGCAGTCATATTTAATTAGAGAAGTGAAATGCTCGTCGTACAAGAGAACTAATAATACTGTCAAGTTAACTTGTTGTCAACTGTAATTAAAAACCTAGCTACACGTTTTGCTTTCAGTCACATAGTGGGAACTGAAAATGCAACGCTCGGGGAGGGGTCCGTTGTGAGAGTGGAGACCAATACGAATATGTTTGTGTTTCAAAAAATTGAACCATACCTAAATCACCTACGAAATTCATGTAAATCTCAACACTTTCCAATTCAAGCAGAGAATAACAATGCTCAAGTGGAATATACTAATATTTAGCATGCAAGCAATACGACAACGTTAACTATAGTTTGAAACATAATAAATAAACCTGACAACAATACTATCAAAGCAACAAAACACTTTAGCAACAGTGATTTCAATCTTGTTAAAAAAAAAAGGTTTTTGGCTAATTGCGAAGTAGTTTAAAATAACATCAAACCCCCCACTTCCATCTCTTTCTTATCCCCAGCTGTGTTTTTATTTGTTCACTGCCTTTATCTTCTCTCCAACAAATAAAGTGGATATTATCTCATATTGTGTAGGAATCACTCCTTTGTTTGTAGATAAACTTACTTATCATCTAAACCACTATCTGCGGCCACTTCAATTACTTTCAACTTTCTCAATAGTTAGTGAATATTGTCGTAATGACAGACAGACAGACGGATACGTTGTATATCAGCTTAAAATGGCATTTTTATCACTTCTTTTATTCTAATACTTTTTTTAAGGGGTGTTATATGAGATTAGGCGAAACCCAAAACAGCCTGCTTTAACAACCCCCATGTGGATATAAAACTGGTTTCATTGTGCACAGCGACCCCCCCCCCGTACATGTTTCATTTCCACAAGTAATGATTAAAACAATATAAAATGTCAATGGAATAAAAGTTCAGCCGACGCACATACTAGGGTATGTCCACAAAAATAGGGATAAATAAAAACATTAAAAAATTTAAAAAATTTTTATTTTTTAATGTTTTTTTTTGTAATGGTGTAAATTTTTCTAGATGACATTTATTTTATAGTCCAGTTACCAGTTTTTGTGTCTTTGACTGAGTTGTGTGTATACTCTTTTACTAGATTTTAACCTAAAAGTAACATGAGTTACCGACTTGCGTAACATGAGTTACCACTTTTAAATAAAGAAAATACCTTAAATGTCATCTTGGAACAATTTTCTTTTTTTTTTATGTTAACTTGGAGTGTTGGTCAAAATGTTAGCCCACTACAGTTTTTAGAAGATATTCTTGAAGGAGAAATCCCACATGTTCTTACTAAGCAGAAATAGAATGTCTCTTTGGCTGTAACATGAGTTACCAACCCAAATTAATTTTTTGCTTTAAAATATCACATGTTTACAACAAACCAGTAGGTATTAAAAAAGGTTCATTGAATCTGTAGTAATATCAAAAAGTAATTTGGACTAGTGTGCACATTTTTGGTGAACACTGTACCTTTGAATCTGATTTAAAATGTCAAACCGTAATGTGAGTTATCGTGGACATACCCACTAAGCAAATAAAGAAAAAAAAATAAAATAAAATAAAATAAAATAAAATAAAATAAAATAAAAACGTCACGTGACGTTTTTATTTTATTTTACTTTTTTTTTTTATTATTTTATTTGCTTAGTATGTGCGTCGGCTGAACTTTTATTCCATCAATTATATTTCACGCACATTAAACTTATATTCTTCGTTCGGAATATAAAATATCATTAAGGAAAAAAAAAAAATAGAAGAATTACAACAATCAAAATAAGATTTAAAAAAAAAAAATTGCCTTCACTAGGATTGAAACCTGGATTACTGCAGCCACAAGAGAATGTTATATAATATGGTCGCGGCTACGCACACTATGAATAAAAGCACTCACAAGTCAGAATATGTGTAAGATGTTACGCACTTCCCTTGTTAGGAAAGAGTATTCTCTTTCCTAACAAGTGAAGTGCGTAACCTCGAACTCTGAGAACCGCAGAAAAATGTGCTTAGAATATAAATCGCTCATGCCAAAAACAGTGGTATGAGTCATTCCCATGCAAAACTGCACGTCTTAGCACGAGAGACATTTGAATGATCACCTATTGAAGGTTCAATGGAGGAACTTTGATAACGCGAAGAAACAAAATATCGATATACAGTAGAGCCCCGATTATCCGCGGAATTAGATGGCACGGGCTTCGCGGATAACGAAAATCGCGGATAACCCGAAAAAAGACTAAAAATGAGGTGTAAACACGAAAAAAAATATTTCATCATTAAAAACTACGTTTTATTGTACAAAAAAACATAATATGTAAAACTTTTAAAATATGTACAGTATAGCAGAAAGCTTTCTGCAGAGTAAGAGCCTGCCACTCATCCACAAATTCCGAGAAGGCCTTTAGGATTATGATGCACAATAAACCTGTCTTTAATTTTCGACCTTCGCACTGTAGGGCGTACTGTACTTTCCCTGTAGAAAGTACAATAAGAATGGAGAAGATCTAAAACTTCAATTTGCCGTCTATAGAAAACCTACACATGCAAATAAAATAATAGACTACAATTCCAACATACCTAATTACATAAAAAATAACATATTGTTCAATTATTTCAGTAGGGCGTTTAGGATTTCCACAAATCAAAAATTACTTCAAAAAGAAATTGACTATCTGTATCACTTATTTACACTATCTAACTATCCTATCAAATATATTAATAAAAATTACAATAAAACCAAATATTGTAATCAAAAACCCTCCTCCACACCTAACAAGCAACAGCAAACTACAAACTTGCAGTTATTCCATGTATAAAAAACACATTAACAATAACATCAAAAAATGTCTCAAAAAGCATAATATTAAGGTAATTAACAGAACTAGTAACAAATTAACATACCGGAAAACTAATAATGAAGTGGATATTCAAACTAAAACTAATGTTGTATATGCCATCCCATGCAATGGCTGCAATAAGAAATATATTGGTTGTACAACCCAAACTCTTAATAAAAGACTGAAACAGCACCAGTACAATTACAATAATAAAGATGAATTTAAATCCATTTTATATTTCCATAACAAAAATACAACCCATACCCCCAACTTTGACAATATTCAGATAATAGACTAAGCCCCCAGCACTTTCTCACTCACATTGAGAGGGTCTTGGCACATAGCCAACACCCCTACCATTAACCATGAACTATCGAATATTGTCATAAAAAACTATTTAAATGTATGTTATCCGAGCCAGCAGCACAGTTGAAAATAGCCTACAGGTTAGGCTGAAACGTCCAGATTTTAACCTTTTAATCCATGACGAAAAATTACAATCCTGTAATTTGGATATATCATATAATTTGGGATACCTTCAGTTTTAACTTTTAATTTTTTTCTTATCACCTGATTTTTGTAAGTTTAGATTTTCATCTATCGAGTTTCCCGTGAGAATTTTATTTATTCTTATTCTCATAAACTAGTACTTTACTATAGTAAGCTTCTTTTGTAATTTCATCATATCTAATGATAAAATTATAATAATATTTTTTTCTTTGACTTTTGAATACAAAATTTTTAAAATGTATTTATACAACAGTTAAGCTATTAATAAAAATATTGACAGACAAATAAGACTTCAGATTCGTAATAATCAAAAAAACAAAACAAATATCAACTCTTTAGTTTTTATCATTTTTCAATGAATTATTACAGGTGATCGGCATTATGTAGCAGAATCATATCTAAAAATAAATTATATAAAAAAAAAAAAAAAATCGTTGAAATAAATCCCACGACGGTCAACATGTCATTCATTAGCCTACGTCGTTAATCATTCCCCGTATTTAATGAGTGGCTATTTTCTGTTAATTTGTGTGACGTCACGGCAACTATAGATGTAGATATCCCTATGAAATAACAGAGTTTCATTACTTAATAATTCTTCAGAAAACTTATGGTGTGCGCTAGTCTGAAAGAATGAAGTGAGAAATACGAAGAGTTAGCGGCGACCAGCAGGATATAGGCGGAAGACAACGGCCGAAGATGAACGGTGTCGGACTATCTGCTACAGCGCAGTATTCGTCGTGCCCAAAAGCCAGTCATATCATCGCCTGCGGATCTTCAAAGCAGGGATAAGTGGTGCCATGTTAAGTCAGTGTCAATGGTTATGTGAACCAGAGAAAAATCAAATAAGTGCTTCGTTACCGTGATCAACGAGTCCTTCCGATTACCAGAGAAACGCATAAGAGGCTCCAAACAATAACCTGGGTGCACCAACTTTCTCTAAGTTCTCTTTCTTATGTTTTATTTGTCATGAGGTGATGCAAAGCAGGGGTACACGAAAAAAAAGACGTTTTTCTACCTTTGTCAATCTCTAATGACAATTAAACTTAGCACAGAAAATAGCCTACTTAACTACGTCAAATTGATCAAAAGAAAGATTTTTTGTCTTAAAAGCAATCGTTTTTAAATTATATGTAAAAACAAATACTAGTTTTAATCAGCTGAGAAAATCATAAAAATTTACTTGTATTTTGATCTGCTTGTAAATCCTATAATTTATCCATTAGAATTAGGAAGCGGCTCCATTATTTAAATATTTTTTTAAATATATTTATGTATTTTTGCAACATTAAGAAAAGATATCAGTGTACAAACATTTTCGAATAGTCAACAGAAAATTAAAATCTGTTTAATTTACCTTTGTTGGTATTTTTAATTTTTAGATACTTAAAACATTTGATTTTGTCATTACCAGTGCATGGTTTCTTTTACTCAATGGGCCCAGCATTTCATTCCGCTTTTAGGGTAAGCGTCAGGAGGATGCATGGAATTGAAGTTTTATATCTAGTATCGCTTTCAGTGACAAAATTAGGTAGCGGTTTTATAATTAATTTATTAGCTTCCCAAATTTTTTTTTTCCTTTTATTTCTACCTATTTTTATGTTTGTTCGCAATTAATTACTTTAATTGTGACAATGGATTTCTTTAAAATAGATATTTACAGTCTTAAAACAAACAGTGCTCGGCCCTTCTACACAAGAAAACTGAACCTAAACCTAATAACCCACAGACGAAGCCATACATCACAACAGACCTGACATCACACTTGTTGATAAGATCAACAAACAGACCTATCTCATTGATATTGCAGTGCCTATCAGCAAGAACATATAGAAAACTTACACAGACAAGATCAGTAAATACACCGATCTAGCACATGAGCTCCAGAAGCAGTGGAGGCAGGACCGAGTAAGTGTTGTACCCATCGTTCTGTCCGCCACTGGTCTGATGCCTCACACATTATACCACAGCCTCAGCACACTAGGACTTCACAAAAACACTTAAGCACAACTCAAGAAGGCTGTGGTATTCAACGAAAGTTAGGAAATTTACGGACATAACCACACATCCCTAACCTTGCTTGCACACTTTACACTTGGCAACATGTGCTTTGGTCCTAGACCCCGCTTTGTTGTCTTAGCGGGGGGAAACCCATGAATTGAAACATTTACATAATAATAATAATAATAATAATAATAATAATAAAACCATACATCACAACAGACCAGACATCACACTTGTTGATAAGGTCAACAAACAGACCTATCTAATTGATATTGCAGTGCCTATCAGCAAGAACATGCAGAAAACTCACGCAGACAAGATCAGTAAATACACTGATCTAGCACACGAGCTCCAGAAGCAGTGGAAGCAGGATCGAGTACGTGTTGTACCCATCGTTCTGTCTGCCACTGGTCTGGTGCCTCACACATTGCACCACAGTCTCAGCACACTAGGACTTCACAAAATCACTTATGCACAACTGCAGAAGGCTGTGGTACTCAATACTATACGCATAGTTAGGAAATTTTTGGACACAAGCACATATCCCTAATCATTCTTGCACACGGCAGTATGTGCTTTGGTCATTGACCCGCCATATTGTTTTTGCTGGGGAAACCCAAGGTTTGAAACATACAAACACGATGATAATAATAATAATACTGTAATAACGAAACAGTGTTTGTTGAGCTTAAATTTCTCAAACAATTAGGTAAATCCAACATGAAAATCCGAGGCAGATTCTACAGAAAACCAGATGCTGTATTTGCTCGATATATATTATTAAAAATACTGAAGGAATACAATCCTCCTTCAACTGAGAGATAAAAGAGCCGAAGAACGGACAGGAAAACGAGAAAAGAATAGAGAGAAAAAGAAGGATAAAAAATGCCCATAAATTACTAGCGGATGGAGAAATAAAACGAATCTCTTTTTTTCTTTTTTGGATTCGATTTCATTTTTTATTTCTTTCTATTGTTTTCGATATAAGTTCAAATGACGTTTTTGAAATGGAAGCTGTGATGCAGGAATAAAACTGTCAGATCAAAATGCAAACCAACATACGGAAATTCTTTAAATACAAAAGGATCTGGAAATAAATAAAAAAAGTAAAGAAAAAAAATCAATACTTTTGATAGAAGAAATGAATCTAAGGATTTAAAGACTACATTCTTCCCCCCCCCCCCTTCATTTTTAAAATAAAAAAAAAATTTAGTCTGTATTTTTTAGACAATAAGGTTTTACAAAACCAGTCAGTTCAGAATAACTTAGGAACCGCTGGTTGGATCTTCGTCAAACTTGATGTGCATATTCGAGGACTATGAACGATGTAAATTTTATATTTGAAATCTTTACAAGTGGATTCATATCTAGAAGTTAGCATGTAAAAGTACTGGAATCTAAACAATGGATTTCTATTTAATTTCTATTAGTATTTCGTTATTACAAACAATGATATATTAGCAAACAGTCGGGCACGAAACGGTGAAACAGAAGTTAGGCTTTTATAAACAATTACAAATAAGCGAAGAAATCAAATGCCAAAACAATTTAAGAAATACAAAGATATCCTTAAGAATTCTGTACGGAAGTTAATTTGGAAAATAAGGGTTAAGGAAACAATTAAAAATAAATATATTTTAATTTTAAAAAAAAAAAAAAGTATCCTAAACCGCACTTCTCATCTACATTAGTTTCTCGTTTTTTTTTTTTTACAATTGCTTTAAATAGTTAAACTTCACACTTTTAACGACTGACTGTAATTTTCCGCTTCTGCACTCCCACGAGGTAAAGATTCCGAATTAAAAGACAGAGAGAAGTGGGGGAAGGGAAAAAAAATCGAAGACTGTAATTAGTCGCGTGATTACGTAATTTTGCAAAGTCGTCCCGCAATGCACAGGCACGCACGCGCAGTGGTGTGGGTTCCATGAACCAAATTCCCTTCCTCATCTTGAAGCCGAACAAGAGGAACTTAATGGCAAAAGGTAGTAATCTGGCCTAATGACATGTGGAATGTTCTAGGCTCGCAATTATGCTAAGAATTCAAGAGACGGATTCACTGAAAAAGAATGAAAACAACAAGGAAAAAAGGAAGGTGAGAAGCAGAAAAAAAACCAAGGGGACAAACCATTGCAAGGAAATAGTTGTGTTTTTTTAAAACGAATCCTGGATTTAGTTAGAGTCGACAAAAGTTTCGGATAAGTTTAGTGGAGCGTCACACATTCACGAAGGATTACGAAAAATTGGATGTTAGTTATTTAAAAATCTTAGATAATTAAGGAAACGCAGCTTCTTTAACTGAAATGTATGATAATAAGAATATAAGAATGTTTAAGATAAAAAAAATTGCTATTATTATTATTATTATTATTTGTAATGGATATCTTATTGAATTCCTTTTATATCCCCATACACCAATTTCGAGAATTTAATTTGGAATATTACTTTCTTGCCTGAATCTATTCAAATAAGATTTCTGTGTTCAAACTGCAGTGGATTGATTTTTCTTATTTATTTATTTATTTATTTATTTATTTATTTATTTATTTAATTTATTTATTTATTTATCAATAAATGTTTTTCTTACAATTATTAATATCAAAACTGAATTTTCTCACTAATTTTTCATTAGTGAGTTTTTTATTGTTTATATTTTCTTTTGAGGACCACTGCGCTGCAGATGATCATTCATATTAGCTCAGTACTCAGATCTCGTTGTTTACTGGTGTCTGCTCCTAGACACCAAAGAGCGCTAAAGAGCGTGAAACAGCTGTTCCAGATGTCACTTGGTAAACAATTTATGGCGGAGTGCACCAAACTTCAGTTAACGTTGATGACTGCAGTTTGGACTAAGCTAAAATTAGTGGGGGGTGCTGCTCCAGAAAAATTTTAGCCTTTGTTTTACAATTGTGTGAAAGGAAACAAACATTTATAATAAGAAAATTTATTCAGAAACTTGATAAATTTCTTTTTATACATGTTTGTTTCCTTTCACACAATTTTAAAACAAAGGCTAAAAGTTTTCTGGGGGAGCACCCCCCTCTAATTTTAGCTCCGTCCAAACTGCAGTCATCAAAGTTAATTGAGGTTTGGTGCACTCCGCCATTAGTCTCACTCACTGCTGTTTATTAATAATTGAATGCGCAGATTGAATTTTTTTTAAGCTTTCAAAAATTTTCATTGAGGCCGGCGAATTATTGTTCATTTTTAGCGGTCCCATATTACAGTTAACATAGGGAACCGCTCTTGCTTTTGTGTTGTCTGTATGTCACACTCTGTAGCGGCCAAACGGTTAGAGATATTAGAATGAAACCTTCACCATTGTGTTCAGCATCCAAAAGTGGGCGACAACGTAAAAAAAAAAAAAAAAATCAGACCTGTAGGACCCCTCCCTGATTCCCCCAAATTAACGTTTTCCATAGCAGTGTTAGTAATAATGATAACAATTAACACAGTAATAATAATAATGCTTCATACATAACAATATTAACAATTGCCAACAGGACGTCATTGTTAATATTTCCAAACTTATTGTTTCATAAATTCTTTAACATATCCAAATGATGCACTAAGCATTGTATTAGCGGCCCCTAGGTTACAGCTTGCCTGTAAAACATAAAGGCACTGTCTTGCAGTTATATGCTCTTGCTTTTAATTATTTTGTTTATACAATTGTGTATATTATGGGGCCGCTTTGCTTTGAAAACACTCTAAAAGCATTAATTACCTTGTTTTCTTTTGAGGCACCACTGCGCTTCCGACGATCAAACAATATGGAGTTTTGAATGTACGCTAATATCAAAATTAATATTGAACTACATTTGACCTTAACAGTTACTTACAAAGTATGTCATTGATATTCGGTGAGATATTCAAAAATATTTTTCTCATTTCTTCTTATTATTTTTAAAAAAAAACTTATTTTCGAAATTAAATCAATTTTTAACTGCAGTTTGTTGATTTTCAATTTTTTTTGTTGATTAAGACGAAAGAAAAAGGGAAAAAAATACGTAAAGAAGATCGGCGAAATCAACATGTTTATACACGGATAGAAGAGAAAAAAAGTTATTCATCCTACAGCTGTTATTCCTGTAGGATGTGGTTAACTTACGAGGGTCTTGATATTCGATTCAGGTAAGGGAAGTCCTTAGGTCGACAGATCCAATTGAAGAGTGAAGCCTAGCTTGTTTATTTCGTATCCCACAGGGTGGATCCAACTGTTGCAAATAATGAACGCAACTCCCGCTTTGACTGATGGGTAGCAGCATAGAATGGAATCATCCATCACCTAAGCATCTGCAGTTGATGAGACAGAAATCTCAAAAGCCATATCAAAGTCCTTCAAAACATCATTGAAAAGATAAAATACAATGAAAATTTTTATACACAAATTTGAAGGAGGAGGAAGCAAAGAAAAAGTTCCTGAACGAACATAAAGTATACTTTTATGAAACGGAAAAATGACAAAATCGAAAAGCCTGCAATTATATTCAAATTATAATATCTGTTTAATAGTATAAATTTCCTATTTTTCTGAATTGGAAAAAAAAAACCAATAAATTCGCAGTTCCTATTTGAGTTGATAGATTAATTTTCATAATATCAGAAGACGCGCCAATTAATGAATTGCCTAAAAAAATTAAAAATCACTATTAAAAAATTGACAATTAACGTAGGCTATGTTGAAATATTGTGAATTTCACGAAAATTTTTAAAAATTAAAATAAACACACACATTAAAATTAAAAATGTCTGTAAAGCGTAACTAGTTTCAGACGCCTTTGCGACGAATTTCTTCAAGCGCTTGAAG
This sequence comes from Thereuonema tuberculata, assembly GCA_023159025.1. Lineage (NCBI taxonomy): Eukaryota > Metazoa > Arthropoda > Chilopoda > Scutigeromorpha > Scutigeridae > Thereuonema > Thereuonema tuberculata. The sequence continues at coordinate 42,735,408 of JAFIDM010003189.1, read as the reverse complement.
AAGTTTGCCGCAAAGGTATCTTAAACTAGTCGAGTCTTGAAAGAAAAAAATTAAGGGCGACCCAATAAAACCTAAACTTCACCTAAGGAACGTTGGAAGGTTATCCACCGCGCAACAACAGCCGACTGTCCACCGGAAAAAGGTGAAGTTTGGGAATTTTTTCCTGGACAACTACTGACTCAATCGACTTGAAATTTGGATATGTTTTAGTTTAGAGTGTGTAATATACAATGAATATTTTTTTATTTCGGAAACAGTCGACTGTCCGCAAATTGTTACAGGTACGATCGAATAAAAATATAGATTGTATAGTAGACACTCTAAACTAAAGCATATCCAAATTTCAAATCGATCGGGTCAGTAGTTGTCGAGCAAAAAATTCCCAAATTTGCGGAAACAAACAGTCGCATTTTGTTGCACTTGTCCGGCTACATAGAAATAAATACCCCATTCCTACGGCATTTGGGCCTCTGAACATGATGGTGAAGTTCGTTTAACGATCTGACCTTCCGTTCGGAAGTTGCTGGGGGTGGCCAGACATGGACGGACATACAGGACAAACGCAATACCTCCCAAATGGATCGCTAAAAATAACTTATATAAGGTAAGAAGAGAAATGGACGAAACAAAACTAACAAAGGAACTACTGTCCTCCCAATGAGAGTTGGCCGCCCTGTTTTTGTGAGATCTGCGCATGTATCATCGATTAGTCTGGTCAGGCACTTCCGTCTGATGTTATGACAGGACGCCGCCATTACGGTAAAGGCTTGTTACTTTGCAAAAGAGTATTGTATTTATAAATGATATATATATTTATTTATTTATATAAATACTTATTGTTAGCAACTGGTATTGAAATAACGCTAAATAGTCGAGAGAAGTTTTAATTTGGCGTTATCAACATGTCTTTCTCAGTGAAAACAGACTTTGTCATCCATTGTGACAGGAAAACATAATTGATCAGCTACCGGAAGGGCTGCGCAGTTCAAACTTCCGCCGGTCAACTTTCATTTTGAGGACAATAACCAATGTATATTACGTGAAAACCTAACCAACTTGCAATCTGAAAAGCATATGTTAATAAACAAATGAAGGCACGTCAATTAAAATGCTTCCATGCAAATGAAAAGGAAGGACATGATAGACAAGACCCTTCCGATATTTGATTTGCGGTTTTTGGGGAAAAATCACAACAATTAAGTTTGTATCAGTCGCTATCTGCATAGAATTGTGAGTGGCCGAGTTCTGGAGGCACATGTAAAAAAAGTTGGATTGAGAGACGCAATCCAAAATGTATATTGCTGCTAGTTACACGGGGGGTCATTTTGAAGGACTGAGTGGATGGAGACCGTAATAATCATAGCTCAAATTTCAATTGAATCCTAAATGAATATCGTACCAAATATTAAAGGAACCACTCCAGGATTTTGGGGGTCCTTTTAGAATTTGTGGAAGTATTTAAGGAAATAAATCTTATTCAACATTGATATTATTCTGCTCACGGTTACCTTTCATTTTACAATTACTTTGTTTTGTATTATTGTTGTTTCCCTTTAAACTACGTGTTTGGAGCCCAAATTCCAATGCTTCTTCCAGGCACTGCCCAGACATTGTCTTTGGCACTTATATTATTTGCTTGTTTATTTACTATTTGTTGAATCAACCCTAACTTGATTGTTTATCTACAAAGAAATATTTAAAATTGCATTTCGATAAGAAATTACCGCATTTTTGATAACTGAAAAAAAATATAGAGAATTAAAAGAAAACTTCTTATTTTCATAACTACATCTTATTTCTTAAAAGCCACAAGCTACGACTTTCTCATCAAAGTGCCAACATTCAATTTTAATTGTGACTAAAAGTTTCACTAAAAGTCTCTCATAAAATAAAACTTACACTGAAATTTGATACAAAAAAATAAACTGTTATTCCTGAAAAATCGGTCACTTGGACCGCGCGAGCCTCAGTGGTTTACCCTGAGCTTCAAAGTGGTCTGATCCCAGCCTAATTAAATTGATCTTGTTGTGCGAATTGAGTTTGTGCTTCGTCATACTTGGCGTGTTAGTACCGTAAACAAAAGCCCGCCTAAATTACCGAGGGCTTCCAGTATCGTTAGCCGAGGTCGCAGCAAAGAGATTTAGCTGATTTTACCTCTCTGGCCTCCGCTACACATTCCAGAAACAACGTAGGCACGTCGTAGCCGCCTGACAGCCGTTGTCCAGGCCTTCAATCGATAGTTGAAGAAAACGCCGATAGGTTTGCGTCTCTTCACAGACGCTCAACAGACAAATCACAAATAGCCTAAAACTTATTGGCGAGCTCAATTAATTCACTGATACCTTACAACATAAATGGAAATGTTTTGCAATCAATCTTCAAAGAAAAAATAAAACAAATTGAAATATTAACAATTAAAGTTATAATAATTAAAAAGCAAAAGGTCTGTAATATTGCTGGTTGGGAAAAGACCCTTGAAAAAAAAAAGTTTTTAATTTAATACTTTCTTTTACTGAGTTTAGTTTTACTAATTGACAACCTCGTTTTGCTTCCATAATTTTTCCATTTAATCATTAAGGGGACCGATTTTAATCGACAATTAGATGTAAGAATCCATTTATGACTGCATAAATTAAAAAAAGGATGACCTAACAAATCATCTGAAAAATCTTCATACAAAAAACAAACAAATGAATCACATTCTCGTGAGTTAATGCTAATACGTCTAATAATCAAGTAATCAATGCTAATATATTTCCTGTACCCACTACACGGAAAACGTTCTTAAATATAGTCAAATAGTCGTATTTCATATGTTGCAAAATATGCTGTAAAATTCGAAAATATTAAAATATACGTTTACACCTACAATAAAAACTTTATTATTATAATTACACTATTGGAGACATAAAACCGAAAATCAAGGTTAGGAAAACAAATAGTAAAAAAAAAAAAATACACCATGTCATGAATATTCAAATGTCTCAAATCTTTTCAGCAGATCTGTTTCGAAGTATCTTTCCTGAAGTGAAGTAACTCAAAAAGATCTTGTACGCTCTATAACTTTCTTTCCTTATGTAAGCACGTGCCAATTGCATTTGTGGCTTGGTTTGTGATAAGCAATCGATCTCGTCTCTGAAAATCAACATAATCTTGTTTCACTGTATCTTGTACTAAGTTAACGAAGAATAAATTCATGAAAGAAATATTTTTTTTTCTTATATTTTAATGATCCAACATCAATTCAATCAACACTGGACTGAAATAGACTTGTTTTTATAGAAGTGGTTACATCTCTCTTGCAGACAGACATTACGAAAGACCCCCAGAATATTAAAAGTAATCTAGAATCGACTTATTGAAAAATAAAGCAATCATCATACAAATATTCTTACTTGACAAGGAAATCCGTTAACGATTTCGAAAGCTCCTTCCACTTCCATATAATACACCTAACCCCCGAAGAACACGAGTTTCGAAGAACACGGATACCTTCCCCCGAATTACACGGTTTCAAACTACACGATTTTCGAGTAATTCTTATGAAAAAGAATAAAATACATATATTATTTGATATAAAATTACAGTAGGTAAAAATTTAGAGTAATATTCTCATCAATTACGTCAGCGATTAATGAAGTTTTAACCTTTTCAATACTTTTAGTGTTTTAGAATTATATTTTTCCGAATTAATTTGACTGAATAATTTCTATTTTGTATAGTTTTCCAATCTTAAACCAAAATTATTATTCAATTTATTGATTTGAAAGATTTTTAACCAATTGTATCTAGTTATTTTTTCATTATTTTGATTATTTTTTATTGTCACACTTGAAACGGAATCCCGTTTTTTGTAGTCTCGAACAACACGGTTTCAAAGAACACGGAACCAATTAATCGGGATTTTTCGGGGGTTAGGTGTAATCTACATTAATAAAGCCTTTTATTTCTCTGTGTTTCCGGCGCAATTGTAAATTATTAGTTTTCCTTGCTGAGAAAGTCAGATTTTATAAAAAATTTTTTTTTTTTTTTTTTCCTTGCATGGGATTCGAACCGAGGACCTTCGTCCTCGCAGTTAGGAACGCTAACCATTGGACTACTGCTGGTCCCGCAATATCCATTCCTACATTTATTGTATTTTTGTAACGTATTATTGTTTATTTGTATTGTAAAATATGACTTTTTGCCGTAACCGCTTGGAATCGATTCTTCTTGCATTATCTCTTACTTACCAGGGGGAGACAGGAGGATGGCCTAGTTTTATTATTAAAATGTGTTGCTATAAAGTCTTCTACGAATATAAATGAGTATTCGATTAAAGTACCTGGCTTACTTTTGTTTAATCTTTTTCTTTTAAATACCTCTGTGGCCTACTTTTCTAATTCTTGCCTTTCCAGATTATTCTATGTCTCTGGGTCATTGACAAGCGTGTAAATATCACACGAAATCCCTGTTTTAATATTAAGTAATTCATTGCTTGCAATCAATACGGCAGTTAGTTTAATGTCAATGCTGCATCGAGATCAATTTCCCCCTGACAGCCACCATTTCTCCAAGAATTTTCTTTTTACGTGAACGTGCCTTGAACGGCGCTGTTTCATTTGGCGTTGGGTAAAGGGCTTCTAAGAGGCCGTAACGCATTCGTGAATGCACGGAGAAAATATTCTTATTTCCGCTGTTCCCATGAATGAAGCGGCGTTCATAATCGCGTATGAAATCTCCATAATCGTTAGCCGATATACAGTCGCTACCATCTGGTCACACAGACGCTGAAAATCCAATGAGGGTAATTAAACAACCTTTAATGATAATTGTTGTCGTTCGGTTTCCATATTGTGTATCACATGAAACAAAAGACAATCAGAAAATGGGGAATTACGAAACACGCAGATTCACCAGCTAAGGAATTATTCTGATTAATTTTAAATATTAATAATCCAGATATACAGTGGAAATATCAATATATAGCTCGTTTTCTCTATCACGTAAGATCGTATTACAAAATCCGATTTCTTATAAATGAAGTTTTCCAGCAAAAAAAACAAAAAGTGACATTTCCAGTGACATTTACTGTAAATAAATGTATAAATACTGTTGTTTTCTGTGATATCTATTTCAAACACAAGTTTTATCAAAAAATTTTCATTAGGAAAAAATATTTTGTTAACATGTACAAAACCAAGTCTTTTGAACGATTTTTTTTTTGCAAGCCCCGAATATGTTTTTGAACGAATTAGGAACGTTTGAAATATATTTTTTAATTGTACTTCTGAAAGCAATAAAAATAACATTCCACGATAAAACAATTTTTTTAAGAGCTTAATTTTGTGAATTAAATGAGATTTCATCTTTAGCTGAATTTTTTTTTAATCTGAAATATAAAAATTAAGTTTTTATTTTCAAATAATAAAAAAAAAAACAAGAACAACTTTAAAGTTAGATTGTAAATAGCTTTATATCAAAAATTGAAAGAAATCCGGCTAGTTGATTAAGAGAGGGGTTTCTGAAGTCGTTTTAATGGGAAGGATGGGAGAATGAACGAAATAAATATACCTATGTTTCATGTTGGACCACAGAACAGCAATATACCAAGTTTAATGGAAATCTGTCGAGCCGTTTTAGCACTACAAAAGAGGAAGGGACAAACAGAGAAGGAAAATGTTCAAGTGGGAATAGAAGACTTCGCGTATTTAGTCAATATCAAAAAGGATTAACATCCTTAGTACTTTAAAAACTATAGGATTTCCAGGTATTCCAGACACTTGTAATATGTAGAGTCTGCTTTAAATGCTGATAAAAGATCATTTTTTCATATCCTCAGCTACTGAATGAGGATCACAACAGGAATACCGCATAAGATACTGCTAATTACAGATGAAGACAATGCAAGAGAATCCAGAAACCGGTTTTAAGATATCCCGTTCTTGTAATTCCTTTAACTTGTTAGACATTACAGGCTGTTGTAAGCCTAACCAGAAATGAGTGGGAGATATAGCAATTTCGGCTTTTAATTTCAGTATACTGTCAATATCTGTAATATTAATGATTATTTCGAAGTAATCATGTATTTATTGTGTTAATTCTAAACCTGTCTAGTCAAACGGCAAAGCAATTACGGAACAAGCAACTTCTGTTTACCCATATAAATGCTATTCGTAAGCGTTCACCATAAACGATAGCAACAAAATTAAAACTGTAAGATAAAGATCCAAATACTAATAACTTTTGAACTGCTGGGTGGACCTTCTTGAAACATGACTCGAAGATTAGAAATGATCTAGCTTTTACAAAATAATTTTTTTCTTCTTGTCCAGAAATCACGCTAATGAAAAATAAAAAAAAAAAGTTACAGAAAAGAGTTAGAAACTATCGGATATCTTAAACAAAAGACAACAATCTACTTATTAATCGTCTTAATGTCGATACGAGTTATACTCTGTATTATTAATAAAATTGTGTGCATGCGTGCGTACGCGTCCACCAACAAAGAAATTTCGCAACAATTCGAACGTGCTTTGCCTGGCAACGGCTTGGTCAATCCTGTCCGCAACAATGTAACTTCGCAAGTGCGTTGTCACGCAACAAATTTCCAAGTGTTACCAGTGAATTTCAATATTCTATTTATATACAGCAGACTCCCAATTATCCGCGGAGTTGGGTGGCGGGGCAATGGCGGATAAGCGAATTCCCCGGATAATCCGAAATAGGACGAAAAAGGACGAAAATCTACAAAAAAATGCTTTTAACATGTTTTATTTACAGTTTTATTTATGTAAAGTGGTAGTATATACATTACAAACAATTACTTTGTTTTAATTTACTTTAATTTCTTACTTTTTAACCAAAAAAATCGGTTAATTGTCTCTGTTTTTTCGTGTCGAAACACGAAAATCTCTACTTGGACGTCGCTAAATCTGCCTCTTTTATTGTTTACCTTATTCTAGTTTTAAATTTTTTTTGTTAATTCCGTAATTTATTGTACAATAAAAAAAAAATGGTAACCGGAGAGGTCCGCGGATAATCGGGAGTTTACTGTATTTTTTTAAATTTGAACTTAAATTTATTTTTACTTTTAGTTTGAAGTTTGAAGCTTTAGTTTACGTCGTGTATTTTTTTTTGCCCTAAATAAATAAAATGATTTTTTTTTATTACGTATGCGAGGCTTCAGAACGAATTAACTGGATTCAGACAACACATATAAATAAATGCGGATTTAATTAATTTTTATCAAAAATTAGAAAAATCAATACAATAGTGTTTGAATTGTGTATATTATATATATCAGTGGCGAATATAGAATATATTTTTTGGGAGGGGGGGGGGGGGGGAAATATAAGGTTAGGTTAAGTAATTTTCAGTAGACACCCCATGATACTTTACATTTGCTGCTCATATTCAGAGGGTAATTTGCGCTGAATGCCCTGAATGCTGAATTCACTATTTTTCGTTTGTATTTTTTTTTTTACGAATTAAAAAAAAAGGAACAACAAAATGGGAATATTTCAAGTTCTTTTTCCGGACTTAGTCAAAAAGTTAAATTCATCAATTGATTACTGTACTTTAAGAAGTAATTTATGGTTGCGTAATGTATTTCTTAAGAGGAAAAAGAGGAAGTCGATTATGAGATTGAATGAGAACGAAAACATAACACGTTTAGACGCTGTCTGCGCAAGGTTAAGACCCTTTTCACACGACGCCGCCAGATCATTAATATAGATTTCAGTTGAGCCTTTCGTAGGTGGCCGCTTGGTCGGTTCTGGCCGCGATATGACGCGAATTTTCACGCGACCAGACTGACCGCGCGAACACCGTCGCGTCGTTCTGTAGATTTCAATGGAGCCTTTCACACGAGACGCGATTTTCCTTGCGGCCAAAAGGTAATTTCTGATTATTTTCGCTTTGAGAAGTGTTGAAAAAAAAACGAAAATACTTTAGAGAATGACACTGAAAAATTCATATTAGAAGTTCGTGAATATTTCTGAATAAATTTTAATAGAATTAATAGGATTTTAATGGAATTAATAGGATTTTAATGGAATTAACAAAAATTTATTTCTATAAAAAGAAGCTTCGAAACGAATTCATTTTTCATCAAAACGAACAGCATCCAGTGAATTTGCATGATATTTAGAAAGCCTTTAATGAAAATCTTTTTTTTTTTATTATGATTATTTGATAGCACGTAAAAAAAAAATTAATCTCAAACAATTTTTAAAAAAACAATTTTTAATTTTTTTTAAAAAGTAGGCCTAACTATTGCACTAATAATAAATATCTTAAACACGAATCATTATTTTATGAATTTTTTTATTACATCGTCAATTTTTTTTTAAGTTGAAAACTTGACAGTTTTTGAATTTTAATTTAATTGCAGAATATTTTGAAAATTAAAAACAAGAAAATATAAAATGCTTCACAAGTTCATATTTAAATTTTCAGAATTTTAGATGCATTGGTAAAATAAATACATAAAAGAAATAAAAGGTTTGCAGTCGCCTGAATTGCTTGAGTCACTTTAATGAGCTTCGGCTGGGGAAGTGTTTGGTCGCGATGCCAGATCGCGTCGTGATAAAGAGCACTTATAAAAAAGATAATAATAAAGCTTGTGTAAGAAATAATTAATTTATTGGTGTAGAACCCTTTGGACCATTGTTAGTTGGCAAAAAACGATGTTGACTTATGCTTCCTCTCTATTAGGTCAATCAACAATGAACACCGCTAATTAGAACTCATTGTTACCATGATTTAAAAGGATAGAATGCCTAGCTGTCTGACAATGATCTGTAGATATCCGAGACTTATTATACATATATTCATTGAAAGAAATATTTTACGTGCGATAGATTAACTTATTTTGTCACAATTCACGCTCTATCTATATTTACAATAAAAACACAATCAATTTCGGGCTTCCCAACATCAGCCTTTTGGATTATGCATATTTTTAGACATTATACATTTTATTGTTTCATTTCGATCAGAAGGTATTCGGGGAAAGGGGTTTTTACATTATTATCGTTCCTCGAATAAATATTTTCGGTTTTCGATGCGTTTGACTTTTCTTCAAGTCAAAAAAAAAAAAGATCAATTTCCTGACAAAGTTGAGTGGTATCTAATAACTAGTTGATAAGAATAGAGCCTCTCGCTTTACTCATCATGAAAATTTCAGATCCGTCAAATTAGGTAAAGAAGTTCATGTAAATAATAAAAGCCTTGCTTTTAGCTGTAGCAGAATTCTGAATAGAACTACAACGAACACTGCTTCAAGCAGATACGAAATTACGAAGGCTAGTTTAAATAAGTACTACATGCTCCACAAAGACTACCTAGTACCCAAAGCCTTAGATTATATGAAGAAATCTCTAGAATTTCAAGAATAGATCAAAAATCAATATTTTTTTTTTTTTTTTTTTTTTTGAGCGCTTAAATTAAAATTGGATAACTGAACTCCGGAATAACAATCAGAAAGTAGTATAGCATGTAATCGTATAACGTTTCCGGTGCCTTGACGGGAAAAAGCATTAAGGTGCTACCTCGTATCGCTGCTTTATGTTGTGCGGAAATGTAAGAATTCGATCATGTATTCACTGCGTCGAGACTATTCATAAGTGGTATCATTAACAGTTACCGTTCAAAACTACATCAGGATGTTTTTCTTTTTTCAGGGATTGTCATTTAAAAAAATAATAAATCACATTTTGTTGGCCCGTAATTAGAGATCGTATCGTGTTAATAAAATCGGTCAGACCGTTTTAGCTTGATGACAAGCATCAGAATATTTTTTTTTTTTTTTTTTTTTTGAGGATTTGCGGGAGAAGATCAATACCAAGAAAAATAATCACATAATTTCAACTTCGTCCTTCATTAGGACTCATATCAAATAGTAATAAAACTAGTCCGTAGTTATAGCGTGAATCCCATACAAATTTAGATAAGAAACGTGAAAATTGATAATAATGGTCAGTCAGTAATTTATTCAAGTTAGGTTGCTTTAATAAAGGCACCTTCAAAGGATGTGGGAACCTAATAATCCAAGAGAGTAGGTGAAGCAGAAAAAGTAATTCTCTGTTAGGTAAAGACTTACGTGGTTTACATTTATACGAAACATATACAGTAGAGCCCCGATTATCCGCGGAATTGGGTGGCAAGGGTACCGCGGATAGTAAAAATCGCGAATAACCCGAAAAAAGACTAAAAGTGAGGTGTAAACACGAAAAAAAAAATTCAACTTAAAAACTACGTTTTATTATACAAAAAATATAATATGCAAAACTTTTAAAATACTTTATGTACAGTATAGCAGAAACCTTTCTGAAGAGCAAGAGCCTGCCACTCATCCATATATTCCGAGAAGGCCTATAGGATTACGATGCACAATAAACCTGTCAGTAATTTTCGACCTTCGCACTGTAGGGCCTATTGTACTTTCCCTGTTGTTGGCTTGGATTAAAATTTTTTTTTTTTAGGTTCGTAATTAAAAAATGTTTTCGCGGTATTCGCGGATAATCTGGGCTCTATCTATATTTATATTTATATATAAATTTGTCCTTTTTTATAATAGAAATACTCAATGAATAGGCTGAGATATCCATTGCATTACTTGAAAGTGATAAAAACTCGAATTTCAGGGGATCCTGGAGACTACAGATTATATTTTAAATTGAATAGCGGATAACTGCCCAGCAATTTACGAAATCTGTTGAGCAGTTTTAGCGTGATGCAAAGATACAAACACGTGAGAAAAAAAAAAATGAGAAATAATAAAGACAGACCAGTCAATTACACAAATGCCATATTAATTAATTGTATAAATGCCAAAACTTGGTGTTGTTACAAGCAAATTACCACAAATTTACATTTACATTACATAACAAAAGTATTTAATGTAAATGTAAATTTGTGGTAATTTGCTTGTCTGAGGACTGAAGGAGCCGTGTTCATTTCCCTGCTGGGGAAATTGATTTTCCACTTTCATTTCTCCTTCAGAAAGATCCGAGGGTTCACCCAGCCCTCTGAAGAAAGAAATCGTTCCTGGTGACTAAAAAGCCAAAAGGTCGTCGGATTGATCAACCTACCTCAACTTAGTCCAATTACACAGACTTATCTCCCGCGATCCAAGGGTTAGATAGATCTGCAGTGACTTAACTTAAACTTAAATTTTTTATTTTCCCCCCACTTTTCTTAACTTTTTCCATTTTTGAAAGAAGAATTTTGTAAAAAAAACAAAAAACAAACATAATATATCAAAGGTTAACGAATACTGAATCATAACTCAAATTTCTCCTTTCGGCGAACCTGCATTTTTCGCGAATATAAATAAGAAAAATGAAAAGAGTAAGAAACATCTGAAACTGCACAAATTCGTAAGAATTGTATGCACGTTAAACCTTCTTTATTATTAAATTTTCGAATTTTCGTTGGGCCTTATGCCTTTATAAAATTCCTTTCGAGCCGAGCTCAATGCTGGCCGAGGTAATTTTGCTGTGATGGTTACAGCGTTTTTGCTTTAATTGTTTGCTCTCGACCGGGTCCCACTTTCCTAACGGCGAGGCGGGATCATAGGTATCGACGCATTCTGAGTTCCATTATCAAAGCTAAATCTGGCTGATGAGTCCTAATAAGGACGAAATAGCTATCCCAGATTGCTTTTGATAATGACTCAATGCGTTAAAAGCAAACAATTCTTACGAATTTGTGCAGTTTCAGATGTTTCTTACTCTTTTCATATTACATTTATGCACGTTAAACCTTCTTTATTATAAATAAGAAAAAGAAAGAAAAAAACTTCGATTCATAATTGAGATACAGTCAACAGAACTTATTAGGATTATACATCGTATATCCTTCCTATACAGTATTATATTTATTTACATTCGCTTTAAGATTTTTTTTTCTTAAGTATTCTGCAACAAAAAGCTGCTCGAGATATTTCCACTATGAATATCATAGCGAGGGAGGAAATGTAGGAGGTTGCTTTGAGACACCCTTCGCTATGTCATGACTAAGTGAACAACTGAAAAATATCTCCCCGAAGACTAAACGAGGAAAAGGCGAAAGGTACTCAGGAGCTGCTTTTCTCTTTCGGGGAAAATAAACCCCCCCCCCCTCTCTAAAAAAAAAAATACACTTAGACGAAGCCAAAGTCACAAAGTTGGTGAATTAGGCTTAGATGCTGAAAGGGTTTCGCCTATTTTACCAGCTTTTTTTTCGTCCATTTTTTTTTTCTTTCTTCATCCTTATTCTATTTCCTTATCCCATCTCGTCTTAAGGATAAAAGCATTCCTTATAATAACACGAACAAAGAAAGAAAGACGGACATTTAAAATAAAGATTTTTTTTTAAAAAAAAAATAAAAAAAAAAGAAATTCTCTTCCTTTATTTTAAAAAAGTAAAAAAAATAAAAAATAAAAAAATGTCTTAACACAAAAATTGTAGATAAAGTTGTTGTAGAAAAGAAATAGTTAAATATCCAAATAAATGTTTTTTAATGATTATCATAAACTATTAGAAAATTCACTACAATTCTTAGTTTTTAATGGCAGAACCTTCAAAGGAGGAATTTCTATTGTGCAAATTCCAGACAGAACTAAGGATCTACAATTTGCCTCATAAGGGAATTACCATAGCACTTAATCATGTCTGGAAGCTCATGTGTCAGTAGTTATCTATATCTATAAAAGGCAAAGACTGACTGACTCACTCACTCACTCATCAATGCATAGCCAAACCGCTGAACCTAGGAACTTGAAATTTTCGAGATGGGTTCCTTTTATGACGTAGGCGCTCACTAAGAAAGGATTTTTAAAATACCATCCCCAAATGGCGTAAAAGAGGGAAGGTGGGAGTTTATATCTCGGAAATGGTTTGAGCTAGAAACACGAAATTTGACATGAGAATTCTTTGTCGAAATCAGAAAGACCCGTATTCCATGAATTTTCGATTTTGGTGTCCTAGAGGTGTAGACAAGGGGGGGGGGGGGGAACAATTTTCCTGAAAGCGACAAATATGCACCTGGAGGAGTCAAATGGAACAACAAAAATATTGTTGTTCTACAATTGGAACTAAAGCATTGTTGTGCATAATAACGCCACATATTAACTTGGATGCAAAAACTAGAACTATTAGGTGTAAACGGGAGGGCGGTGACGTGGGGCAAATATTGCTGAAGGATACTTCTATGAAGTTTTCGTGGTAAATATAAAGTTGTAATGATTAAATAAGTTTTTACGAACTGGGGAAGGGTTTAAAGTGATGGGGTGTGGAGAAGAGGAGAAAGGGGTTTCTTATAGTCTTACGTCTTATATTTTCCGATTTGATATTAATTTCGTTTTTAGGGATCTATGCCTAAAAAAATTCAACTATAACATTACTTTGTATGTATCACGTGATTTTTATACCAACAGTGAAAGTTAAGTGAAATTTATACTTTAAAACTAAAATAAAACTTATACTGTTTTACAGAACTGCAGTATTAAACATCACATTAATTTTAAATAAATTCACCAAAAGTTTAAAACAGTTGAGTTTGTAAACAATAAATGTCGATGAGTATCTAGGAAATGATTAATCTGTAATTAATAGTTACATCCCATTAATTTTTTTCGTTCAGCAACTACAGTTTCTTTAAAATGTTTTTTTATTTATTTAATTTTTTTTAAATCGTTATTAAGATAGCAACTTTTAGATTTTTAACTTGCTGAAAATACATGAAATCTTGAAATGAAAGCGTTCCGTTTCGAACAGTCAAAAGTAATATATAATCATGTTATAAGACACAATTACACCCACACATTTCATATATTGATTTTGTTTTTTAAATGGAGAGTTATTTTAGTCTTCTGTAGAGTGTTTTCCTAGAGTGTCAAAATATCATCAATAATTTTTTTGTTCACATTTTGAGATCAATTTTGAAGTCTGACTGTAGTTGAGGACGTTTGCTTTGAGAAGAGTTTAAAAGATAAACGTACATGAAAATCAGAATGACTGAATATAATGAAATGTGAATTGTGTGTACGAATAACGAAATTGCAGAAAAAAATTGGAAGAATTTTCAATAGACTTTTAGATATTCTTCCCTAGTCATTCAGGAACTTCAGTTTTGGTTAGCTTATTAGTATCAAAGTCTGTATCACAGTAACAGTTCATATTTTTCTATAAGACCATAACGTTTCAGAAAAGAAGAACAAATCTAGATATTTCTATCCCTAGGATATCGGGATCAAAGAGAGATCGATGTTGCTTATAATGAACCGATTCAGCCAATAACAGAGAACTATTTGCTGGTTTATTATAAAGTTTAAGAAACCATCCACAGCAGATAAACCGTAATGTGGCCTTTCGCATTGCTGGCTGACTATAAACTGTTTTACATTTATGTAGCTCATCGTTAAATGGCTAATAATGTTATTCACATATGCTTTCTTTTCATTAGGTCTTCAGAATAATAAATAATATATATATATATATATATATATATATATATATATATACAGTACATAATTCTTATATATTTTAATCAATATGTAATATAGAAAGTGTGGTTTATAAAAGTTTTCATAAATTTTATTATTTGTAGTACCTTTCCGCATTATCAGACTTATAAGACAATTTACATTTTAATTGCTTAGATCCTTATACAGTGCAACTTGGATAATTCGAACGTCTTTAATTCGAAATCGTGGTTAATTCGAAGATTTCTCTTGGTCCCTTGAACTTCTTATTAAATCAATGTTAAAAAATCGTGGAAATTCGAAGTTCAACTTCCTTAATTCGAAGTTTTTTATAAAAAATTTCGAACCATAACGACTTTTCGGCGTTTCATCATTAAGAAATTCGACACGTGACAACTGAAATCCCCTTCCCGCCACCGTTCGACACGTGACGCTTCAGACGCCATTCGAGCTTCCTGCTGTCAGTGTCACCATGTCTTTCAGTAAACCACGCGTGTACAAGAATTTAACGTTCGCTGAAAAGGTCGCCGTCATTCGCGAGGTGGAAAAGGATGTGAAGAAGAAATGCCAATCCCTTCATCGTCGGAGGCGCTTTTTCATTTGGGCGAATTTCGACGGTACATTGCAGGACAAACCAACATAAGTGAAGCTGTTTTCCGTTCACTAAACATGCTTGATGATTTTGCTAACCTTAAGCGACTGAATTCTACGAAACAATCAGACATTGCTTTGTTTGAAAAACTATAATTTTCTGTATTGAATGTAATATGTACTGTAGCTTACGTAATATAAATCTTATTTTGTTTACATACATGTAGTGTTTAAGTCTTTCATACCATGATCTTTCTGGATAAATATTTACTTATTGACAGAATAATCTTTTCAAGCATTCAGTGGACCTGAAATTAAAGTTAAAAGATGTAACTTCTTTAATTCGAAGTCTTGGATAATTCGAAGTTTTGTAGTGGTCCCTTCAGCTTCGAATTATCCAAGTTGCACTGTATATTATTTCTCAAAGGTGTTTTTATGTCGGTACGCCATATCTCCCTTAATACTTCATCAAAATCAACGACTGAGACATCATTTTGAAGATTACGTTCACCGCTATTGACGAAAAATAAACAAAATGTTGAAAATTAATATTTTCGTTAAAAAACTGTATTTTAAAAACCTTTTTATAAAAATGGAAAAGGCGCCCTCTATTGACAATGTGTTTAACAAATATGCCCGACAAAAGAAAATATTTCTCAAGGATGGTTTTTTTGTTGTGAATTATTCGCTCGCATCAACTAGTATCTAATTAATATAGTTTGATTAAATTAAAATTATAATTTTAAAGAACAACTTTATTTTTTAAAGATATTATTTAAACAATATTATTAAAAATATTATTGTAAGTTACTAATGCGACGTTTTGAATTGAAAAGGATTCGTAGACGAGAGAAAAGTAATGTAAGATTTTTGACTGAAAATGGTATTTTCAGATAATTACTACCCGTTTAAGGCAGGTGAAGCCACCTACAAGAACTACAGATTACTTGGGAAGGAAATTCTTAGCGCCTCCCTAGATGGCTTCTTCGTCTGAGAAAGAGATGTTATCATCCTGCGTTGCCTCACAAAAGACGGCAATCAATTTCTCGATATAAATCACCGGATACCAGAATTTTCCCCAAATTTCTGCTAGATTAAGTAGTAATTACCCGTCATCAATCTCGTATCTCGAGCTATCTTATTTCTCTGCTTTTATCAAAAACTTCGAAGGATCCCTCGTGGTTTTAATAAACTTTGCAGAAATATACAAAATAAAAAAAATAAAAAATAACCTTAAAAAAAAAACCTCATCGCACTGAAGTTAGTGAAGGAAATATTAAGTGAAATTTAAAGCTGGTAATAAAATAAGAATTTCGAAAGAACTTGAAGCCTACTTTCCTTAAAACATCATTTCTTAAATTACTATATTTATTTTCCCTTTTTTTTTTTCTTTAAGTTGTGAAAATGACAAAAAAATGAAAAGCCTATATTGATATTCTGTAGTAAACACAGAGAAAAAAGAATGACCATAAAAGGAAAAAAAAAGGATCTCTTAGTTGATCCTGGAAGTTAGTGGTAATTGAGGAGTATTAAGAACGTTACTGTAAGGCCTGCACAGCCAAGCCACAGGTATAATTTGGAACGTTTTCCACTAGTTTAAGTGTCAGGGTGATGGAATACGTATTTCTGAATTATTAGGAAGACCGACTATTGCTACAAATGTGTCCCATTTGATGTTGAAGAGAATTGTCAAAGAGCGAAAACGCAGTTCATTTTTTTCGACCGGACATTTTCGGACATTTCCTTGTCCGAAGCCACTTTAGGATAATACCAAAAAAAAAAAATCGAATAATATAAAATGAATAATAACAATTTATAGGAATGTTAAGATGCAAGGAATAAAGAAAATAATTGGTAATTTTGTTCTCTTCTACATTGCAGAAAAATAGAAATTATTTTTAGTATTATTTATAGTGTAGAGAATACATGGAAGTACTAATCGATAATCCGTGGGTTTTTTTTCTTTTCCCAACCGTCAATAATTATAATATTCTAAGTATTGAATGAAAACAATGCAAATTTTTCATTTTGGGAAATATTTAGTTATATATATCGGATTAATTATCGTATCAAATCGATGCGCAATGGATTAGCTACAAGTATTTAATATTCACTGTTAAGGCAATGAGATATTAACAGAAACAGGACAGAAATTCATTTTTATATTCCATTGCTTTCCTATGGGCATTTGTTGTCGTCGTCTATCGCTAAATTCCCATTTGGAAAGATTTCAAATACAGAAGTTAGATAGCTCCTGGCCCTCAAATATGCATACGAAGTTTCAAGAAGATTCATCCGACGGCTCAAAAGTTATTATGTAGCATGTAGAGACACTGTTACATAATACATACCTACATTATGTAACATGAAATGTCATGAATTTCTTCCATTGGTTGGCACACCTATACATTCCCGCTTCATGTCAGCAGCTTTGTCATTCGTCAAAGCCTCGTATTGGAGGCGAAACCGGTTGGGAACTGTTTAATTGTATATAATGTTTTTTTAAGTAGACTTGTGTGTTGGCTGTCCGCAAAAGTTTTAAAGAAAAATAGAGTATTCAAAGCAAATTTCTACGAAAGAATGAAATAGGAATAAATAAATAAATCAAATACACATAATTTAACTTACATATATGTAGTTACACATCTGTAAGTGTGGGTTAAATTACGAAACTAAAGATTTTTTATTTCTTCAATAAAAAAAATAAATAAAGACGAATAGACATAATCATGAAAAACGTGTGTATGTCAAAATAAAAAAAAAAATCCCATTTTTGTAGTTAATTACTTAAAAATAAGATGAGAAGTTGTTAAATAATAATTGCTGAAAATAAAACGGATGGAAAGATGGCGACTACAGTTCATCTTCGATAAAAGGAATCCAGAGATCGTAAATGTACAGAAACTGAAGACTTGTAACAATCTACTAACAGCAATATCTGAGATCAACTTTACAGTCAACAAACCACAAAATATAAATGGAAATTTCGCGAAATCACCGATCTACTGATATTTAATAGTTAGTGAACATTTATTGTGTGAGAATGAATTTAAATCGATATAGTTTAAAGTTAACCGAGGATTAAATCACGATTAATGCTGACATATGAGTGTGATAAACTACTCAAATTCTATTTGATTACAACTATAATAGATAGAAAATGATTACGTGTTTACAGGATTTTCCAATAGTTTAAATTATCAAAATATTTTTTTTTCCTACTCTTCTCTGTATTACCTGTTAACTTTTGTGGAGCCTGTTATCACTTACGTAACAATAATATCTGCATTCTTTCTGCTGCATCGCCGTAACAATGATTTTTAATTAGTGTTATTCGTTATTTGGTTTGTGTATTCATTATTATTATTATTACTATGATCTAGTATTAAAAAAAGAAAATGTTCGTTAATGTCATTGCTAGCCAACTATCAAAAAAAAGTATACTGAATATTTATGTTTTCTTCTATTAGTATATTTAAAGTCTTCCATTTCGTTATGGTTTATTTTGCGCGAAAAGAAAAAAGTAAATAAAACATGCCAATCATATTTACCATAATGGCTAAAAAAAATTTTTTTCTTTAATTCTCATTATTTTTGTGTTTAACATAAAACAATATTATGTAAGAATATCACGGATTATACTTGGTTGACGTTAACTTATTACATATATTTTTTGTTTTGTTTTTATCGTTTTCCCAAGGCTTTAACAAAAAAGATCTCTCAAAGTTCTTTGGTTTGTATACAAGAGCTTTAACTCTCTTCCTTGCAAGTGCTCTTCTTTCCTTACTTTGCAATGTATACTTGATCTATAATTCATCGCTTCATTCATGTTTTTTATTCCTTCCTAAATTCATATCAAAATATTCATATACCTAAAACCTTAAACAATTTGAAAACCGTTGTAAGGTTTCATCTGCCTTAAGATCTGCTTATTAGAAATCTTTAAATATTAAAAATTAACTAAAACTCATTAATAAATTGATCGTTAAGGATCCTTCGGTATCCCTTTGCCAGATCGAAAGGCTTAAAGATATTTTGAATTCCTAAATACTGAATATTACAATTACATTAGGACTATCTTTTGAAAATGGTCACTGGGACGCTGGGCATTTCATCATTAGTTGGGTCATTTCAAATAATCATATCTTTTTGACTAATGCAGATAAAAAGTTTTATGACAGCGTAAATATATACAATTGTAATTTCTTATTTTTGTTTTTGTCCTTCATTACTGAAATTCATTTTATTTAAACGACAAATCAATTTAATTAAAATAAGAAAACCTTGGGATTTTTTTTTTATAATTGTCTTATAATTATCTTACAATTTTTTTACAATTTTTAAAAATTAAACAAAGACAATTTAAATTACTGAAACTGCATTACATAAATGATTTTTTTTTTTCAATTTTTCTTTAATGAGACGTTATTTAGCATTTTTAAAATTTTTATTGATACTTATTTGCAGGTTTTTAGATGAGTCTATCTTGAAATATTGATTACTTTTGAAATTTATTTAATAGAATTTCATAATCATAAACACTTGTTACAAGTGTTACATATTAATGCTTTCCTGGTTAAAATTTAAAATTTTTATCTGCATTAGTAAAAAGATTTAAATAATTTTAAAATGATCTTTAACTAATAACGATTTGAAATGACTTGACTCCAGTCTCATCCCAAAACTCGAAGTACAGGAAGAATGCTAAGGGTATTTTAATAATTACTGAACTGCCATAGGATGATAATCCTCAAGCGTTGTATTTCTAATTATTTCACAAATTATAATTAAAAGCTAGACTAATCAATTGACTTTTTAATAAATTCACATCTTTATGCTTCTATGGACAGAATTCCAACAGTCACATTCCTCTCGACAAAAATCAAAGGTCGTGTGATGAGAAATATTTGTCAGAGACACTTTGACTGTTACGAACTGTGAATGGAAACAAGAAACACTGTCGTTGACAAAGTTCTCACAGATATTTCTGTCATTCTTCCTTCAAAATAGTTAACTGACAATATCACTAACATGTCGGTGAACTTCCTAATACGGAAAAATCCTGATCACTTAGTTGGTCCTGGAACTCATTGCTCCAGAATAATATGGAGGACTGGAAATGAGGAAAATTTACATTTGAAATGCCTGGCATTGTAGCAGATCCACACAGATACTTTAGGGCAAATTAGAAAACATTAGGAAAGGAAGATGCCCGGTTATCTCTATGACATTTAAATAAATGCTCACAGAGACAAAGAAAAACAGTAGCACAGTGACGAATGCGGCGGCCACGCTGGAAGTAGGAACTGACGCCATACTTTTATTCCGTTCTCATTTGAAATAATATAACATTTTAAAAATATGTGAATAATGCAATAATAATAATAATAATAATAACACTAAAAAGGTTGATTTAAGATGAAAAGATCGAAGACCTTGTTATTTTCTTCTTCAGTTTGCAGCATGTGGAAAATAGTTAACATGCTTTGCAAAAGATGTTCCTGAGACATCATGGAGGTAATGGATCACCAATTAGCCCCCACCCCTAGTTCATCTTTTCTTGCGGCAATTGTAGAGACAATCGTACACAGCAAATAAAACTCCAGTCATATTCCTGCTTATATCTACTAAAAGAAAATAATAAGACAATCTGGAAACAAAACTCCTACTGTTTTCAAGGGAAACGATATCATTCTTTCTGTTAGCTTAATTTCAAATGGGATCTCCGTAAATTGGGATTTTTAAATCAACTTGACCCCCTGCCTGGTTATGTCCACACATAAATGCTTGCGTGGGAGAACGAATAATCCCGTCTTATTTATGAGCTGAAACTACTAGTAAAGTGTGCGGTGGCAGATTACACGGTGGAAGCGAGGTGCAAATTAAGGGAGTAGAGTTTGATCGGGGGCTTATTTATGAGACTAATCTAACACGACATTTAATTAGTTCAAAAAAAAAAAAAGTGACTCTAGCACCAATAAACCACAAGTTTTTTTTTTAATAATATTTTTTTATTTAATTAAGCAAGATTATCCTTTTTTTTTATTAAGTAAGTCTTAACATAAATACTGTTTATAAAGATTATTAATTATGGTTTTGGATGTAAATATGTTACGTTAAGTAAAAAATCTAGTAATCGAGCAATCTAGCTTTAAAAAAAAAATGCCTAAAGCATAAAAACCGTCGAAATTGCAAAAATCGAAGACTTATTCTGGAAATTTCATGTTAAAAATAAAACGACGTTTAACCTGAAAAGTTTGAATTTTCGGGGGCCATTTTTCACTTGACGAATTAAGCAAATTAACAAAAAATTTCAATTTTACTTTAATGAATAAAAAAATTATTATTATTATTGACCCGCCATGTTGTCTTTGCTGGGGAAACCCAAGAATAGGAACTTTTATTTAATAATAATAATAACAACATCATTTTATCGGTTATATAAAGCTAGTTCCGTTGGTTTGTTTGTCAATTCCCTATTTTTAAATTCCTAAAAATTAAAAATTTGACAAATACACACTAAAAGCTTAAAAAGGAAACTGTAGTTACAAACAAGTTTTTATGAAATTCTGTAATTCAATATAAAGCTTTTTATTTTTCCCCTGATTTTATTTCCCATTTCTAATCAATTTAAAGTGTTTCGTGAATACTCAAGGGCCATAATATCTAAGTATCACGAAATGTAACTCCGACCTCTGAATTAGAACAAAGTAAAAAAAAAAAAAAAGAAACCAAAAAGATGAAAATGGCGGGAGTCCCTCTTTAGGCAGTTGCAGACGACTGCTTTATGAGAAGGTGTGGGCTTATCTTAAATCTTCAGCGCAAGATTTCTCATTTCAACAGAGATTCTCTTGTTCTTTTATCCAGATAACTCAATTACTCTTTCCTGAAAAAAAGCTGTAAATTAGTAGGGCAATCAAAAAGACAGTCTGTCCACGAAGAAAATCCTCCTTTGGTTTACGATATGAATGCTTTCAGTCTATCCAATTCTTCCCACCTGTGTATTTTGGATCACAACCTCAACAATCCTCCCCGTAATCCATGAGAAAGGAAAAATCAATGCGAGAAATATTAAGAGAAACCTTTTGCAAAAGCGTCGTCTCTCGTTTCGGTCGAGATATTCATAAACCTTTCGTCCGAGTTTACGCTGAAGGAAATTAGGTGGCGCAACTAATCCTCAGCTCACAGACGAGACTTGGAAAATCCTGGCTTTCAACAAAAGAAATAAGATTAAGGGACAGCAGATAATCCCCATGCAGTGATTTCGCAGGAGATGATAAATTAAAATGAACTGCGGAGTTGTTATTGCCGCCATGGGGTTTTTCCTGGTTTTATCCAATTGCCAGGTGGCGCTCGTGGAGTTGGAGGCAAAAGTCGTTTATGTACTTCGATAATCATTATGTGCAGATGAATGCGCATTACATTGCTTTTTCTTCGGATGGTTTAGACATGAGAAATGAGTTGTTAATATTTTCACACGTCTTAGACCAAGGTTCTGTTGATTCAGTGAAACAAATAATTCCCTTAATCAAAGTTATACAGTTTCTAGTTTAAAAGAAACAAAATGACATTAGGCTTAAAACTCATTACTGTATGGAAGCTTATATACTGTATTTTGAAATAGGAAGTATTTTATACAGTACTTATTAGATATTTTCATAGGGAAAAATATTTATTAAATTTAACTCTTACATGTTTCGTAACTTTGTTTATTACATTTTCTCGAAACATGTAGGAGTTAATGATTGTATTAATGTGCAACTGTAATAAATACGAAGCGACTGTTTGCACAAAATATTAGAAACACGTTTAATAAAGTAAAAATTAAAACATAACTTTTTAAATTTTTATTTTCTTATTAAATCTCTTTCGAAAACCTGTAACTTGTTTTAATTTTTATTTTCTTATTCTGTTTCTAATGTTTTGTGCAAACGGTCGCTTCATATGTAAGAGTTAAATTTAATAAACATTTTTCCCATGAAAATATCGACTACGTATAAACTATATGATGGGATTTTTTTTCAATATTTACGGTTAAAATGTAAAGTATTGTAAGATATAACTGATTGAGGATTTTTAACTCATATATTGATAAATTAATATTATGTCTTTGCTGAAATGAATAATCGGAAAACATACATTAAGCGGGAGGAGTAAAATTTCACTAACAACCAGTGCACTAATAATAAATAATTATCCTTGTTATTCGCCGATTCCGATCCTGTGGATTCGCATCTATAAAAAGTGTAATCACACGTAGTATCTTCGCGCCCACTACAGTAGCGAAAAATTTCTGGAAGACCTAACGCACAGCGCAGCGTCGACACAAGCTCCACCAAGGGAAGCTGTGGTCTTGTTCTCCATCTCGGTGTGATAATGTTCTCAGTATTTTACTTCTGTATTCATTTCATTATCATGCCTTGGTATTAAACTGAGTAGTCACATCTTTGATTTCAGACTTTTACGCTTGAATTTTTGATAAGAACAAGCGCAAAATACCTTTATAATACGTACTATAATAATAGTACGGGAACTGTTCTTTGTAAAAGCCTACATGAAATGAAGATGTGTTTGTTGTGATCTGTTTGTGTAGCAAAGTTGTGTGGTGTAGAGGATCAGCGGGCACCTAACCGATTTTTCCTGTAGAATCGTGTTTCAGTAACCGCGGGGTTTTCCAGCAACCGCGATTACCAGGAATTGACTACTGTAATAATTTGGCAGTTGGAGATAAACGAAGTTCTATTGTAGAAGCTTGGCGAGGTTAATATCACTGACGTTTCTTCTTCGAAGTTATTTTCTATGTGAGTTCAGTTAAAATTTTCCACTTGGGTTAAGGATGTAATTAGCAAAACCTTCAGGGATCTGTAGCTATTTTTGGTTTAATCACAGACGAGATGGAGGTGAATTATTTCAAAGTTTCAACTAAAGTTTAGCTTTTCAGTTTAAAGATTCTATTTTTTTTTTTACAATAATTAATTTGTGTAATTATACTAAAGAAACAAATTTAAGCCCAAACACAAATATAATAAATTAAGAATAAAATACAAATGCGTTTCGACTTGCCTGCAAGTCGTCGACCAAGTGTTCGAACAAGATATTACAGTGGCTTTTATTACTGCCCACAACCAATCACAGCATTAGAAAATGAGGTGATATTAACCCTGCTGCCATCTCCTTTCTGGAACTATGACCTATTGCTAACCCCCTGGTGTTGATAAAAGTAAACCTCAACATAACAAACAATATTGCTCATAATCATACATCAAAACATTATACCTTATTCTCATCCTTTTCTTTTTTTAGGAAACCCATATAAATAAATATTTTTCACTGAAATAGTCATTGTGACATAAAGAATCTTTCAATATAGACAATGATTCTTTACATTTAAGTTTCAGTGAATGATTCTCGCGATCACAAGATCAAAATACCTTATTTGTATTTTATTCTTAATTTATTAAATTTGTGTGTAAAAACTAAAAATTTCTTAATCTTAAAGAAAATAATAATACATTTTTTTTTATTATTACTGCTAGGAAAACTTATTACTACTACTATATATTACTAGGAAAAAAACCAAACCTTTATTAGATGGAACGATTTCCTTTTTATTCAAGTATAGACTAACCGAAGGTAGTACAATAACACAATTTCTGTCGAGAAATGGAGGATGTTTTCCTAAGCTAATTTCGTGGACCGAAATCCGACAAACCGTGCTTTGGTGATGCCTCAAACACAACTGAAACAGCAGAAGGTCTCCATTTTCACGTGAAGAACTTAATGTAAAACAACTACCAATGAAATTGTTTGGCGGGGAATCAATTCAAAGACATTTCGAAGTTACCCTTAAACAATAGAAATTCAATTTACATAATTGTCCTAGATAAAAACGCAGCCCTATTACAAATAATTTATTTGCATTTAAAGTTGTTGTTAACAAAACAACGATATTAGATGACATTTGATAAATGTATCTCGATGTTCTTTTGTTCGGCGTCGTATTTTTTTTTGGAAAATATGCACAGTGATGTTTAATGGCACTTTTTATCAGACTGTTAATAAAGTCATTATATTAATTCCGATTCAATGAAATTAAAATCAATAACGTTATCATTGTAAGTCTTTTATTTGAATTTTTATCAACTGAAATTCCACTTACAATTCAGTTTACAATCTGTGAAAAGCGTTAATGGCTGATTGTTTTTGTTTAGTTTTTTACAATGAAGCAATCGCTCTCCTTGCCTTGAACTGGATAAAGCATAATTTATTCCTCTTCTAATTGATGGCTAAGTTCTCGAAGGAGGGAACGGAGGGTAGGCAAAAAGCTGAGCGGTCCATTTACGTATCGTGAAATCACTTAACCCCTTTGATACCCGTTTCCATCCTGGCATCGACGATTAGCCAATCAGAAGCGCGGTAGCGAGTCACGTGACCCATTTAAGGTGAAACAATGGTAATCCTCGACGGAGAAGGTGGACGGTTATAAAATGATGATGGATGCCCGCGAGAACGAGTCTTAAAAGTGCGAATAAATTTCTAAACCACTTATCGGACTGCGTTCGACCGTAATTACTGGGATTCCAATGGCCAGGGGTCATTTTTTAACACTCGGCTAAGTGTCGGGCGCTACAACATAATTGCCAATAATTCAGCCATCGTAAATTAAAAATGCAATTTTATTTTTCTTAAATGGCGTTTCTTCTTTCTTGACAAGACTCCACGAGCCAATTAACACCAATGACCTTTAAAAAAAAAATCACTCGACCAAATCACCTCTAAAAATTATTTTCGTAGCATTTTTTTTTTGTTATCCTTCCAATCCTTTTTTATAATACAAATTCTCCTTAGTTCAAAAGAATTCGTTTAACTGAGTGGTGATTATAACTGTGGTGGTTATAACTGGTGATACCAGGTATTGGTCACCAGGTATTACCAGTTATACCTGAGTGGTTTGATAATTGATCATGAGAATGTTCGATATATTTATTACTAATATTGGTAATATTCTATTAAATCTCAACTGCGGAATTAGGGCTAACTTAAATTTATTTGGAAGAAAACGATTCGTTAATACATCCTAGGAAAACCTCGGTTTTTTATTTATTTATTTATTTATTTATTTATTTATTTATTTATTTATTTATGTGGTAGTTTTTAAGAAAAATTTGAATTTAAAGCGGGTCTCTTTGCAGAAGCACACGTTTAATACAAAGAAAATGGCGGTCTTAGAATTATTTGAAAACCGCGAGTGATTGCGAAACGGAAAGTATGTTTTTCGGGCGCTTTTTTCGAAACGAAACATCCTGGAAACTATCATACCTCACTTAACCTAACCTACAGTTAACTGCACGGAAAATGTTTTTTTTTTTGTTATGTTTTATTTATAAATCGAGAAAAAAATCACAACTAGACAGTAAATATGCCTTCGCACATTAAGCCAACATCAACGGGAACCATGAATAGCTGTTTCATCCTTATTAGGAATCATCAGCAGAATTTCATTGCACATCATGTTTTATTTATAAATGAAAAATCGTTTTCGCCAGGTGTTTTTTTGACCGCTTCATAATGGAGCTACAAGCTTCGCCGCCCGCGAAAGAGTTTCAAGGAAATCTCGAATTTTCTTAAAAACTACCAAAAAAAAGCCGGGGGTTTTCCATCACTTTTATTCTTAATATGTATTTATGAATCATTTTCATCCAAAATAAAATAAAATAGCCTTAATTTCACAAATGAGATTTCACAGAAAACTATCCTAATATTTATGAATATTTTTATTATTTGGTTGAAATGTGCTTATTTATTTTTTCTTTTAATTGATTGGTTCGATTTTAGCAGGTAATAGTAAAGATATGTATTAAATACTATGTTGCTTTACAGTTTTTATTTGTTTCGAACAACACATATAAATGCGCATTTACAATTATTTATTTTTTTTAGTACGTAGTTCAATTTGAGATGCTTACGTATAATAATTCAACTATTTCTCATTTCTAGTGGTAACATTCTAGAATCTACTATTATGAACGGTTAGCTTTAATTATATCTTATTCTTATAGATCGCAAAATAAATAATGAAATACTTGCAGAATTAAAGGAGCAATCTATAGAATAAAGTGGAGACAACATATTGAAAGAGTGAACAATAATAGGTCCAACAAACAAATAATAAATTAAAAGTCTAAAGGGAAAAGATCATTTGGAAGACAGTTCAAGAGGTGTAATACAAGATAGGTTGAAGAAGAAAATAAAGTAAATGAATAAATAAGGAATGAAGGAAGACAATTTTGAAATGCAAAATTTTAATTTTTATTATCTTACATAATTATCATTCCGCCTCGTGCCTCTAGTCATTAATATTTTTGCAATTTAATTTTAACTTAATAAATATTTTCTGAAAATAATCCTTTCAAATCTTAATTTAAAGAAGAAAAAAAAGAAAAGAAAAGAAAACTAATTAAAATGATATTATCTTCATTGTTTATTAGCAATAATGTGATTTATGTTATTCTAGCCTCGTTTTTTTTTCTTCTTTTCATTGATGCTGAGCACAATGGTGAAGGTTTCATTCTAATATCTCTAACCGTTTGGCCGCTACAGAGTGTGACATACAGACAGGACAAAAGCAAGAGCGGTCCCCTAACGGTCTTATAGGCAAGCTGTAACCTAGGGGCCGCTATAAAGAGTTGTATAAAAATTCGTCAATTTTTGATTAGATCAATCACGTTTTTCTGTTTATAAGGTCTAACAAACAAATACTGTACTTTTCCAAGTGCCTTTTTTTTTTCCCTCAATTATTGATGTGAATTTGAATTATTTTACAATTGGTGAAGAGCAATGCGATTATTAGAACTGAACGAAGAATAAAGTTTCATCGAATTCCTCAATAACACAATAACTTATTATAAGTCTTCAATTCAAATTTAATAAGTCTAATAGAATTTAAAAACGAGGTCTTCTTTTCTTTAGTGAAGACTACGCAGCTGTGATTTCCTGTAGGATTTCGTAGAAATACGTTTCAATTTCGGTGAAGCTCATTACAATTCAAGATGGCTGACAAAGGATTGTTCATCTGTCAATCGTTCGTCAGGAACTCTCACTTCGGAAACACCATAGAAGGTCGCTATCAACATCTGATAATCGACTGCATAGCAAATGAGCTTTCCCTTTTATACCTTACCATCCTATAAATATTGCATAGGTGGGACTTAGACCTTGATTAGCAGTAGTGTTTCTCTGTCCTGCTTCTACGCCTACAATAATTCCACCTGCGAAGGAATGAAAGCGAGGCGAATATTCTGGTATCAATAGAAGTTCCATTTCTAGTCAACAACAAAGAATCGAGATCAAAAGTAAAAAAAAAAAAAAGCGATTTCTTTGAAAGCCAATCGAGAATTGGGAGACTGGATACAGAACTCAAAGACTCAAACAAGAAAAAACATCATTGATCTGTTCCTGCAGAACGAATCTAAAAAACAGAACAATAACAACTGATTATAGATTTCTTTTAACATTCAAAGAATGAATTTAAAATGAAAAAAATTTCTAAGAATTTAAAATGTACTTTCCTTAGAATGTGATTTCCTAAAAACTCTTTTTTTGTTTTTTTCTTTGAAAAACAAACTTTTGTTTAAAAACAGTTGTGTAAACGAGAAAAACGAAAATCTGCATTCAATAATAATTATGGTAAGTGCCAAGTGGTAAAGCATTTCACTAGAGGCTGAAGGAGCAGTGGTCGATCCCTGGCGAAGGTTGGTATCTTTTTTTTTTTTCCAACATTGAATTTTCTTCCTTACGGTCCTGGTATCCACTCAACCCTTTGTAATTTAAGAGCTGAGTTTCTGTCCCGGCGATTAAAGGTCGGCAGGCGATGGGCTCACCTTTCGATCTTAACTTAGGTCCGTTAGCGTTGCAGGTTAGCGTGATCACAGGTAGCCTCATCTCCACCAAAGGCCACAAAAAGACCTATATTGTGAAACTTTATCTTATTTATTATAATTATCTGCTGAATACAAAAAGTAGAAATTTTCCGTTTTCTGAAAAACAAAAAAAGTAAATAAATAAATAAGTAATTAAACCCGCAATTAAGTTTTTAAGTTCTCGCTTTATTCACTTATAATCACTCGATAATTAATCTATATACACAAAAGAAAACATTGCTTTTTTTTTGTGTATATAGATTAATTATCGAGTGATTTGAATACAAATATGGTGTCAAATGTTAGATGTAATATTGAGAATGGCTACGTTTCATTCTTCATCGACGTGGGTCAACCGTAAGCCACATGAGGTAAGGTCAAAGGCTAAACCATTCATTTTGGGTCGGCTTCCCTGCCACACACACGAAGATCACGTGGCTGAGAAAATAACCTCGGAATCCAAGGTCACGATTTTCTGACACGGACCCATTTGGAAAAGATTTCAAATATAAAAGTTACCTCGTCTCTAGTGGACGTTCCGCGATGGGCAGGTTTTCTCGGGGTTCTCCCATTTCCCCTGCACTTCTTTTACCATACTTTTTACCATACTGTTCTTATTTCCGTGGGATAGTACAATAGACCTCCGGCCGCAGTGCTTGGCTTCTCTGCCACCCACATTCACTACGTAACATAACATACATACCTCGTCTCTAATCCTTAAATAGGCATGCCACATTTCAGGATTAACTATGTACTGGATCAAAGTTATGACAAGACACATCCTATAGTCATTTTATGAGCTTTTTTATTGAAAATCTAGATTAAAAATACCGTATTCTCCCGTTTCCTAAAAAGTGGGGAAGTAAAATTAATAATCACAAAATAAAAACTACAAGTTTCCTTTGAGTTTATAGGGTCGTTGGAAAGCAATTTCATCCTAAACACAGACAAGAAAGGGAAAAAAGTGATTTAATACTAGTACTAATAACAATCCACTCGATATGAAACTGTAAAAACGAGGCTAATCAGAGCAGCGCTCGTGCAATCAAATCGAATGCCCTAACACGAAAACGTCGTTATCGTGAGATTTGATTTATCCTTCTGCCTACATAACATACAATTCAATTTCTTCATTTTCATTCAACATCTCTTCGCTTTTTTTTTTTTTTTTTTCTTTCCTTTCTTTCTTTGCTTTTCCGTTGGCCTTGCATTAATAAATCAATGAAATATATTTTTTCTTCCCGCTTCCAGACAAGATTTCTCCACTTTTGGTGCCATGTTCAGCAAGAAAATCACGAAGAAAAATGAAGTGCAAGTGTTGTGCTTTTGGTCCAATGACTGTACTGCCATCTGGTGCCCAGTCATCGCAAAAAGAGCTGATGACGTGTACAGATTGAAAGATGAATCTTATGAGTTGCTGATGTCGTACGTTGTCAAACTTAGCATATTTTCATTCAATTTCTACGCAATTAGCGGAAATACAGTCGGACCTCTATTTAACGAACCTCTATTTTGCGAATTTCTCTATTTAGCGAATTTTTCTTTGGAACGAAGAACATTTTGCTAATTTCTTCGTAAAATAACCTCCAAATAGCGAAGTGCATTTTCTATTTAACGAACTTTTTCGTGGAATCTATTTTTTTTTTTTCTCCTTGAAATGTTTTTATTATCAATATTCCCTTAGAGAAAATGAAAGAAATGTGGATACAGCTGAGGGGAAAAGAATAAATTAATAATGATGTGCTGATTGATGATTATCTTTCACTTGATTTTGAAGTTGAAACACTAACTGAATCGGATATTTTGGACAGTGTGAAAAATAAAAACAATACAACTATGAATTGCGATGTAGATGAAGATGATCAAAATGGAAGTAATGAAATAATGATCAAAATGGAAATAATGAAATAATGATCAAAATGGAAATAATGAAATAATGATCAAAATGGAAATAATGAAATAATGATCAAAATGGAAATTGCGATTCATAAAAAAAAACCATGATGAAATGCTAAAATCATTTGAAACAATCCGACGCGGATTACAATTTGAAGAAAATACTGAAGGGGTTTTTAGTGCATTGCAAAGAAGCGAGACTTACTATAAGCGAAAATACTTCAAAAAAAAAAAAAAAAAAATCAGACAAAATTAACACACTTTATTAGTGAAATTTAAGTATGCATGTGGTAATGTATGCTGCATGTCATTAAAATTATAACTGTTTTTAATAATAGGCCTATTTATTGTTCATGTATTTTAAATCTGTTTTATGTAGTTTAAAGTAATTGTAAAAGGTAAATCTCTATTTAACGAATTTTCCATATAACGAACTTTTTTCCGGGATTTTGCGACTTCGTTAAGTAGAGGTCCGACTGTAGTTCAGTTCTCTTTTTCTACATGTTATTGCGCCTTTTTTCTGCAGGCGAGTTACTTAAGTGACATCACTTCCTTTGACTTGCTAATTTTAACTGTTTTAAAATGTCCTGTCCTGCGATTGGTGGAGAATAAATTCAAATTTCATTACTTAATTAAATGAAGGAAATAGATAGTCATTAACTAATTGATAAAAATACGAACAAAACATTCAGGGCACTGTAAATCCACGAATAATAGCTCTGTTATAAGCTCTAAATAGGAACTTTTTTTTTTTTTTTTTTTTTTTTTTTTGCTGCATTGCATTGTTTACTCATCTGCAAGCTTTTCGTTGAAATACAGTTCCATACTTTGAATAAACTCTTTCATTAAACAGTAAAGTATTCTTATTATTGGTGTTTTAATGGCGTATAATTATCAGTTTGCTATTATTTGAATGCGTTAAAGTTATCGAAGTTATTCACAAAGCTACAGGAAGTAATATCTGAGCGAAGTAATGTAGTTCCTATAGTAGCGGGGCTACAGTAATAATGGCGATAACCTAAAAGGGAAATTAAGGAAAGACCAAGAAAAAATATCTTTTTCTAAAAATGCAATATATAATGTACAATTTTGAATTGACGAGTACTTTTTAGATACTAAAAACTTGTTTTTTTTATGAAGAGGTAATTTAAGTTTATCAATATAATAATAATAATAATAATAGTTGATTAGGGCATCAAACAGACCTATCAGATTGATATTGCAGTGCCTATCAGCAAGAACATGCAGAAAACTCACGCAGACAAAATCAGTAAAAACACCAATCTAGCACAAGAGCTCCAGAAGCAGGGGAGGCAGGACCGAGTATATCGTCCTGTCTGCCACTGGTCTGGTGCCTCAAACACTGCTCCACGCTAGGACTTTACAAAAACACTTTTGCACAACTCCAGAAGGCCGTGGTACTGAACACAACACGCATAGTTATAGACACTACCACACATCCCTAAACGTTCTTGTACACTTCTTTACATGTGGCAAAATGTGCTTTGGTTCTTAACCCGCCATGTTGTCTTTGCTGGGAAACCCAAGGTTCGAATCTTTTACTTACTAATAATAATATTTTTGTTAACATGCTTAATAAATATGTTATCAGGTGCAGTAATGTGAGTGGAAGTTATCTCACTGTTCCACTACTTAGATTAATAAACTCCAATTTCTGTAATTTGTCGTGATGCGGCCTTTGTAATTACTTCTATTATGCAACGGGTTTGTTAACAAACGGGTTTGTTAAAAGTTGTATAGTAAAGTTACTTATGGAAGAACTTTACTTTACAGGCCTAATACATCAGCCAACCACTTACAAACGAGGCAACCAGGAACTGACCAAATATTTAAAATTCTCACACAAAAATCATCACTTAAAATCATAGGATACCGTAAAGTGAATCTTAGCCGAATTTTTAATATCCTTTTAATTGTCACGATTAATAGTGAGAATGTTACATATAGAATTGCTACCTCACTAAGATACCGCAACATCTCTCATCAATTGTGTAATCTCCATAACATTTGTAGACTATTCTAGATAGTAAAGAGACATACATACTTCAATTCAATACACAAGTTCTTCAATTAAATTAACTTAGTCTTACATTAATTAGTATTAATGTAAAGGCAAAACAATGAATTTAAAAACATTGACGCTGTTTTCATTATGTTAAAAAGTTTAAAATCCTTGTGCCAAAATGCTAAAAAGTTTCTTAAATATGCCACAAAGATTCTGCTGCACTTTTTTTTGCTTGATCCTGTTTAAGCTTGCTCTAGCTTCTGTGTAAACATTTGCGCCCCAATATAATCTATTGAATGATTAATTGCAGTGGCGGATTTCCCATTAGGCGCAGGAGGCGCGCGCCACGGGCCTCACATATCGAGGGGGCCTCAAAATTTAAAAATTATTTAGCTTATTTCCTTTTTTTTTGGTTGTAAAAGCAAGATTTCCTTTTTTTTTTTGGTTGTAAAAAATATTTAGAGGGGGTCTCAAAATTGAATTGCGCCTAGGGCCTCTCAAGTGCTAAATCCGCCACTGATTAATTGGAATCTTCTTCCATTAGGTCTGTTTTGTGTTTTGCATTTAGTCCGCCATCTTTGTTTTTACAATGATTCTTTCTGTAATCGTGAATTCTGTAGTCGTAGAAGTGAGCTCAACGAGGCTCAAAGAGAGTTCGACGCTTCCTTTGTCAACAAGAGGCTGACTGAGCATCTACACTGCGCATCTTCCATGTAAAGGCTTTCAGGAATGTATGAATCTTTCCTTGTCCTCTTTCATGGTAGCCTACACGAATGACTTTTTTCGCTAGTTTGTCATTCAAAATAAATAATGTCTTTTATAGAGGAGAAATAACAATAAAAAAATCCTGGGACTGCGGGAAAAGGTTTTTTTAACTTTACAAAATTAACAAAACAAAAACAAACAAAAAAATTAAACTGTAAATACAGCTGCATTAGGTCGACTGTTGCTTTGCATGAAACGGTATTTTGTAGATCTTTTGAAGATCATCTCCAATCACCAGTGATTCCACAGTTTGATAAACACTGAGCTAAAGTTACAATAAACTGGAAGTCATTTGTAGCATAAGAATCAAACAAAGTTATCCCTCAACAAGTTTCATCAAAATTTGATCAGAAAATAGTTAAATTCTTAGATTTATAAATAAAAATAACCGTGATAGCACTTTCTCGCATCTTCAACTGCATCAATAAATCTTATTTTCTTATGAACAATGATAAAGCGAAAACTCAACAGTAATAAAGATATCTATAAATTCCTTTAATTTGTAATCTAATCACTAGGCCTATAATGTTAGGTACTTATAATCTTTCAATAATTCATGATTTTAAAAACATCATATTTTTTTTTCCTTTATTTCACTTAACAAGAACATCGTAAGAACGTCAACAAGTCCATTTTCCTACAGTATTATTTCTTATTTTTTTCTAACGAAACAGAGCGACTGTCTGATTGGATGGGCCTCATTTTCTTAATGGCAAGCATTAGACTGACAACTAGAAACAACGTCAATCCCAAATTTCAGACAATCCTTTTAGATCTAAACTAAATAAACTTCTTTTATTCGATAACGAAACGCAGGACGTTTCGAAAACGTTTGCAATTTTTTAATATGTAAGTATAAATTTTTTTTTTTAATTATATACGTGTGTGGAATGACTGGGTTCTGGCCACCACACACAGTTCTAATAAAATACATAAATAAGAATACAATAAATGCGAGCGCTTTCGAAGTGATCTACACTTCGTTCTCAAGCGGAGAAATGAATAAGATATTCGAAAATAAGAAATTAGATACAACGGACGTTTGAGTTGGACGGAAACACCTTCCATTATATACGTGTGTGTTGGCCTAAATAACTAGTTATTCTTTTACATCTGGTTTATTTTTATTTTTAAATTAATAAAAGGTAGGTAAGATGGTCACAACTGGTTTCGCCTTCGTACAAGGCTTCTTCAAATGTCTTGCCTTGTACCAAGGCGAAACCGGTTGTAACCATTTCTAAATGCACATAAACGTTTTTAAATTTTAATTCCGTGTGTTGGCCTATCTTCAATTGATATGCAAACGTTAAAATTGATGAATTTAATAAAAGATTTATTTAACATAAAAAGGTTTAATAAAAGGATCTACTTTTAAAATATAAATGCAGTATAAGTTTAATCCTCAGGTGAAATCATTATAATATAATATAGTTTTAAATAAATATATACTTATATTTTTCAATGAGACGAGAAATTCATTACAAAACTGATTCACACTCTTAAGATCAATTCCTTGTAACCGGGATTTTTATTGTTCACGTAATTGAGGGTGGGAATAAAGAAGGCGAGGCTTAATAGCGATTTTCTATATTGGGAGATACTTTCTCTAAAAATAAAGCAGATTTAACTTTGGTTCTTTTCACTTTTTTTGTGAGAATGAGAGAGAGATGTCAGAACAACTCCACGCCCACCCGATTCTCGCGAAACAGTGAGTAATGTTTTATCGAAGTGGAGTCTTTATCGATTGGAATAAAAACACTGAAATCCTGTTCAACGGAAACTGGCCACTCAGCAACGACTGGAAAAATGACAAGTCTCGCAGTGAGCGCGAGATAACGTTGACACGGATCCACCAGCGATTCATAATTCGAATCGACAGCCGGCGATCGACCGTGAACGGGGGTCCGGAAATACGAATGTGCCACTCCTTCCTACTCAAAAGAATATTTCGCCTTCGATAGACTATAAAGACAAGTCCTTCCGGTGACGCCATAAATTGTATTAAAAAAAAAAAAAAAGGCTTAGACCTGGATTTATCATTGGTTTATGGTAATCATTCAGTCAAAAAAACAGAAGTCGGTACGTAGAAGCATTAAACATACATCAAATGTTTCATTCTACAAACAGAACAAGTCGGTCAGTTATTTTATTTTAATGGCGCAAACGCATCTTTGGCTAAGATGCTTCAAGAAAGACTAAATAAAAAGTATCAGGTAAATATATGAATGTAGTGAATTAAGAAAATTCTTCTACTACAGAACATACAACCGATAAAGACCATTGAAACCCTAATATCAATGCTAGATTTGAGTCAGGGGTTAAAGATATTTCGGATCAGCAATTTTTCTTAGATATTTGTGTAGTTAGTATTACAGAAATAGTATTTCTATAGTTTATTACTGTAATATCTAACTACAGAAATAAACCATTAAAATAGCCAACTAATTCGACACTTATATAAAAAGTATTTCCCCGATATTTAAAAAAACGTTAAAAAATGTAAAATAACCACACACGTTTCGAAACCTCGTGAGAGCGGTTTCTTTCTCAAGTTGTATTAAAAAAAAAAACCCTTGAGCGATCCTCCCTAATTGGGATTCATTAGCTAAATGAATCGCTGGGGCGGGTTCCTCATATCAAATGAAGTAAAAAAAGGTCAGATAAATATATGACCGGAAGTGCATGGCTGCTGAGTTATTCCAATCTTAAGAAACGAAGCCAGACTACAACGGACATGAACAGTATCTTTATTGGTAGCACCTTGAACATTTAATGTGACGTTTGTGAGGACCACATTGTGGTATTGTACGAACTACAAGCTACCAATAAAGATACTGTTCATGTCCATTGTTTCTATTGTTTCCATCGTAGTCGTTTCTTTGGCAACTCGGCAACCATGCACTTCCGGTCATATGTTTATCTGACCTTTTTTTCATTTGGTAAAAAAACTGCCCTCGCAGTTTGTCTCCCTATTTTAGATCACCCTATATATATTTATCTACATATGTGTGTGTATATGAGTGTATATATGTATTTTGCAATTATTGAAACAAATATAAATTAACAGTCGAAAAACATACATGAATAAATTTTAGTATGTAAATATTTTTCTTAAAATTTACATAAAAGTTTTATAAGAAAATGTACCTAAACAATGAAAACATATGGTGTAACATTTGTTCATGTCTTGAAGGTTCTAAAACACTTGGGGTTTATTGTAAGTGGTTCCTACGTTAAGCAAGGTTAGCTATTCCTGATGTACACCGTACAAGTCCATTTTCTGGAGTAGTTAAACAAAAGTGATTTACTGAATGAAAGAGTTCAGATAATCAAACGTACATGAGAATAAATAGTTTGTATAAAACAAGGCCTATATTAATTATTCTTTAAAGATTATTAGAAGTATTTTAAAACATGAAGTATTATAAAGAATAATTGATTTAGGAAATAATTTTTCATTCCTGTAATGAAAAAAAGACTATTTCTGTGCTACACTGCAAATATCTTCCAATAGATAGTCGGAAACCAAAAACATTCAACGGCAAGAGTAATGAATTATGTAGACCTAAAGACGCTGCATTAAAAATGAATTCTGTAATTTATTTAGGGATAGATTCGGATAATCGAAGTTCAGTTGTATAAACTTGGTGAGGTTAATGTCACTGATTCTTTTTTCTTGATTTAAACAATATGTGTTGTCTTCTTGTTATTCTTACAGCATTTTCTTGAAGTTAACAATAGGACAACATAAAAGCATAAAATAACACTAATATTTAAAAAACAGGTTCAGTCTCCTTTCGACCCGTGCCAAACGACTTTTTCAATATTTACATTTTGTTTCAGATTCATTTAGTGAAATACAGAATTGCAAAGTACGTGAAATGTAAATGAGGAACTTAGAATTTGATAAACAAATCTCTTGGAAGTGATTCTAAGTGAGTTCAGTTAAAATCTTCTACTTGGGTGAAGGAAGTAATTAAACTTTCAGGGATCTGCAGCTATTTTTGATTCAATCACAGATGAAATGGATAGTTTCAACTTTTCAGTTTAAAGATTCTAAATCTTACAAATATTTACCATGAGATTTAAACTTATGTTTTAAATCCATTGGACTCCCAGTTTAAATAATTTAAAACTTTATATTTACCTTTTATATTAATTATGAAGCAAAAAAAAAAAGAGCACAGCCAACATATTTCCACAAGTTGCACATTATGTATCAAGGAGTCGCGGTTTGGCCACGTCTGGTATATACAGTGTGTTCTCTTTATTGAATTGTTGTAACTGATTTCTCTTGACGCATTGGTTCATTGCATAAGCCATATTGTTCCATTATTGTGGTTAGCTGATATTGCTAGGCGGGAAAAGATACGCTTGCAGTGCTCGCGACTAGAGTTGAAACTCCCAGAATGCAACGCAGATTATAGATTTTCCTTTCCTGGCCCTTCGCTAACATTTAAATAGAAGAGAAGCGACCTCTTCTATTTGAAAGTAAGCGAACGGCCAGGAAAGGAAAATCTATAATCTGCGTTGCATTCTGGGAGTTTCAACTCTAGTCGCGAGCACTGTAGTTATTTGTTTTCTTGATTTTTTTTTTTTTTATCTTATCTTCTCTGACTTTTGGACTAAATTTACTTCCATAATTATTATTAAAATACAATTAAGAATTTCACGTCTTCAAAGAAAAAAAAAATGAATATTTATTTATGCTATTTAGTCATAATTTGCCTCCATGACGAGTAAGCAAACATTAAATGCGCATGCGTAATTCCATTTTTGTTTTCAAATTTTTAAACTTCAGTGCTTTTACAGATTTTTGTCATTTTTAAAAATACAGTCAAATCATTTTAACGGCAATAAAATGTTTACTTCACTTGAACCAATATTATTTTAACACTTTAATTACAGTAATTAAAATCAATAGTTTAATGAAATCCTGTAGTTATTACAAGAATTAAGCTTTTCCATTTTATAGAGAACTTCAAAAAAAAAAATTAGTAAGTTTAACTTTTAGTAAGTTAAAAAAATATTGACAATAAATAGCAGTAGCTCAGCGTTTTCTGTACATTGAAACCATCGTCAACATCTTGACGACGAATCAATGATTAGAAGAGCAAAATAAGAACCACATTAAAGAAGTGATAATCAAATCCTTTTTTAATTCAAGTTTCAACGTAGTCGATTGATTGTGTACAAAACAAACAGACGAACGGAAAAACTATTTCCCTAAATCTTTTTCGAATGCAATCTCAATCTTAAACGGTCTCTCGCTTAAAGTAAATATGCAATATATTAACTTACAATAAATCTGAAGAAAAAAAAAAAGAAAATCTATAAATAAGTAATATACAGAAGAGAAGAATTCATTATGTGAGCATAAATATTAACGACTGCAGCAAAAGATTAGACGCCATAGCAGCATTCTTTGCTACATCAAAATGATAGATGGCAGCCAGTCAGGCAATTTCTATTGAATCTTTCACAGGCTATCAACACAATTTTGGAAGGGTGGTTCTTTTTTTTCTTCATATTTTAATAAGTTTAAAAGTTAGTCCCCCCCCCTTTTTTTTTTCTTTTCTTCCATTTTCTGAAGATTCTATAAATCATAAATACATCGGCCATCGTAAATCCTCGTTTCAAAGTTCATAAATAAGTTAAGGCAGAAGGGGCAATTAAAAACTGACTATGAAATATGGCCTTTGAAACTTTTTTGCCGAATTTGAAACTGAGGATGTTTCTAAAATTAAATGCTCTATATTATACGAACTGGCGTTTCCGTTGATGTCTATCAGATGAGACCATAGCACACAGTGGTAGAATTTCATTTCATGTACCACAATGCATATTTTTATTCATTCACAAATTTTTATTCAAAGGCAACCTCAAGAAAATAAGAGATAACAAAATCTCTATGTATCGAATAAGAAATTAATAAACGAAGGCATTTTATGAAATAATTAGAAATTTTTTTTAAAAAAAAAAAAACAATACTCCAAAACAACCAAAAAAAAATATGGTTTTCTATATATTAAAGACCTAAAAAACCATTAGAAAAACCTCTATATTGCGTTTGTTTATTAAACTATGATAATGTAATTTAAAGGCTTCTTTTGTATGTTATATATATTATTGACTGAAAAGTCAGAAAAAATCTTCTGGTTTTTTTTTTAAACAAATAGGGTTATTCAAAATTCCCTGACACATTTCAGAGGCTCGTATCTCGGCGGCGAAAAAAGGAATGTTTGTCACCGAGATATCAAATTAAAGACAAACATCAAATTTACTTATTTATTTATCCCAGAAGAGCGCTACATCCTAGTTCAATCGGCTGCCGTTAGGGCGCTGCCGCAACCAAATTGGCAGTTTCACAACATCAGAAGGCGTTTTGCATCTTGGAATACGCGTAAACTAGTTGAATGCTGACTGTGCAACGAACAAGATGTCTGATAGCTGAACGACAAGTTGTCACAATGTTGAATAGGGCGCACGGCCAGGGATGATCAGGCCTTCACCGCTGGCCTCCAAGGTCACCAGATCTGACTCCTTCAGGCTTATTCTTTGGGGTGAAGGACAAGTAGAGTTCGTTCTCCTACTTCCTGCTGACCTCATCACATTCTCTGAAATGTGTCAAAGAATTGTGAATAACCCTGTGTAAAAATCTACATAGATCTACAAGTTTTCTAATATGTAGATGTAGATAGATTTCATAGGACTGTAAAGAACTATACATCTATGCAAAAAGAATGTCTTGAATAATGTCAATACTCTTTAAATTGCTCCATTTATTAAAAAATTACATTTAATTTACTTTTTTTACAGAGGGAGTTAAAATGCTATAAATTTAGGTAATCCTGAACTGTCCTTCCATAAACTTTGGATATATGCAGTAAAACTCGCTTAAGACGTTCCCGCTTAATACGCTGTTTTCCGTCGGTCCCTGGACATTTCCTATACTAGTCAACGTAAAATTCACCTGTTAAGACGCTTTGTTCTGCTCTGTATTATCGGATAAGACCCTCTTCTCTTTTTTTCTCCCGCTTCGTAATCTCCTCTCCAACCGTTCTGAAAAAAGCGAGTGTTGTACTCGGTTTGTTTTGACCTCCGCAACACTTCATTTCTTAAGTAACTTTGTTTCTTCGTTACTTTGTTTCGTCCGATAAAAAGATGTTAAATTGTAGAGGCATGTTGTCACACAGATGAAGAAGTGATTGCAGTAGTTTTGTTGACTCATTCCTATATCGGGTGAATATATCGAATGGTTTAGTGTTGTTTAGTTCGTTGGGAGTGTATTTCGCTAGGGACAGTGTTAGTTGTAATACTGGAATAAAACGTAAAGCTTTATCGATTTCGGACAAGCTGAACATTTTGAAAAAGTACGACGAAGGATGTGCAGCTAAAAAAAAACAAACAAAAGGAAATCGCTGAAGAACTGGGCATACCTCCTTCCATTTAAGAACTGTACTGAAAAACAGACCTGAAATTGAACAGAATGCGAAAAAGGACGAGGAACAAGAGGACTTCGACGAACCGGTGCTGACACCTACAGTTACTCCGGCTTGCAAAACTTAGGTAAACTGCGAAAAATACTGTCCTCTTTGGAACATGCTGAAAAAATGTTGAGCTACACCAAAAAATTGATAATTTCCTTGTTGCAACACATCCAGACTTGAACAAGCGAAAATAAATAGTTTATTTCCCAGCACATCAGAAAAATAACAAATTTCAGTATGTATTATTATAATTATTTTACATTGTACAATATTTACATTGTAGGTACCTTGTGTAGTTACTGGATGATGAGCAATGCAAATTTTTCTATTTTTTAAGCACATAGTGGTTTTTTTCCAATTTACCTATAAGACGCTTTCACGCTTAAGATGCTCTTTCGAGCTGGTCCCTTGAAGAGCGTCTTAAGTGAGTTTTACTGTATGTATGAAAAACATACTCTTTGTGTTTCTGTTCAGAGTTAAAAGTATGGGATAGAAACCGTTAAAAAAGTAATACGGAGGGTAGAACAATAAGGAGAAATATTATGTACATAGCTTGGTAATATAATATGTGTAGTATGTTTATTGTGTCCAAACCAATTGTTAATGGCACTTAAATAAGTCATCATTCTTTACTGTATTAAATAAATAAAATAGTTGTCAAGAGTTGGATTATCTTTGTTCAATGCTTCAGAAAATGAAAATACAAAAATTAAGGAACATACAAGTGAAGAAATAACAACGTCTTTAAATATTGTCTTTTAGTATCAAAACAATCCCGCAATTTTATCCATGGTATTTTAGAAAGAATTGCTGACGCACTGGACACTTACGACAATTGCTTCTTAGCAACACGGCTTATCATTTGCAAGTCGAATACAGTACTTCCAAACAAATTTCCTGCAGTTGCCAAGGAAAATTGGTCGAAAAACGACTGCAAACATACGTATAAGGAAAACTAACAGACAACGCTCGTTTCTAACGCACAATGCGATCAATTATCCTAGAATTAAGATTTCTGGAAGAAAAAGATATCCAAACAGTATCTATGACATATGTGAAATACTGTGCACATGTCTCTTGCTGTATGTTGTGTTATGTTATGAACCGTATATATGCAAATAAAAGTTCTTGATATTTGTTTTGTACAGGTAGTTATTATACAGATATTATTTTGGGTCTTACACTGGCGGAGTAGCCTTGGCTAAAGAGAGCCCAAGAAACTTGAAACGGCCGTCTCTGGGTCTCAGCTTAACCCCCCCCCAAAAAAAAACGGCATTTCTTTTAATAGGTTTATACACATCCTAACAATATTTCTCGCTGTTTCTTATATATTTATACAGCACTATACTACACTCGAATCGGCATCTGATGGTGTATATTATAGAGTGGAACTACATACAATACATATTTCTTGGTATAACTTCACTACTGAAATCAAATTTTTTCCTATGATTAGCGTTTTTCCATTCTTCAAAATCTAACCACCTTGTAAATAATGAATTATGCATGTCTGGCGCAAAGTATATAATTCAGCACCGCAACCAAACGTTTTGGTCATGGTCACTTAAATAGGAGACAGAACTGCTCTGTCTGAAAGCCCACAATTTCTCAGTTCTAAGCTCAGAATTACGTTCCAATTTAGGTTTATTTCAGAGCAGAATAATGGCGCCAGGGACAAGCCTCAATAGTTCCTCTAATCTCAGGATTTATCGGTAGAAATTCGACATCACTAACGAATTTGATTCCGAAGTAAACAGACGGATCTGCCATGGAGGTTTTGAACTCAACCGGAAACAGACGTCTCTAGAACACAACTGTCAACATCCATTTCAAATTTGTCCTTCGAAAACAGTTCCACTATTGTGTGGATGTCGTCGGCATTTCCAGAGGGGAGCGAACCGAAATGACAGAACTAACTCCATTCAAATGAAATCGAATGGGCCGGCTGTTGTCGCCGAAGCAACTCACGACAATGGACACACAAATGCAATGATTCATTGTAGGTTTATTTGTGTATATATTTAACATAATACTTTCATGTTTGTGAACCGGCAACCATTTTCTATTGCCTTGAACAAGATTTTGTTTTGTAGATATATATATCATTGGCGTATTGAGGGCGGGGGGGCTGACAGGGGGTTAGAAACCTTCCTCCTCATTC
This sequence comes from Thereuonema tuberculata, assembly GCA_023159025.1. Lineage (NCBI taxonomy): Eukaryota > Metazoa > Arthropoda > Chilopoda > Scutigeromorpha > Scutigeridae > Thereuonema > Thereuonema tuberculata. The sequence goes on along the minus strand of JAFIDM010003189.1, from coordinate 42,692,110 downwards.
CGTCTGAAAAATGGAAGAAATATAGGATTTTGAAACAGAGAGATTGACCCAATGAGATTCAAAAGTTGTTATGGGGTTAGATATATACACACACACACTGAGTTATGAACCTTCATGTCCTATAGTAGATGCGACGAGTTTTGAACCTCCCAGAATGCAACGCAGATGATAGATTTTCCTTTCCTGGCCTGTCGGTCACATTCAAATATAAGAGAAAATGGCGGTCGTTGATTAACATTCAATATTTCGACGAGGAAAAGGTCTCAAAAATCAAGTAGGGAAATTATTCTTAACGTTGGTCGTCGATTTCAAGAATACGTATGTGAGATTTTTGATATTTCCTATTTTTGATAATTGAGATTGATATTTTCTGCGGAGCTAACGGCATTGATACTGGAGAAATTAGTCAATGATAATGTGTTCGGGGGTCCAACTTCGGCTGCGACGATAATAGGAACATAGCTAAATAAGAAAGATAATCCATGTTTGGATAATCCGATTCAGAACTTGCAAAGATGTATTGAATTCAGTTAGTGTTTGTTACCATGTGTTATTCCACTTTTTTTTTCTGCAGACGAGTTACTCGAATGATATCCTTCCGCCTCTTAACTTTTAACGGTTTTTCTTTTCCAGTCACAGCAAATTGTTTTTCAAAACGCTCCCAGGACAAAAGAACCTACATTATTACCTTCCGCAATTTCGAATTCTGGGGGTTTCGTCGTTTGAAATAATCCCGCCGTTTGAGAACCATAGGTTAAAGTAATTAGTATGCACACTCTACCTAGCTTTGATTGAATTATTATTAAAAGAAATGCTAAAGATAAGTAATGCTTTAATATTAATTCATAATTTTATACTTATTAAATTTTATTGAATAAAATTGTCAAAAAATAAAATAAAAATATATGATCTTTGTATCTACAGTATTATGTCATCATTTTGATTGTTAAGATATACCTGTAGCAAGGCTTTAAACCTTGAAATAACTTTTCAAAACAACAATAAAAATCTATCAATATTTATTACGATTAACGGCGCGCGTACTTTTTTGAGAAGCACTGATGTAAAGTGCTGTAAAGGGGAAAAAAAGAATCAAAAAGAGACTGAAAATTACTTAAGTAGGAAATATCTTTAAAAATAATTAGATTTATAGTTTTAATTAAGTCTGAAATAGAAAAAAATAAAAAGGAAGCTCTAAGGTTATCTCATCATTAATGAATTAAAACATTCTTTGCCTGGAGTAATTTTTTTATTTCATGTTCCCGACATTCCGTTTTGAAGAGATGCTATTGGTGGGGGTGGTTTTAGCGTTTGCGAAGAGCTTATTTACAACTGTGAACTCGGATTAGAGGGAGGGGAAGAGGGTTTCTTGTATGAGCTGTGCGTTATCAGGAAGGTGCAGAGGATGTTAGCAGCGAATGTAAAGCATTCAAAACCCACAAAAAATGCATTACAAAAACCCCATAACACAGCTGCACGAGCAGTCACAGAAAACCACTCGGTCCGCATTTCCTCTGGTTTATTAGTTACAAATTCAGAATAAAATGTATATATAAATAGATAAAGAGTATTTACCTAAAGGAATGGTTTCCGATAGAGTTCAGCACTATCAAAAAAAAAAAAGAACTGTAACCTTCAGTAAGAAAGAGAGGAAAAAAAACAAAACTATCAATATTTTTCATTATTTAATGATCACATTTCGGTTAATGTTAGATTTATTATAGCTGAATTAGATTCAACGAGTAACTTCCGCAGTAGCCATTTTCCTTGTAAAGTCCAAAATTCCCAGAGCTTGATTTGATTGAAAGCCAACTGAAAATACAGGCCTGGGCGCATACAGCACAGTTATTACAAATTTCTAAGCAATAATAATTTACTTACAAAAAAAAAAAAAAAAAAAAAAAAAAAAACTCCTCCTGTAAAAGCTACTATTTAATTGGTCTAGTGCCACTGGACTAAGCTCGTGAATTTCCGCGCCCAGGCATGCGCCCATCCATTGCAAGATGTCACTTGTAAATAATTTGGTCTCACCCATTGCTATCATTGATATTGCTTTAAATTCCTTATTATTATAAATGTGATTGTTGCGAATGCAAAATGCGCAATTGTTGCGTTTATTGTGATTGTTGCGATTGTTGTAGAGCTGCATTATAAATGTGATTGTTGCGTGTGTAAAAGACGCAATTGCTGCGATTGTTGTGCTTAATGATAATTTAATGATATTTTAATGATACTTGCCTACGTGACAGACAAAACGGGAATAAAAGTCTGCTTATCTTATCAGAAGACTAAAAGTAATTCAGCCTATCTTCTAACAAAATAAGACGCATCAAATTCGTGTGTGCGTGTGTTTTAGTCTGGTTGTGTATGTCCCGTAATTACTTTTGAACTATTAGACGAGTCTTCTTGGAACTTTGCATATCTATTCAAATGGGTCCTTTCGAGAAATTAGCACGGAAAGACGACAAAACTCGGACAGAAAAGAAATGGAATTTAAATTGCTGTCCTATTTCTATCGTCGAAATCGCAGTTGCGCCTCAAAAGCAACAAAACAATATTCATTGTTTCTAATGAATGACTGCAGCGCCGCTATCAATAGAACGGGAGATATGAAAAGTATACTTCAGATAGAAATTATCTGACCGGCAGATGTCGTATTAACTGAAAGGTTAACTGAAAGAGTCACAGTAATAATCGTCTGAAAAACAAGTTTTAAAAGAAAGGATTTGATAAGTTTATATCAAGGTTCTTAATACAATTTTAATTGTTAACGTAAACAGGAAATGCTTTAAAGGTTTTGAAAAGATTAACAATGAGTGAGACCGTTCGCCGGTCTCAATGAATTTTCTCATTAATTTTTCATTAGTGAGTTTTTTATTGTTCACTTTTTCTTTTGAGGCACTCTCGCTTCCAATTTTTATTAAAAAGGTATTTTGAAAAGTTTTTAGCAAAAAAAAAAGTCTGAAATTCTTCCATCTCTGGAGGGGTTTGGGAATAGTAAAGGATATTCAATTGTAACTTTATTTAAAATTCAGTACAGTTAGCCTTCTTTCAACGTTGTGTAATGAAGCGGTTCTGCTTCATTTCATTTTTTTTTTTTTTTTTTTTTTTTTTATTTATTATTTTTTTTTTATTCCTCTTTGAGCCTTCTGTACGTTGATTTATTGTTTCTCTAATTTAAAGTTTTGTTTTCTTTAATATCTTGGCTGTAGCGCTTTTCCCAGGTTTTAGTATCACCAAGTGTCGCTGCTATCCGGCGAAGAAAAAAAAAGGTTAATTGTTGTCAGGAGACATAGCAACCGTTGTTGGTGACGGAGAGACATTTGTTTTTTTTCCGATTGCGATATCCATGGCAAGCGGTCATTGCTTCCAAGTGTTAAGTTCTTTTGGGTGAGCGATGGTTCACCAATTACTAAGGCGAATTTAGGAGAAGTATGCCAAAGCCGGCATATAAGTGTAAATTCATCGAATTCATAGCAACGATTACCCGCGATATCACGATATTTTCACGACGATAAGACAACAACAAGTGTTATCGTATTCTTGTTCGGAACGACGCCATATTGAAATCTGTTCCCTTCCAGTATATCCAACCAGGTACCTAGGGGATTCAGTCAGCCGACTTCAATTGACCCGGCGAGTAGCTCAATCATTGTACAAGACAAGTCTGTGAGTATACTTTTCGATTTCTTGTGAAGACTATTCATTCAACTAGACATCGAAGTGAACGGAGGCTTGGAACTCATGCTAATCTTGGATAGTTTATCTTCTTCGACTGCCTAGGCTGCTTCAGAGTTTATTAGCTACGACTATTGACTAGAGATAAATAAAAGAAAATCTCATGTGCGCTGTTAATTATGAACTTTATTAAATTTTTGTAATTAGCTGAACTGAGTACGACCAGTATGATTTGTATTAATGTCATGTTAATGTTAAATAAGCTAGTATTGATGCCAGAGGTTATGTCTAAATATTAACTTTATCTGGTATATGCAATTTATTTCTTTTAACAGCCAACAGTTGTTTTGTAACTTCTGGTAAGAAAATAATTCCCTAGAGGATCTCTTGTAATTAAGGCTTATTTTAACAAGCATATTTTACAGTCATTTGTCAATAGATTGTACATTGTCTTTTATTTTACTTATTTAACCTTTAGGAATTAGTAGGTAATTTTTCCCCTGATGATCATCAGAAGGGGGGTTTTTGTTTCCCTTTTTTTTGTAATCTCAGTGACAATCCTGGGATCTGAGTTTTAGTGTAGCCTCTCGTTCAAAGAATCGAACGAGTTTATTTTTGTATTTTTTTTTTTTTTTTGGTATTTTTTTTAATTTAGTTAACCAAAGGGTTTTTGGGTTATTTTGGTGGCCGATCGACCGAATTTTGTTTTTTTATTGATCCAGCAAGTTGTTTCAAGGGGATTAATAGTGTGTGCTCTCTGGTAATTGCCGAGTCATCACTGTTTATTCCTCAGAGTTTGTTTTTGGATTTTTGGAACTAATTGTTCATTATTTTTTTTATATTAATTTTTTTCCCTTGCTTATTCTCTTGTAAATCTTTTTCCTATTAAACTTGTATTGATTTGTATATGTGTATATATTTATTTTTGGGTTCTCTTTAATAGATTTACTTTATATCCACCGTTCCACTGTGATCTCTGACTATTTTTCCCTATTAACTTAAATTGCTAGCTGTTCTTGGTATAACTTTTGATTTATTTATTCTCACAGATAAGTTCGTTACAGTTGTCACACAAAATGCCTGTTCTCATAAGAAATCCAAAGCACGTCACAGACCTACCACAAAAACCCAGGGAAAACCCAAGTTATTCAGTCACACACAATGTGTGAATCTCGGAATTCGATACAAAAGTCCCTGAAAAACCGTGGCTGAATAAACGGAGACAATGTTTACAATCGTTACTTAGCAACTGATTCATTCACAAAGTTTATGACCAATTATTGACACGGCGCTGGTGTCAATATTCAAGGTAACTCGTTTCTTCGTTTATGGGAAGAAAAAAGGGTTGCAGTGAAAAAAATAAATAAAGGGAACGAATTGAAACTCTTTTATTTTAAAGTGTTTTTTAAGGAAAATGTCAGTTTACATAATAATTTATGATTTGTTCGTTTGGCTCTTTGAAAAGAAATAGTAGAGAAAGGTAAGACAGATAAATGCTTGTAAATAAATAAAAAAAAAAACCTGACATTTCATTTATATCCGTAACGTAATGAATCTTAGAGGGAATTGGAAGATGTAGGCTTTAAAACTTTGACCCAATAACATTTAGAGAATTTTTAAAAATATCACTGAAAATATGTTATTTTTTGGAATTAAGGTTCGCGAAATAAAAAATCGAAATTTTGTAGAGATTTTGGATATAAAATGGAGAAACAAATGACAAGACTTTTAATAATTAGAAATATAAAACGCTTGGAGAAATGGACTTCCAGATCCGAGATTTCGTTGTCGTTCATTTGTTAGACTTTTTTAGTTGTGCTCCACGAAGGAAAACAATATAGACTTAATTCTTTCGACTGTTTTTTTTTTGGAACAGTTTTAAAATATTATCAAATCTGGCTAAGATTTTAATTAAGGGAAGACGGAAGAATATCTTAAGAAAACAAATAAGCGCAGAATAAAAGGAAACTCATCATGTTTCTGATCAGTTGATTGAAGTTCATGTGTTAGAGAATTATTGTTCATGATTTGCCAATTACAGTACAATTGTTAGATAATAATTTACATATCAGATTTACCAAAGCAGTTACACCCCACGAGAACAAACAACACAGATTTAATTCTTTCGAATATAATTATTCTTAAGCTCCTGACTTAAGCCAATGCAGGCGACTGCAAACCTTTTATTTTTCTTTAGCAATGCATCTAAAATTCTGAAAATTTAAATAGGAAATACATGTGAAGCATGTAGGATTTATATTTTCCCGTTTTTATTTTTCAAAATATTCTTTAATTAATTAAAATAAAATTCAAAAACAATCAATTTTTAAGGGTTTTTCGAGGTATTACTCGATATTTTCAACTTAAAAAAAACTTAACGAAAACCTGAAATGATAAAAAAATTTGTAAAAATAATGATTTGCATTTAAAATAATTATAATTAGTGCAATAATTAATTTTTAAAAAAATAAAAATTGCGTTTTTTAAAATTGTTTGAGATTAAATGATTTTTTTTTTACATGATATCAAATAATCATAATAAAAAAGTTTTCATTAAAGCCTTCTAAATATCAAGCAAATTCATTTGATGCTGTTCGTTTCCAAAAATAAATTTGTTTTGAAGCATTTTTTATAGAAATAGATTTTAATAGAATTAACAATTTTTGAATTTTGATTTAATTAATTGTAGAATATTTTGAATAGTAGAATATTAAAAACAAGAAAATAGAAATCACAGATGCTGCACAAGTTCATATTTAAATCTTCAGAATTGTAGGTGCATTGGAAAAAGAATTAAAAGGTTTGCAGTCGCCTGAATTCTTTGAGTCAGGACCTTAATGATGAAATAATTCAACTGTTTATTATTAAATTGGAAAAGAAATTGCATGGCGGAGGTCTTTTTTTAATTAATGTTTCGGAAAGCCGCCAATTTACCTTCAAACATGTCAGTAAACAGTGGAATGTACATACACATTTACTCACAAACTCGTTTCCTATTGAAAGATGCTTTGTTCTTTTAAACAGTTTTTCCCCATCATAGCTAAATTTGCAACTAAGAGGAAACACATTAACATTGAAGGGTCTTTTTGTTTTGTTTTTTTTATTAAAAGTGGGACAGACGGTTATTACAAATATTAGCTCTTTCAATTATCGGTTAAACGTTGCAGCAAGGCCCAGCCCGCAATCAATATACAGTAGATTCTCATTACACTGAACGTCAAAGTTTAAAAGAAATCCATTTTGTTGATCAGGGTAGGAAGTGGGGCTCAGCAAAATCAGTCAATGTTTCTGTGTGTGTGATTTCTGAGTCATTTCTGAACTGTTGGATATATCAAACTTGGCATGCTCATTTAAGGACAAGACATGATCTAATTTTTCCGTTTGAATTTTTTTTTTTCCTTGTGGTTCTTTGAAGACGCGTAAAGGTGAGAAATTCCCAGAAAAAAGACAAGGTAGGGAAAGCGATTAGTAAACCAATCACAATGCTTCGCAACTACTTCTGATACGTCTATGAAATATAATTGATATTGCCTTAATTTCCTTATTATTATCAATGTGATTGTTGCGAAAGACGCAATTGTTGCGATTGTTGTGATTGTTGCTAATGATATTTTAATGATACTTGTCCGCAGACAAAACGGTAATATAAGTCTTCTGATCTTGATCAGAACATTAGAACAGAACATTGGATTCAATCGTTATCTTAAGCAATGGATGACTAATCCTCATAACACCTGCGCGAACTTTAATTGCATTTAATCGGAATGTAAACAATTTAAGTAAATAACGCAGTTTTGATTACTTTGTTTTCAGAAAATGGGAAAATTCTACAGTTTATATTCAGCCGATATTATAATATAGACAAATAAAGGGCTTTTTTTTTGCTTAAAATTTTTTTCAAGATTAAAATAAAAAAAATAAAAAAATGGAAACAAAAAAAAAAAAAAAGCGCAAGATTTATGGAGAGGAAAGTATACTTTCAAGTTTTTTCAGAAGCTTATGTATTTACTTCACCTCTAATTTGATCCCAAAAACAAAACAAAACAAAAAAACCGGAAAACTATCCCCAATTGGCTGCGAGTGACAGGTCTTAGGAAAGAGGATCTGGGCCAAACCAGATTCGCTTTAATTTGGGTCCAATCTACATAAACTAATTAAACTAATGGATTTGTTGAAAATGAATGACACAATTTGTCATCTGGTACCTATTGGTATGATTAATTGCTCCCACGACCGAATCTAAATGGCATTTAATATTTCTAACATAATCTAATCCCATTCACATCGCAGTTTAATGAAATGGGAGCAAGCATTTTTATAACAAATATTAATTTATCTAAAAATATGTAAATTCGCGCATAATTGCGAGGCTTACTGGGAAATCCCTACATTTCCTAATCGCTCGTACATAATGAACACCAAAATAGAATCGGCTTGAAATTAAATAACGGAATAATGAATAAAATTACGCCAATTAACAGAGACGTATTAGTGAGGAATTTATGCACTTAGAGATTTATATAGGATTATTTTTTTATTTATTGATGTCATTTGAAGCAACTGAAATATAACTAAAGAGAGATATCTGTTATACAATCCTAAAATGGTCGAAACCTAGTTCACATAAAAAAATATAGTATATAAATTACTGTAATTTATAATTATGAATTTATTCCTACATGGGGGGACACATGATAGAAATAAGAAGTCGGGTTCGAGCCGCGGATAGGGATCGAAACTTTCTTCACGTTGAATTCGCCTCCGAGTGGGTCCCAGGGTTCACCCAGCCCTCTATAGAGAGGTGCTAAGGCAGATGGCGTCAGATTGACTAACCCCGACCTCAACTTACTCCATTGGTCACGGGAGCCTCACCTCCTTCGACTCTCACGACTACGTAGGTTTATAACTGAGGTGAAAGAATTTAATTGTATAAATCTCCTACTTCAAGGGTTTACAAAAGACACTAAGATGATGGAAGAGAGTAAATTAAAATATTTATTCTCGACAAGAACTTGTCTAAAGAAATTGGCAATGACCAACAATCGAGAGACACGTGCCACGCGCCTCGCGTAATGAGTCTCGTGTTGATTGTTGGATGAGAACGAACGCAGTGTGATTCCAGCCAGCGAATAAGCAACAGCTTCCTGCTGCAGATGAAAGTAGACGTTTGCGACCGAAATAAAAGTTATTCGTGAGTATGTAGTTATGATTATCGCTCGCTCTGCCAACAACCAAAGAAAGACTAACCGTTAAAGCATAATCGTAATAGTTTCCTCATAATAACGGGGTGATTTATTTGCTACACAACAGTAACTTCGACACTTCAGTGCAGTCTTGTATTTGAATGGATCACGTGCCCTATTATCAAATTCTCTTAGGGGATTCCCATTCGTCAAATTTTAGCCTTAATTTGCAGGAAATCGCTTATAAATGTGACGCCGATAGCCTTGCCGCTAACTTATCTTCCCAACATTAACAAGCCTATTTATTTATTTTTATTTAATCGATATTATTGCTATCAATAAAGCCCATTGCACATAGATCCGAAAATCGGACGGTCGGATCCACGAATCGGACGTATTCTCTTTCACATGGCCCACGAAACTCTCTCCGACGTCATCTATACGACATGTAACATTCAACTCGTTCATATAGACGACGTTTCGTGGCCATGTGAAAGAGAATACGTATGATTCGTGGATCCGACCGTCCGATTTTCGGATCCATGTGCAATGGGTTTAAACGTAGGTCGTCGTTGTCGTGACAAAGCATTCTGGGATATTTATGTTCAGAATTCCTTATAACACTTCTTCAATTCCTTTTTCAAGAATTTGTTAACATCATAAACAAGAATTTCATGAAAGAACTTACAGCCCGTTGTCCTTGAAATGTTATTCCTTAAGATTTCTTCGGTATATTTCTTCGTGATTTATAAAAGTAGTAAAATCATCAATAACGAAAACCTTTTTTTGCGTTTATTTTGTAATATCGGCTCTGTTTTCTGAAATAAGTAAATAAATAAATTTGCAATATCACTACCTACTGCTGAAGTTACGGTAAATCGGTTTAATTTTACTTGTATCAAACCGCGCGGAAATCCATGTGTTAGGTTAAAGAATTATTACCCATTGTTTAAGACACAGACAAAAATCCGTTGTTTAATTTTCTTTCTATGGGAATTTGTGTCTAATTTCTCGACAAGGACTCATTTGTAAAATCTTTCACGTACAAATATTAAACTGTTGTAGTCCTTAAATATGTACACCAAGTTCCAAGAAGATTCATCCAGCAGTTATCCCTAGCGCGCATCTGCTGAGATAAGCCACGCTGACCACAGGAATGAGAAGGGAGAAGTTCATTAGAGAACCCTCTTTTTGCTGGAGGGTCTGAAAGCACCTCGGAAAAAGGATTCATCCAGAGGAGTTGAGAACAGGTGATCCTCACAATAGAAGCGGTCATTACTTTGCTTGAGGCAGGTGGTAAAAGGGAGATTTCCCCTCTCATTCCGTGGCTCATCTCAGCAGATGCACGGTAGGGCTTAGAGGAGGACAAATGTACTAACAGCACAGAGGAGGGCATATGCAGGATTTTATTACAGGTTAAAGAAATGAATAATAACAATAACAATAATAAAAAACTAAAATATTAGGGGGGGGGGGGTCAAGCTCCCCTCAGCCTACTATCCAACCAAAAAAAAAACACGCAAGAAAATAGGCCTATTTCATACATTTTGACAGGAGATTTTGGCAGGAGAGGGCAAGGCCTCCTCAGCCCTTTCTCTTATCACGCCCAAGATTTAATGGACTTACTTTCTGAGGTTAAAATTAGTATTTTGATAATCGATTATTCTTCCATCTTTTTTAATAATCTAAGTTCCTTGTATTTACAGTTGTACAGCTTCTAAATTGTTTCAAAGGAGATGACGCCTCGCATACATTCACTTTTTAGTTAGTTTCTTTTAGATTTTCTTATAAATCTTATGATGATCAAGGTTTGTTTAATTCCGCGTTGTTCATCAACAGTTTCAGCTCGATTTAACGTAAGAGCAGAGAGTGGGAGGGATGGAAGGAAGACAAAGAGAAGGGTGGTCTGGTTGAATTCTTGATCCAGATAAAAGGAGAAGCTGACGCTCGCACTTCTGACTCGAGACAAATCGACACGGAAATACAGCAGCGTTTGGCTGCCGACAGGGGGTCCCCTCCGTCCGCTACGCAATCAAATTAAGAACGGCTTCCTTCGTGTCATGGAAATGTCCCTTTTATCGAATCCGGTCCTCAGAAAGCAAAGATACTTAAAGGTGGAGAATATCATCATGCAGAACAGTTTAAGAACACTGCTACGATTATTCTTGGCTTAAAAAAAAATAAATTAACTAGCGGCTCTACAGTGAAATGCACGAACATGGAATATTTGAGTTCACTAAGTGATATTTATTGAAGTTTATTAATACGGAATGCGTTTTGTTAATTTTTAATGCATTAAATAAATGTTTTTATGGACAATATTGTTGCAGGAATTTGACTTGTCTCTTTGTCTTTAATTCTGAATTTTTGTTTTGTTATTTGTTGTAGGAGGTACCATAATTTCTTTACTACAAAAAAACAATACAGACAAAACTCGGTTTATGAACGAATTCCGTTCCAATTCATTGTCGTTATCTGTATCTTGCATTCTTTAACGTTTACAGTAAGGATCGTTTGCGTTAGCAGTCATTTTTAATGCGTTAAAACCAAGTACCAAACATCGAGTTGTCTGTATAATACGTTTTATTATAAGGATTTAACGTATACTACATGTAACGTAAAATAAAATAAGAATTAAAAACAAGATATCATAGTTCTTAATTTGAATTAAAAACGTAGAATTACAAAACAGAAATAAAGAAAATTAACATTAGTATAGGTATATACGTAAGTACTAAATTTTTACTCTTCAATATCTTCATCAGAGTTCATATTTTTCACATAAATGATACTAATTTTGTAGGAAGATTGTGAACGTTCGTTACAGCGAAAGAGAGTTGTCTGTAGTTAGTTTCTGTTGTAGAAGAGTGTCATAGCTGAATAGATCCGCAAATCCAGGCCTACTGGTTCACGTGATCCATTTAAACCCTGCTATTTCAATGTCATTTGGTAGAGATGCACAACCCGTTTCGATATGTAACAATTTCTCCTACCATTTTTTTTTTTTTGTCCGGACAATTTGAGGGCAGCGCACCTGGTGACGGATTTAGAAGTTTCAAGCAAAGGCGAATATGGGGGGGGGGGGCAATTATATTTTGGTTTCCCCAATCTCTTACTTAAATTTCACAATACATCTTTTTTTAAAAATAATTAAAATTTAACAAAAAAACAACAATTCATTAATATGACATCAAAGATAAAAATATAATTATTATACGAAGATATATAGCACTAAATTTAGTTATTACTAAGATTAATTATTAGTATAGATTATTGTCGTATTAATGGATTGTTGGTTTTGGCTAAAGTTTAATTGTTTGTAAAAATGATGTAATGTGAAATATACTATTACTAGTATATTGATAAATATAGATTTGATTGTGTAGATTTCTACGAATTCTAGAGAAAGAGAAAAATTTTCTTTTCCTGTCCTTAGAACCTGATGAATTTTTATGTTTGAGGAAAAGAAATATTGTATTTTAGAAGATATTAAATGGAGTCTATAGTCGACTGGATGTCTATGTACAAATATTACTATTGTAATTAAATTGTTGTTGAAATTATATCTAACTATCAGTAAACTAAAACTTTCATTCGTTATCTGCAGCAGTGGAATAAGCGTCTTCGTAGTTAAGCTGTGGAATAGAGGAAACCCACAATCCTCTTTTCCTGTAGTTATTTGGCCATTGATCAATACAACTGCATGTTAAATAGCTTAATGTACCAAAGGACGTTCTGTTTCGCGTGAAGCTTAAATTGCGATTTAGAAGGCTTACAGAGGCTAAAAGCATCACGCTTGTTAACCTCAAATGACAGCAAGAAGCTCCAACGATCACTGACAGGAAGAGGAGTTGTGAATTAAACAACACCCACTAACAGTAATATGTAGCGTGCTAAAAAAAAAAAAAAGATTCTGAAATCTTATGGTTAATGCAACTCAGAAGAAGGTCGGAGCAGCAAGGGAAGTAAAGACTCCTGCGATCACCAACAGGAAACGGGAGTCGGAAGAGTTGTGAGTTGTGAGTTGTGAAGAGTTGTGAGTTGTGAGTTGTGAAGAGTTG
>JAFIDM010003189.1:42649616-42675456 GCA_023159025.1 Thereuonema tuberculata | reverse complement strand
GCGAGTTTTCGAGATACAGTAGAACCTCGATTAACCGAAGTTGTCGGGACCGGACCTCCATCGGTAACTCGAAAATTCCGCCTAAGAGAGAGAACAAGGGGGATGGAGGGGAAGAAATTGTTTCTTTACCAAAAAAAAATTAAGGAAACCGACGTCGGTTAAACGAGGGTCCGGTGAAAAGAGTGTCGGATAACCGAGGTGCTACTGTAACAAGGTCATAACCAAAACATAAAATTTCACGTAAAAACACAAGATACGGAATAATATTCTAAAAATTAGAGTCTTGATAGATGAGCATAAGTATAAATATGTAATGTTAGTTGACAATAAGTCTAAACATAGCAATGATAATTTTAATTTTTAAAGGTAGTCGAAAATAATTACATTAAATTGAAAAGAATTAGTAAAATACAATGAACTTACATTGCTAGAATTCTTAAAAAAGTCCAGTGTCGTGGCCTGGCGACATCTCTTTTGAAATTGTTCTTCAACCAAGTTTTCTATTTGAAAAATAGCGGCAAAGTCATCGTTTTCACGTTATCCGAGCATTCCATGAAGCGTCGTAGTATGTGGACAGCATCTTTAGCTTTGGAACTTTCCATTTTTGAGACAACTGGCGATTCACTGACACGTTTTCATAACTTCCCTATACGTTTTTCGCCGACTAAATTAACCATACGCAGTAAATTCTGAACAATTTAGAACAACACGCCTAAGCAACAATGTAACAAATGACTGGCGAGACATAGTAGCGCACACTCGCACCCTCCGTTCCCCCAAATGGAGTTATCGCCCAGATGGATTTATCAGAATCGTCCTTGACACCTCAGAGCTTCGACACAACTGAACGGCGATTTTTCCTGGAAAATTCATTTTTCACTTCGAAAAATATTCGACATAACAAGGTTTTGAGTGAAAACTCTTCGACCTAAGAATTAAAATTAACATCAGATGAATATGTAATATCAAGAGGAAAAATAATTTTTCGACATATCAAGGTTTTCGAGATATCGGCGTTCGACATATCAAGAGTCTACTGTATCACAGAAAGAAGTGATTAAAAAAAAAAAAAAGAAATGTCATGATAGGTAGGTCTTTTTAAATAAATTACTTATTGTAATTGGCGTGCTAGCTTTTAATCCTTTTTTTTTTTTGACAACTGGTGGAAGACGACATACATTAACGATTTTTTTTTTTCTACAAAAATGATAATTCTAAATTTTCTATCTTAAGTTTTTACAAGTTTGAAAACCAATTTTCTACTCTTAATTTATAACAACTGAACAGGAAATCTGCTTTTTCAGCACATTTTTCAATTCAGAAGAAATAATAATAAAAAAGTTCTTTTTTTTTTTTGGAAACCCACTAACTTTTTTAAACCTTTTTTGGTAATATATTCATGAACTTAATTCAAATATCTGGAAGAAAATGGACTCTGGGAACATAAACTTTTGATAAGAGACAAAATGATGATCTTTTAAGTTTATAACCTTTTTATGTAGTATATCAGAAATGGAGAAGTAAGTACTTCTTGAGCAGGCCGTAACATCCTATTGGCGTCCGTCCAAAGAGCTAAGGGAGAGATGGGAATGCCTCTTTCTTTTTTATTAAGAGGATCGCAAAATCAGTAATGTCCTTGTGTGTTTACGGATGCTTAAGATTAACCAAGCCAAAGAAATGGCGGGTGTTAAGAAAAGAGGTACTGTAATGTTAATTTTAACACTCGAACACGACTGTAGATGCAGTGATTATGTAGACAAGAAATTGAAACCAATGGAAGAAAAAAAAATGGAGTACCATTTTATCAGTAAAATATCTAACAGAGATAAAAGCCTGATTCTATTAATAAAATCTCCGTGATTGTGTCAAAGGTTAAAAAGGATTCTAAATTATGAATCCTATCTTTGACAATTCCTAAGGAAGTGCCCGGCTTTGCCAAAACAGAATCTTTCGCTATTTGATAAGATCAGCAAAAGCGGCCTCTAGTGGTAAACAAAAGAAGCAGAATATTACTTCATTTTTGCTAGCCATACTTTTTTTTTTTGAAATACTCGGATATTTAATAAACTTAAATTTAAACTACAATAAAGAAATGATTTTCCTAAATTATGTATTAGACTTTAAAGGAAAATTATTTATCCAAATTAATCATTTGGATAAAAGAGAAATTTCCTTAATCCACAGATTTCCGTTCTAAATTATTTCTAAACCTGATCAGAATTTGTTACCTAAAAACTGAGTTCTGTTCTTTTTAAAGATAATCTTCTGTTATCCGTTTCGTATTCTTTTCGAATCCGTTTCGAATCAAAAATTTCAATTTGTAATAAAAACAAGTGAATAGAATTTTGTGCTAAAGCATAAATTTAAGGGTGACGATAAAATTTAAAATAATAATAATTTTTTTTATTAAAATTTAAAATAATAATTTCACAATTATCCGCGTTGATTTTTTTTTCTTGTTTTCCTAACGTTCTTTTTATTTTTTTCCTAACTTTTTTTTTTTTTATTTTTTCCTTTTGTTAATGTACTTAATAATAAAAAGGAAGTAAGAGAAAAAAGAAACAAAACAGTAGATACACGGATTTGAACCGACAACATTCAGCATTTGAGTCTTAAAACTTACCGATCACGCTAGAGCTGAGAACTGAAATGAGATGATTCCATTTCGGACATTTAAGCTAACAGCGGAAATCCAATGAAAACAATGCCAAGTATCGCGAACAATGGGGGGGGGGGGGGTAAATATCCCATTCCTAAGTTGTTTTGGCATCTGAACACGATGGTGACATCCATTTGTCGATCCGACCTTCCGTTCGGGAGTTGTTAGGAGTGGACAGACACGGATGGACGGACAGGACAAACGCAATAGCTACCGATTTTGATAGCAATCACAATAGCTCCCAAAATGGGTCGCTAAGAAAAGAATTACATTCATATACATGTGATTGGATGCAAAACACAACACGGAAATTTCACGAAAATCAACTTTATTTTTAGCTTTGAATTTTGGGACTGTTTTATTTTGTGGTATTAGTGAATTGGCGTAAGGAAATAGAATAGTCTAAGGTGTGCGATGAGCTACACCTGTATTCATCGAGGCAGAGATTCTTCAAGTGTAGGAACTCTATAGGAATCAAGCTGAAGGTCTAAAGAGATTATTGATTAACTTCTTCCATTTGAAAGATGCTCTGCGAGATTTGCAGATTTCACAATCCAAATCAAGTAAACCAAACATGGCTACTTGTCTCATTATGACAACTGCGACAATGACATTATATGAATTTCTTATTGCAAGTACGACTGGATTTACGTGGCCTCTAATAATATACCGCTCTGCTGCAGTATTTGAAAATTGAAGGTAATTAACACTGCTAAGAAAACATTTACCCACAGCATTTCGAGCCATCAAAAGTGAAACAGTTAGGGTTAGCGTCAGGGTTTCAATATGGCTCCTAAGCGTACGACTTAAAACCCGTTATCATCATCATTTTCAATCCACTCTAGGATGAAGATCTATCCAATTTCTTCTAGAAAGTTCTTAAGAAATAGGCAACAGTAACAAAATTCGTAGCTACTGAAAATTCTCTCTTACAAGAAAACCTGTTTCTTATTAATAAACCAAGGGCAAGCAGACAGATGAACAACAATGTCACTGTCACTTAATGAATACATTTCGCCATTGAAGAAAAAACACAACATTCAAATCATTATTTTATTTTGTTTTTATTTTTTCAAATTCACAGTAGATTCCAGAGATGAAGGATACTTCAACGGTATCATTTGTAAATCATTTTTCCATAAAACAAAGAGAAGTTTATGTATTATTCTGACACTGAACAACAGATTAAAAGGAAATACTACTTATTTTAGTTAAGTTTCTAAATTAAAATCTTCATTATAAAAAAAAAAAAAACAGCGTACGTAATAGGAATATGGTCAACTCAACTGGGCAAATTTCCGACTGTTACAAATGGATTTCAATATTGTACGGTATGTATTTTTTTCAGAATTTAAACTTTAATTTATTTTTAGCTTTAGTTTTAAGTTTAGTGTCCGTTTTACATATATTTTTTTTCGTTATACATCCAAGACTTCCAGAGCGTCTAGTAAATCATTAATAACAAATAAAATACTTGCCATTTCAAATGTTTCATTACCAACTAAAAAAAAAAAGAAAAGAAGAAAGAAATGTCTTCCTGTATTAGTTTATTGCGTATTCGGCATAGTTGATTTTCAGAACAGATAAAATTTAAATAATGGAAATAAATGGATGAGACTAATGACTGCTTTACATGCTCCTGAAAACTTGCCTGAAACCGGCAAGTGGCTGAAAATCTACCAGTTGCCCGAAAATCATGAATGTTGCTCAAAATAAAAGAAAGTCCTAAATTCAGGCAAATATTAGAAGCAAGTCGACACCAGCGCTCTTCGCAGCGAGAAATTTTTAAAAACTTCATTCTGAAATTTGGATATTCTTTGCTCATGGTTTCAATCCATGGCTTCATTCACCACATTCTCTTCCTCTGAGATCTTTTTTTCCTTTTTCTTTAACTCTGCTGTGAAATGAGATGAGAATTAATAGCAAAACAAAGCTGCAAAATCAACTTTTTTGTTGCTTCGCCGACAACTATTGTTAATCACGATCTAAACGAGAGTAAAACGCGATTTGCCGCTCACACGTGTAAACCGATCGCTTTCAATCAAGCTGCAACTAGAAAACGGCATTTTTTCGAGCGCGTTTGAGGCAATTTTTTGAGAGAGTGTAAAAGCAGCCATTACAGGTTTTAGAAGAATGGAAAGGGCTCAAGTGGTAAAGCGATTGCTTGCAAGCTGAAAGAGCTGTGTTCAATCCTGGTTGTGTTGCTGCAGACGGGTCCCAGGATTCATTCAGCCTTCTGTCATGTATATTGATTACGAATACATTATAAACAGCTATTTTAAAGGGACATGCTAATTCCGTAACAATTTCTTTATTCATGTGATATTATTTCGTCATTTTCTCTACTTTTGTCAATGATAGAATTATTCTATCATTTAAAAAAAAAAAGAAAAAAAGAATCTTTGAAAGCGCTTGTGGTTTTAAGTTGCTTTTAACCTTTTGCTGAAAGAAAGGAGGGCTTTTAGGGCGATCGCGTCAATCTCAAACATGGAATCGATCTTTCCTAAACTCTAAAGGTCAGGTCTTCTGAAAAATATCTAAGTCCTACTTTTTTTTTTCAATCTCGTTACTGACAAGAAGGTAAAAAACGTAAGCCCAGGATTTCTGAATAAATCTAGTGTCTTAGCAAAAGCAAAGCCCGTTAATCCGAAATTAAGACTCTCCGATTTACTTTTCTTCGTTAATTAAAACAAGAGGTTATCAAACTTCTTTTTAGAATTCGCTAGAAAAACGAAGAAGTGGAAGGATATGACGAAAACACCAACTTCCTTTCCGCCATTTTGTCAGTGGCTTGTAAATGAAAAGCTACGGAAATCCCTTGGGTAAAGATATCCCTTCGCGGCAACAGTTTGCTAATGCGCATCAGAAAGTAATCCTTAACTAAACACTTATTTTAAACAAATACTTTCATATCTAATAATGACTTTGTAATGTGAATTAGGTGGCAAAATAATTTTATGATACATCTTGTATTAGTATTAATGTTAAAAAAGTTTTTAATCCTTTTTTTTATCAAAAAAAAATATAAAATAAAAATTAATATAAAAACATTCGTACACTGAGGGTTTGTTGAGATATTGGTAAATCATAATTCTTGATTTGAATTATATTATAAATATTAATTTAATATCAAGGTTCACAATTTAAACTTATGTCTGTATTTCAATGATATAAGCTTTCACGTATTGTTTGATTTATAAAACCAAAAACCGAAATAAATCAATATAACTTTTGCAGTAGTTTGAATAATAAATAATTAGTGCGGAGTTTCTAAAAGATAAGTCTTCAAAATTTCGAGGTGTGCGTTGGTGTGTGTGTATGGGGAGGGAAATAAACCAAGATACTCTCAACCGGTCATCCAACCAAAAAAAAAAAAGGAGTTTTTCTACATATTTCGAGATTTGGTGGGGGAGGGCGCCTCGATCTTCCCCTTTAAATACGTACTTGCTTCAAGTCATCGCAAGGAATTTACTAGATGAATGTCCATCCTGTTTTTTTGGTTACCCTGGCTTACAGAAACTCAGACATCCAAAAACTTTTAGGCAGTTGCATTTCTTTTATTGTAATGACAATTTAGGAAACAAATACTCCCATAACATTAAAACAGCTTAATATATATTCTAATAAGTCCACTTTTTAGCGACACAAAAGAATAAGAAGATGCTCATAAGAAGGTTTTTTCCCCCATCACCACCTCAACAGCCCAAACTATAAGTCCGACAGATATGAGTGATCACTTATCGAAACTCTTACGACTGTAGAGATGCAGAAAATACGAATTCCGGTCTATGATCACTTGTTGTCTCACAGGAAATGACAGAAAATGAATGATGTACCAGGTAGCTATGGTTTCGTTTACAATAATCAAACCATTTTTTTTCCTTGTTAATAATTCTAAAACGCTTAATAATTCTTTACAACCTCAGATTAGGTCAGGATATTTATTTTAAAGCAGAAAACAGGTAAATTAAATCTCTGTTTATCAATTTCAATGTGTTAAGATATTTTTCACCTAGTTACGAATTGGCTTCTATGCATTTGGAAAAGAAAAGAAAAAGTATTGAGCTCTAGTGGTTACTGTCCAGTTGGATGTAAAGTAAACATTGATGACATCATGTTCGCAGAGGTACTAGTAATTTCGATGTTGGAATAATAACGACACCAATTTGTATGTGATGTTCCTTAAACACTTTTTTCGGTATCCCTTCTGTCTGGTATTAAAGTGAGTGTTTCTGTGTTTTTTATTCACATTGAGGAAGTTCTGTGCACATTCAGAACGAAACTGTCTGTGTGTATTTTTAATCTTTTTCATTTTTGTAAACCTAGTTTTATATTAGTGTGCCTGGCCATAATTTAAAAGTTAGAGAATTTGTTTGCTTTCGTTTAAATAGCTAAACAAAAATCTTCCCTTACATTCGTTTTGCTTAGAAAACCAGCAAACGGACTCCAAATTCACTTTACCTAATTTGCAAATTGCAGAACGCCTTGATGAACTTGGTGGAAAGTTCCAGAAAATGGCGCCCGTCTTCTCCGAGCTAATGAAAAACAAAGTGCCCTACAACGCCTTTGGAAAAATACGAGAGAGATGGAATCTCAGTCAGAAACCACCAATTTCGTTGAGAAAATGATAAGTTCAGAAACTAAACATCAATTACTATGAGTAGCAACTGATGGGGCTAGCAGTGGGCCTAAATGACCGAATAATGACATACAAGGAACCATGGGATGGCTTTGGGGCTTCAAGTGCTGGAAACGAACAATGAAATTGAAGGAGTTTTCGATGAATAAAATTCCAACAGTATGGAAATAAGAAAGATTTAAAACTCCCTAAGTCTATTTGAGTAGATACATATTTTATATGTATTACATATATTTTATTCATATTTTATATATATGTATTGTATTCATATTTTATATATATGTATTGTATATTTTATATGTATTTTACACATATTAAAATATGTAAGATCCATCATTGTAAAAATCCATTAACTTATTCCTGATGTATAATTTCTCGTAAACCCACGAGAATACTCACTTTTCTTAATTATTATTTTGGAGGGGGGGTGGTCAATAAAATATTTTCAGTATTTACATAACGTGATTACTCATCATTATACATTTCTTAAATTTTGCAAAATTTTCTATAGAATTTTTGTTGATTAAATTATATGTCCAAAAGAAAATGTATATTACAATTTTTGAAAGTTAAATATATTTGTTATTTTTTTTTTAATATCTGTTTACAATGTGCAATAAATAATTGGGAAAATGATATGATGCTCGTACACATTCTCTCACATTTACAACAGTAAATATTCTGCTAACAGGTAATTCTAACTTCAAATTCTGACTCAGAAAAAATTGGAATTAGCATATGAGATTGTTTTAAAAATAAATTATGCTTTTCTATTATTATTATTATTATATTTAAAGGCAAGCTGTTTCTAATAAAATGTAGTTAATGTATCTCACAAGTCAGTACTTCTTCCTTCAGTTTACTTAATAATAAAAAATATCTTAAAAAGGAAGTTGATTTTAATGAACTGTTGTACAAAAACTCGATTTTTTTTATTTTTATTTTTTTTTTTTTAACAGCTTTAAGACACAGTGGGAAGACGTAAGGATTATGCATATGTTAATCACAGATATACCCAACCTCCCAAATTAAATAAATAAAATAAATAGATATATAAACACAAAATATTCAAGATCAACACTTGTCATGTAGGCGTTACCAAAAACGATACGAAAAAAATGAAAGCATAAAAAAAACACAACAAAAAAAAACAAGAGAACATCAATCAATGGGAACGGTTAATCCAAATGGGCCTCAGCATAATTAAACATTTTTTTTTAATAAATTAGGCGGAATATTCCATTCAAGACCTCCAATCATTAATTTATGTAATAAATAATTAATGATAAATTATTAATTCATTCATTAACTAATAACAGATCTAATTAATTACAGTATAAATAATAATAATAATAATACATTTACATACATATATTAATTTACCGTTTACATATAAATTACGCTTTTGATAGCAGTTAAATGTGAGAGAGATTCGACCTTCTGCCCTCCCTTGCCTCCACACTTCTGACACCCTTCAAACTTTCCAGCCAAGATGGCGGAATTTGCAACCAAGGATATTATTAAACGATAGAAAGCAAGCGAAATGCCTCTTTCCTTTCTTTAATCCAGACAATACGTGTTAACTCGAAAGTCGATTTCTTCAAAATGCAACTCTTTTTTAAAAGTACAATAAAAAAAAATAAAAAAAAAGTGGTAGCGTGGGTGTAATACGATTTGCGGCACGAGGTAGAACTGATCAAACGCCTGAGCCGAAATTCCTTTCAAATGCAATCCGAAGCAAAATTTATTGTAGGAGTCGTAATGGAATGAAGAGTGGCGCTGTTGCGTATTGTAGGGGGTGGATAATAAGTAGGTCGATGCGAGAAGAGAGAGACTTCTACCTGCCAAATGATTGCGACCTATTTCGGTTGCCATGGATACGAAAATACTTGATGGAACCTCTACCTGCCCGACCTCACCCCCCGCCCATGAGACGTCAATAAAATTCAATACGCGACTGTTTCTGTTTCGCGGCAATTCGTGGTAAGTTTCCCGTTTATTGTAAATACACGACTTAATAAATAAATAAAACCAAACTGTCCCCGCAACTATTGTCTACTGATTCAAAATGGATTTCCCTCTTTGTTTCATGTCTCTTAAAATTAAAACAAAAACACACCTCAAATCTACTTCAAATACAAATAAAAGTTGTGATGAATTATAATGAGAATAAAATCTAGATAAAATACAGCCTGCACACAAGCATAAAACAATCACTAACACTCCATAGCTTTCGCCTCAGTATGACGAGGCTTCTTCAGTGGATATCCATAGCCTCGTCATTCTGAGGCGAAAGCTATGGAGTGTTAGTGATTGTTTTATGCTTATGTGCAAAGAATAATATTTAATCACAGACAAAATAAGAAAATGATCTGTCTTAAAATAAAGAAAAAAAAATACAAGAACAAAATCTTATCTTATTAAAAGAAAAAAATTGGATTTTTTCCATACTTTCCCTCGTTCACATTTGAGCTTTTGAACAATAGATAGCTTTGGATGATCAGATTTTTCAAGAGCTTTTTCATTTACTAAGGTAAAAAAATAAAACAAACAAAATAAGAAATCCTTTCAAAGAAATAAACTTTGCAGAAAGTAAAGCGAATGCTGTTTTGTTTAAAATTTATAACTTATATTTTTTATTTATAATTTTCGTTTCCAAATTCATTCAGTCCATACTATTCCTCATGATACTGCATATGCCTTGTACTAATTTTTAACGATATCTTTATTGAATTTGAATATAACATAAATGTAATAGCATTCGTAAAAATTTATTTTTTGTCGCTAGATTGAATTCGTCGAAAACAAAATTTTTCAAATATAAATTTTTATCCACAGAGGTTTCGGGATATCCATTCACTGTGTTCAAACGTTTTTACGGGAATACACAAATGAAATATAAGGACACGGTTATCTAATAAGTCGTCCTTTCCTTTAAAAAAAAAATGCAATTAAAATATCGAATAATATAATATTTATAATTGCATTAAAGCAAACTTCTTTATAACGAATCCAGCAAAACAAAATTAATTCAGTTAAACTAGTGCAATATGAATAAGGAATCTAAAAATATTCGCATAAATTGCGTTTTCTACGACTGCAAGGCCTAACGTAATTCGTTGAATTAAATTTCGAATGAAGTATTGGTAAAAACTTTTCTTCCGTTCCCGCTGAGATGGAATTTTTTTTTTTTTAGTTATAGAGCAGAATAACAAGCAAGATACGACGATATGTTCGTACCTGTCACAAACCCAACACAGAGCATTCTTTCTTTCTTTTTTTCTTTCTAGAAAAGTCTTGGGCTGAACAAAGGCCAAAAGGGGAACGGGAGGTTTCTGTATCACTCAGCAATTTTTTTTTTTCTTTCGCAGACAAGGTCAGATGTCAGAGTGGCTAAACTGAAAAGCCACCTTCTCCTCCACGAATTGACCAGTGATGTATGATAAGGGGACGCATTGTTAGCACGAGACCAACAGAAAACTGGCTGAATGGTAAAAGACATGTCCATTTAGAGAACGACGATGTCTGAAATGAACAGCCAATAATAAATAAATAAATAAATAAATAAATTAATGGTGTAGTTTTAAAAAAAAGGTCAGAGACACAATAATTAAAAAACATAAAAACACATTAAAATCTCTACCAGGTTTCGATAGGACTTGCCGATCTTTTTCAAGTATTAAATTTTACATAAGTTAAATTTATACATAAATAAATAAATAAATAAGTAAATAAATAAATAAATAAATAAATACGATTTTTTTAATAAGTATACAGATAAAACTAAAAAAAAAAAAAATAAATGTAGTTACTACATAAGTATTAGTTTACAATATTTTTACACAATAATTAAAAAGACTGACTATTTTTATTTACACAATGTGCTTTATTTTGAATAAAATTTAAAAACTAAGATTTAAAAGACAATGTCTTTCGTACTTTAGTCTCAAGCAACAGTCCCGAGCGACAAATGTCTTTCGTTCGACCAGCATTTGGCCTTTTGAAATGTTCTATTTCACTCAGAATAGCTCTGCTTGATAAACCCCCCGAGAACCAATTAGAGTGAATCATTGGAACACGTCAGTCCTGATGTCATGCACATTCGTACTGCTATTTGTCTCCACTTCATCTGAACGGAGAGCAATTACAAATTTATTATCACAGTATTCAGATTATCTTCCGAAAGGAATTAAAGTTTACACTTAAATACATTAATTTTATGCGTCAGAATTTATCAGAGAGTACTGCATTTAAAAACAAGATGTTTTCCAAATTATACAGCATTGGCTGTGTTCGCATGGAATTATGGGATCGCCGATCGCAAGCTAATAAAGAATTGAAGAACTATTCATAATAAATGGAAGAAATTGAAAAAAATAAAATGCCTCAGGATGGATCTTGGAAAAATTTCTCTTAATTTATGAATGTGAATTTTTGTTATTTTTTTTACCAATATTTATCGAATTGAAAATTTTAAAAATGTTTTCGATGAATGATTCACAGAGTTGAAACAGGCACTATATCACTCAATATCGTTCGAAACTCTTTCTTTAAAATGTTTTCTGGCATATTCTGACGATTAGAATTGATTTCAGTGTATAAATTGTTTCCTTTCGAATGATGATATTATTATTTCAGTAAGAAATTTATGGTAGTTTTCAGTACATTTGAGTTTGAGAACTATCAGCGGAGCAAAATATGAATGACGTCACCAGTTACGTGTATCAATCCTTCACTGTAATTGGTTGGAGTCGAGACAAGCATGTTCGATTGTTTTCTATCCTTTTGGTTGGCGTGTCAAGCATGTTCGTTGCAACTGAAAGACAAATGTTGACTGGTGTTTGCCAAGCTTTATAATGAACTTGGTGTTTTTTTAAAAAAATAATAAATAAATAAATAAATAAATAAATAAATAAATAAATAAATAAATAAATAAATAAATAATGAGTGGAATCCACTAATAAACGCTTCTTTAGGATAATCGCGATTTTCTGGTAACAAAAACATAATTTGGAATAAGTTATTTTAACAAACATATTTTTATTCTATCTGGGTAAAAAAATGATGTCTGTTCAAATAGTCGTTGTTCATTTTAAAGATACTTAGAAGTACATTTTTTTCTGAATACCGAATGCTTAAGGGCAAGATAAAAGAAAATATTCTTGACAATTCAAAAAAAAAAAAAAAAATGTTTAAATTTAATTAGATCTTAGAAGTTAAAAAAAGCAGCGTTATATATTAATCTTAAGGAATTTAAAATTAACAAATAAATCATTAAATCTTATCATTAAATTTCATTAAGCATAACTAGGGATTGGCGAGCGAAGCAGCAGGAACCCTTTATTTACATAAAATTACATTTTTATGCGAACTGCTTTTAATTGTTGATTAACTCAGACAGATACAAACATTAAGATATTCATAAATAATTTATGAAAGTAAAAATAATTAATATGTAAAACGGATGCTCTTTTCTTTTCTTTTTTTAACAGCTATTTAGTTTCCGCGATTCCGTTCAGATGGCGCTGTGGTCGTTGGCTTCTTCCATCAAAGGTAATCCAATTCCTTGCTTCACGAGAATGACGCCCATTGAAATAAACGTTGCGAGCTTTCACGGCGGTAATTTGGCCGCGAGAAACGAATATCGCCGCAAAACTAACGGTCTGACAGACATATCGCGACTTCCTCTTTTGTGTAGGAACCATTTAAAAAGAAAATCCACTTTAAAACTAGTTTTTTTTTTTCTTTGGAATTTTTTGTTGAGCCTCAAATGGTTGCAGTTCAATTAATTTTTTTTTACGTTGATGAATGGAAGTAAGACGGAAATTTCACAACAACTTAAAGAAATTACAGATTCAAGAAATTACAGATATACGGACAGCGATGAACACCTCAAAAGAACAACTCTTCGGCATTTGAGTTAAACAAGATGTAGTTTTTATTATTGTAATATAAAAATAACTTCCTGGAAATTAAATATAAAAGAAAAGCTAATGAAAAACAAGTTATTATTAAATAATTATATAACTACTATTTTTGGAAAACTACGATGTGTAAAATAAATAATGGGATAAGACAATTAATATATCGATATTCCATATTCATTTGTTGCATTTTATAGCAAAATTAAATGTCTTTTGTTTTAATTCTTTGTAAAAAATCCCACAGACTATTTTTAGTAATGACATATTCTTGATCGGTATCCCAGGACGGATGTTCCGTGCTCAAAATCTCTCAAAGGAAAAAAGAAATACTAAATTGAAAAAAAAAAGGAGATTATTATTTCTATTATAACATGACAAGACATATTTTTTAAAATAAGTCTGACAAATACACAAGATTGTTCTTTAATAAAAATAAAAAATACATTTCGGCCACCAGACACCAGAGGGACACATTTCGCCTTCCAAGCCGCCACATGCAGTTCATCTTTCAACCTTTATACCTTTGAACTCTCACACTGCTTCAAAACAATTGATATCTTCTTTATTATTGGTCTTTATGAATAGCCAATAACGTTCGCATAATCGTGTATATATATAATTAAACAAAATTTGTAATTATTTCGATTGACAAAGAAGCCGTTCAAGGACTTCGAAAGCTTTCGCCATTTTTTTAAAGTTTTTTAAGGTTTTTTATTACATTTTTTAAAGAACATTCTTGTGTGTTTATCAGATTTATTTTAAAGTCTGTAACTATTTTTAGGTGGTCAATTAAATCAATTTGCTAAAGGTATATTTTTGTCTTTGCTATAGTGGGTATTTTTAATATTGCCTCTTGTTACATAATTTAGTCACAGTCGAAAATGTCACAACACACAAACTGCATACATAAAACAGTTTATTAGTTGATTAAACAGTATCGTTAATCTAAGTTTTTAGTCTAATTTATTAGGAAAGCGAGGTTCATCAAGTCAGTCTGCGTATGTTCCCCCTTTCTAACTTCTGAACTACTTTTCTTGAAACCTGCACGCATTGTTTTAGAACAACAGACGATCTAGAACAGACGATTTAGAACAACAGCTTTTAAACTTGATTTTTTTTTTCCTTTTGGGTCCCTTCGATGAGAGATCGATGATGAGGAAAACTTTCCAAAGAAAAAAAAAACCTTGAGAACTTTAACAACGATGTCTACCCATACGTATTAAATATTTTAGCAATCCATTAATTTTCGTGCGCTTTGATGTGATTCAAGCAACTTAAGTAAAAAAACCTCGGATATATTTAAAAAAAAAAAGATTTTCGGAAAATGGAAAATTTATACTGTTTTTATTAGATATTGTTATTTGAAAGTAAAGAAAATAGTTTTTTTCCTATATACAAAATTCCATGACGGAGATAAAAAAAAAAAAAAAGGAAATGAAAATGCCAAATTTTGAAGGAAAGCAGGCTTTTAATTCTTTCAGGAACTCCTGATTTTCTTCTTATGATTAATTTAAATAAGCCAGAATCGACATAGTACATAAAAATGCTTTTAGAAATCCGTTTCAGTTTCCTGATGTCATTGTTAGTTAGCGAACAAAAACCACATCCAATTGTTTCAGTGGATGTCGTCACATTCTACATAAAAATATTATGTAATTTTACAAAAGAAAAAGCTTATTACCTGTTCTTTGATACAAATCCCCAAATTTTGATTTTCGATTAAAATTGTAATTAGCGTTTGTAAACATTGTTGATGGTAAACATTCCGTCTCCGTAGCTTCTAGAAGGAATCTAATTATCGTTTGTTAAATGGATATCTTAATTCAACATCTGCTTTCTCGCCTAATTGCTGCGTTTAAGTAAATACGATATTAATAAGGAACAAATTAATGCACCTGCTTCTATCAACCAATTGAGTCCTTACAAAGTTCAGTCAATAATATTATATACCAGTAATAATAATTACTTTATACGTATTATTTAATGAAATACAAAAATATTGCTTAATAAAAATCAATTTTTAAAACAATTTTAAATAAAATTTTAATAAAAAGTTAAATTTTTTTTTAAAGTTATAAATGAAAATGTTTGTGGAAAAACTGCACTGGAGAATTTAATTTGAATTACCGTTGTTGAACAATGACGAATGTATTCGAATTTTCACACTGTACAATTGAATACAAACTGTTTGCTACTTGAACCATACGTAATTTAAGCAAAATTGTACAGTTAAGAAACTATACAAGAAGATTTACCAATAGCTGTTGTGTTTACCAATTATTGTTTCTATGAAATTCTATTATCTTTCAATGATTGCCTTATTGGAAATTAAAAAAAAAGTAAAAAATTTAAAATTATAATACTTATATTAATAAAAAATAAATAAGTAAATAAAAAAAATTAAATAAATAACTAATTAAAAGTAAATAACAATTACAAAATTACATTCATACTTGAAATAACATTAGTATTACAATATTTATTATAACAAATTTATTAATTAAATAAAACAATTTCATAAATAAAGAAGATAATAAAAATCTGTAGTTATGTTATTTATACTTTGTAAATAATAATGAAATTCTCAATTACAAAATCCTTTTCATTGTATACTTAAAATATATTAGATATATTTCATAATGTAATAAGTATATAATGTATTAAGTATATAATGACATATTGTAAAAGAAAAGAATTTTCTAAACTTTTGGTCAAGAATAAAAGTAAAAAATAATAATAATAAATTGTAAAAATCGTAGGTAAGAATTTTTAACTGTTAATAAATTCCTCAACCTGGTGTTTTGTTTACGAAGGGAGGTTAAAAAAAAAAAAAAAAAAAAAAAAAGCAAGCTCAAGTGGCCCACTCTGCCGAATTCCGAGAAAGTGGTCTGACCTTGAAAAAAAAAAACATCTCACCTCCAGTTTTCGATAGGACAAAACAGTTCTCCAAACAAAACTAAAAAAACACAGTTTTAGAAGAACTAGCCAGTGACGCGAATATTCCAGAAATGTAGTTTCAAAAATTCCGTATCAGTTACATCCATTTACTCAATGAATATAAATCCTTATTATTTAACAGCTAAGTTCTAGAGCATTTACAGTTGATTCAGTAAGCAAATTTATTTAATGATTACAATTAAAATAAAGTCTGTAATTAAAATAAAATAAATATATCGTGTATTATCATTTAAAATCAGTTTATAATTAACTATTTACCGATATAGGCATTAATTCTATTTCATTATGCAGTGGATTGAATGCTTAACAAGTGAACAAATTTTAAATTTTGACCTACTTTAATTAAATTAAGACAATTTAAAACCGTCCCAATTGAGAAGAGCGTGTCCCGCAATGTGATATGCTTTGTTCTCGTGTTTTTTTTTGGTTGGATAAGTTGCAAATAGATTGTTGTTGTTTTTTTTTGGTTGTATAAGTTCGGAAGGTTCGGTTGTCCCGCATTGTGATTTTAGAAATATAATCACCCTGTGAGAATAATGTATGTAGAATTTACTCTTCTCTTTGATATGATAATCAATTGTTTATTCTTAGTAGAAAGATATCATTTTTATTGAAAAAAAAGTATTTAACGTGCACTAGATTAACATTAAACCAAAAAACGAGTCCCCAGTGCTTCTATCGTACATCTATCCTTAATTTTGACTCATGGTGTTGTTCGGTTTATATTTAAATTCCTTTGAGCCTTACAGTTGAATGACAAGGATTCCATACCCTTTCGCAGAGTCCTGAGTCTATCGTCGTGGGTAAATGCGGCTGAAGAGTCCTAATAAGGACGAAACAGCTGTCCCGGATTCCCATCGATGATGGCTCGATGTGCGACAGCATACTTATTTGCACTGGGAATTCTGTTTTGGCTTAATGTTATTATTATTATTATTATTGTAAATACATAAATGAACAAATAATTTGTTTAAGAGAATAATGTACAGTTATATTCAATCTCACATCCAATGTTTATTAATGAATTGTTGTTGTTCCAATTTTAAAATCAGAAAACATTGGAGAGATTTCTTTGTTATTTTGCATATTGGTTCACGATTTTTACTTCTACTTACGAAATATTTTAAAAGTAAAAAGTAAAAAATGCTCTATACATAATTGACGTCTCCAAATTAATTAATTACATAAATTTGAAGTGCGTACTGTTTGAAGGAAAATACAAGAACAGCGATAGGTTAGTTTATTAAGTCGAAAAAACTAACAATTTCAAAACAAAACTTACTTAAGTATCAACGCTTCAGAGAAAATGTAAATACAGTAGAGCCCCGATTATCCGCGAGTGCCCCGAAAAAAATTTTCAATTACGAACCTCAAAAAAACTCATTTGAATCCAAGCCAACAACAGGGAAAGTACAATAGGCCCTACAGTGCGAAGGTCGAAAATTACTGACAGGTTTATTGTGCATCGTAATCCTATAGGCCTTCTCGGAATTTGTGGATGAGTGGCAGGCTCTTGCTCTGCAGAAAGGTTTCTGTTGTACTGTACATATTTTAAAAGTTTTGCATATTATGTTTTTTATATAATAAAACGTAGTTTTTCTGCTGAAATATTTTATTTCGTGTTTACACCTCATTTTTAATCTTTTTTCGGGTTATCCGCGATTTTTACTATCCGCGGAACCCTTGCCACCCAATTCCGCGGGGCTCTACTATACAGTATATGAATAACTATAGATCTACTACAAATTCATTGTAGTGTAACGATTAAGCAATAAATTCAAGCAAACGACAAAGTAAGACCACAGACCCTGTAATCTTAAACAATCACTGCATTTCTCGACTAACGGTCTTTCACTGGAAAACCGTTAATTTTACAGTAAAGTGCCGTAAAAATATTTAGCAGTTTCTTGTTGCCTTATGGAAATTTGGTGGACTGCGCATCTGAGTGGGTGATCTTTGATGTCATTAGACTTTTTTTTTTAGCCTATTTTCCTAAGAAACTGAGACTGTGTACATATGTATGTCCTCCCCCCCCCCCCCACTAATAATTTTTCAACTATTGAATAGGTCTTCTTAAAACTTGGTATACACATTTAAATTTTATACTTGAAACCTTTTACAAGTGAGATCTTATCGAGAAAATTAGCACGAAAAGAAACTCCCCCCCAAAAGGACTGGAATCTAAACACAGGATTGCCATCCTATTTTGGTTAATACTTCATTATCTTAAACAATGAATATTAAAACCTTTGTGCTATTGAATTGCGTGTGGGTTTGATTAAAATGAAAATTAACACCAATTTCGAAAATTTAAATAAATAATGGGGATTTAATTAATTCATTAATTTTATTTTAGAAATACGAAACTTGCGTTGTTTTTAAAATCTTAAATCGAAAAGATTTTGTTATAAATAATACGCGTACTTATAACAAAAATAATAACAAAATCATAATGTTACAAATAAATTAAGTAACATAATGCATGTAAATAAAGCATTAAAAAAAGCCAGATTATTATAATTATACACGAGAAGTTACAAATAAAAGAAGATTATGTTGAAAATTACTACAGCAACTGAAATAATCGTAAATTATTGAATAACAGATTGTATTATAAATTTTTAATCTTTTTAAAACAAGAATTAATAAGCAATGATAACAAACTAAAAATCACATATTAAAAAAAATAGCACGAATTAACATGAATAAAAAATACACAATTTAAAAAGATTATTAAAAAGACGGCAAATCACTTCCTGAAAGTGAGAATGGCATCTCGATTAAAGATGACGTCGTCGTTTAAATGCCTAACAATTTTAATTATGTGGTTTTTTTTTTTTGGTTTTTTTTTATTCATCGTAATATATTCTACTGCAAATGTTAAAGGATATTAAAAAAAAAAAAATCAATAATAATTTTTTATTTATGTACTCTTTCCCGGATTCAGTTTGGGAATTACTGTTATAGTAGTAAATGATATTGGACTTACTTTTTTTTTTCTTTTTAAATAAAATAAAATAAATAAAGCGGTAACATGTCTTTGATACTGAAAATACTTTAGGCTTAAGCAAGAATATCATTTTTTTTTTTTTTTTTTTTATCAGCAAACGCTGCAGTGTTTTGGAAGAACACAGGACATATATTTTCAAAGTGTCCAAATGAGAAATGGGGAGGGTTATTAAATCTCCCCTCTCCGCGTTGGCGTTCGAATAGGGGTTAGAAAAGGTTACAACCCACCACCGTTCGTGAAAACGCATTGTAAGCTTTCCAGAAAGAAGAAATATACAGTAAGAAAACTGGCTCGTCCAAAACATTACTTCAGTAATACATGTAATACTCAAACTACAAAATACATTTTTATCTTTCTTCTAATTAAAACAACTCAAATAATCTTCCTAATTTAAATAAAACTATAATATATTGTTCGCCTACATAAACAAAATATATTAATCTTGTATCAAGACATTAAATAATGATATGTTTCAATTATTAGCAGGTCATGCAAACTTTGCTTTTTTAAAATTAAAATAGACTTAATTTTATGTTTATAGATTAGAAATTAGCATTCCTTCGCTCATTAGATATCGCCAACTGCAAATTTACTTAATATTCTACTTTCAAAATTAATTTTTTAAAAGTAAATTACTTATTTTAAAAAAATAATTAAAATGTAATAAATTTCTCTTGGAAATGTTTTAAAAATAACAAAATGTTACTAGAAATACAATAGCCATCATGATTGCAGTTTTGACTTGTTTTTTATTTATTACTGAGTAGCGTTCTAAATTGTATTATTTAAAAATCTTGACTTAAGCATGCAGTTGAGATTTAAACATTCAAAATATAGGCTAACCTAAAAATTCAAACTGTATTAAGCTACAATATTAACTTAAAAATTACAGATCAAAACCCTCCCAAAAATAAAAAAAAAAAAAAAAAATGCAGTCTCTGGGTTATTAGAGTTCCCTAACATGAAAAACATCCCGAAATGTGATGAAAATATACGCAACATTGGCGAAATGTATTCTAAAAGTCAGAAAGGCCAATTTAGCAAAACGTAAATTGCAAAACAACTGAAAAAAACTGAAAAACACAGTTAATCCAAATTAAATTTATTGAATTAAATATATACATAAAAAACTATATAAAAATAAGATAAATTATTCCTGTAGTATGTAAATCCAATATGATGTAATATTCTTAAATTATGATGCAATGTTGTTAAAAATACACAGTAACGATCTCTATTGTATTTCGAATTTACTTACGTAGAGAATTTAAAAAAATATAATAATACAGAATTTATATGCTTAAAAAATAAAAGCATATTTATTAATAGAATTTATATAAATTACATAGGACCATGAATAATCTTGACCCCACGATTAACTGAGCCCCGGATAATCGTGTTTATCAATTTTTAGGATAATAAAAATGTTAATGGTTTTTAATTAATGGAGATATATTTACATCCATTTAAAAATTTCTTACTTCCAGAAAAAAGCCTCAGAAAGAAAAATTAAATAATAACTTACGCTCTAAAGCAATTTCAAACGTTTAGAATTTGTAGAGTATTTAAAAAAAATTGTAAGTAAAATAATAAATAATTTGCCTGAAACATTTAATCCCGTTCAGCATTTACCGTTTCGTGTTTTCTTAATTCCGAGGAAGAAAACAACCCAAGAAATAATACAAAAAAGTCTAACTTAGCCACCCTCGCCTTATTTTTTCTTATTTTTAATAAGACGATTCTTCAAATAGTTTGCCTTGACATTAAAAAAAAAACCGAACTTGACCTTTACTCTTGAAGCGAACTTAAACCATTATTATTAACTAGATCTTATCGTTCAGTGATCTAAGTTTTTATGATATTGGAAAACGAAACGTACAAACAGAAAAAGAAAAAAGAAAAAAAAATTATAGAGCTGATCTTGACACGTGACGGACAGTCCTGCAATTGTGGATTTCCAAATTTGACCAACTCCCGGCAACCTATCAATCTGCTGATTCGATCTTTCCACCTCCAAAATTAGCAGTTTTATATTCAATCAAAGGCGGACTGTGTTTTCAATTTTTTTTTTTTTTAACTTTCCTTCGAAACCAATTATCTCCCTCAACGCACTGGCGGCTCCAAAAAACTGGAAAAATCCAACAGCCACTCCCGCAGCAACCACCACCAGCGAATTCTTCGGCTGCTCGGATTGGAAATGCAAAATCCTGATTACGTTTTTTGGATTTGTGTAAGATTCTGCTTTACCAACAGTTTTTACGTATGTTTTTACTTATTTCGCAATAATACGAATTTGTAATAACGTCTGGATATTTATTTACGTGTTTATTTCAGCCTTCCATCCGCTAAATTGTTTTTCAAATAATCACGCTTTTAATAAAACAAATGTGATTATTCAATCGCAGGCGCGCGCATATTTTTAATAGACCGTTTAAGTTGTTATCGTCACGTGACATGATGCCACAGTTGAAACAACCGATTGTTGTGGACTTTTTAGAATAGCCGACATTTTAGCAGTAAGCGCTTGTCTATCGTGGTTTTGCTTTAAGATCAGAAATAAAATATATCTGTGAGAAGTTTTAAGACTTCAAGAAAGCCCATCTTCGAGACTTTTTTTTTTTTTACACCTTCATTTTTATGAACTTTAGAAAAAAACATCAATATGAAGCGAGCTTATTTTTGCGTAGCTTCAGGTTTGTTACTGCCATACCACACTGCACGATACTTTTGATTTGTACATTGGGAATAAAAAATTAGCTACGTAGTCGGTAATAAAAAGAAGCTTCAGTTCTCAAATTAGAACTCTGCTTTTAAAAAATTAAGTAATTTCAATGCGCAAACTACAGCTCTAGCAATCGGTGCAATGTGGTATGGAAGTAAAACCTGAACAAATACATAAAACTATTTTATTTTATTTTTATCTTTTATTTTTTTTTTCAATTTCAAACGATTATTTTGGGCCTTCTTTAATTTCCTGAATCTTGATGTAGTTACCGCTTTCACCGCTATGTATTCTTCACTAATATTACTATGAATTTTACGAAATTTTATTTTTGTTTTGTTTTAATGTTAAGTAGAAGTTAAGAAATTTCCTTGTTTTTAAATAAGTACAAATACTGTGTGGGTGTAATGCATAATGGATAAATAAAGCAGTCCGTTACCGTTGCAGAGGCTCGGATTCCCGCGAGAGGCTTTGGATAGGCGGCAGGGCTCCATTTCAATTACGGTATGCAAATGGTAAGACGTTGCTGCTGCCCCCGTGGTTTAATTGCCGTAAATCAGAAGTTCCCCCTCGTACCCTTCTGAGCTAAGCTAACACCTAATCCATTTCCACGAAGCAACCACGCTCTTCAGAAATAGAATAGGAAACCAGCAAAATAGCAACGCAATGGCAACCAACGATAGAAAGCAATAATTCAGTCAACCAATCACCGATTTATCAAAAGACGGAGTTAGGAAAACACAAAAAAAAGGTTCAAATTAAGGCCATTAAATACTTTTCTTGACGACAACAAAAGGACCGCTGTAAGGCTCTATGGGAGTTCTAAAGATATACCATTATTTAATTTATAATGATATCACTTTTGAAATTCTAAATGTAAACATGTATGGCTGGTATATTATGAACTGTTATACCACTAAGTTTTTGTCTTTTTTACGGATAAGTTTGCATTGTCATTGTAATTATTAACCTCCATCAAGGAGAAAAACCAGTAATTGGTTAGTGGCAGGCGAGCGTAGGACTGATCTCCCTTTCATTTCCCTGCTGTCGAAATCACGTTTCTGCTACGCCCCATTTGAGTACTGTCCTCCAAATGAAAGATGACCGGCGGAAGTTTGAACTGCGCAGCCCTTCCGGTAGCTGATCAATTATGTTTCCCTGTCACAATGGATGACGTAGTCTGTTTTCACTGAGAAAGACATGTTGATAACGCCAAATTAAAACTTCTCTCGACTATTTAGCGTTATTTCAATATCAGTTGCTAACAATAAGTATTTATATAAATAAATAAATATATATTACTTATAAATACAATGCTCTTTTGCAAAGTAACAAGCGATTAGCAAAAGGCGTCCTTTCATTACATCAGACGGACGTGCCTGACCAGACTAATCGATGATACATGCGCAGATCTCACAAAACAGGGCGGCCATCATTCATTGGGAGGACAATACTAGTCTCTGTTGATTTCCTGAATTTAAACATTGGATTCGTTAGTAGATAACTAATATTATTCTTCAGTATTTATGATCAGTATTAAAATGAAATTGAACGGACTATTATTAAACATTTGTAATAACAACTAAGTTTCCAATTGATTCTAAGTTTTGTAACTTCAGAGATGCGCTTTTGTTCTTGGTCATTTTACAGTTTGATAGAAATTACCGTGTAAACAGAATAAAAGAACCATTAAAAATTAAAATATAACTAATAACAATGTCATTATAAACAACCATTGTCTCGACTCTAACTTCAACAATATATTGATAATAATAAACACTTTCTAAATATAGTATTTTTTTTTTCTTTTCTTTTTTTTACGATATCTTAAAATTAAAATATCACATTTTCGTTTTATTTACAAAAAGAAATTGCTTTCTCCTGCAGTTATCTTGCTTTACATCATGTAAATATGATTTTTTTTTTCTACACTTTATTACATTGACTCCCCTAACGTTACTAAGCAATGTAGTTAACAGATAACAGTTTTCTTTTATTACTTTTATCATCCTTTAACTATATTTTGATTTGCTTTTGAGTTAACTTTAAATTTCTTCTTTAAACAAATTTCTCTTTATTTATATTTTAATAAGTTTATAGTATTTCAATTGGCTGTTTACATTTAATAATTCGTATATTAAGTTTTCTTTATGAAGTAATAATTTATTATAAAGCAAAAATAAAGTAAATTCAAAAGCAAATTTTTTGATACGAATTATGAAAGCCAACTATTTCGGCACCTAAACAATATAATTAACAAGAGAACCGTAATTAAAACGACGTACGTTTCGAAACCTCTTCTGCTTAGGTTTCTTTATCAAGCAAGTTCAAAATCCCTCCTATCTTAAAAAGTATCTTCCCTTGCTGGGATTCGTTCGAGAAATGATATTCGTATCGAAACTCCCTCTAGCGTGAGAAATAATTTTTTATACGAATTGATAATTACAAAACACAAGCTAACTTGGCCACTGAAGACAATTACATCATACTAAGAATGTGTGAAGCATTACTAAAATAAGCAATTCGAAACTTTTTTTTTTACTGCATATTTTTGCTTTCGGGAACAGTGAAATGTTTACAGTAAATTAATTTTATTGTAAAAAATAAAACATACAATCGATGTTTGTTGTTGGCCAAAAGTTGTTCATTGTTGCTGAAAATGTATATTCGGAAAACTCGACTATTAATATTTAAAAATATTCATTTTTTTTAAAAAAAAAAGCTATTGAGATAATTAAAAAAAAAAAAATCATTCGATTGAACGTGAAAGAATAAAAACGTTGATTACTGTTTACGGATTCGGAAATAAGAAAAAAAACTAGCAATAGTTTAGCAATAGCAGTAATAGTTTATTACTAGCAATAGTTTATGGCAACCTAGTTTATGGCAACATAGAAATAATCAATATTTTTTTACTAAAAAAAGAACCACAAAACCAAATAGCATCCAAAAGAAAAAAAAAAGCTCTTTAATAAAAATATAAAACTAAATATACTCTTTGCTGTTGAAAATACAGTAACTTCATTACTTCCTAATTAAAAATATATTACAAAAATAGATTTTACTTAAATTATGATAAAATTCATGAAAATGGTTATATTTCTACAAGTGTTTGATAAAATAATAAAAAAAGAAACTGAGTATTAAAAAAAATAAAACAAATTAAAATGTTCAAAATGGCTGCTGTATTTGAGTAATGGCGAAATTATTGAATAAAGCACGAATTTGTAAAGCAAAAAACGATTTCCTACATCAAGTAAATTTTGGACAAGATTATCACAGTTCAGAGTTCGTAATCCGGAATTCTGAAATCCAAATGGAATTTTCCGAAATACGGAACTTTGAAGATGATATCCTGCCCGTTTCTTGCACTAAGGGATACATTGGTCACCTATGAAACATTGGAAAGATAAACTAATGCCAATTGCTTGGGATCATACAGCCGAGGAATTTCTATCAACGGGGAACCCAGGGTATTTCTTTTTGTCGTTAGCCAAACCTTTTTCGTAGACTGCAGGAAAGGACAGCTTTCGTCATCGATGTCACCCATCCTAATGATAATAATATCACCAAGGCAGAGACAGATAAGATATCCAAATACTTCAATTTGGAAGAAGATCCACAAGCTTAACTCCATAGAAATAATTCCAATCGTCATAACAACCACCGGAGTGATACATAAAAATTATCCAATCATTTGCTCAATCTACATCTGACTCCAGATAAAATTTGACATAAAGCACAAAAATCAGTGATTTTGGAGACATGCCGTTTAGTTAGCACTGTTTTGAATACACCATCAAAATGTTAGTGTAAAGTTTGCTATTTTGAGCCCTTACTGTTAGTATATCGTCTGCATCGACCGAGAGCTGAACGATAGTATAATAATAATAATAATAATAATAATAATAATAATAATAATAATAAT
>JAFIDM010003189.1:42614870-42649606 GCA_023159025.1 Thereuonema tuberculata | reverse complement strand
TAATAATAATAATAATAATAATAATAATAATAATAATAATAATAATATTTATGGACACAAGCACACATCCCTAATCATTCTTGCACACATCTTTACACTTGGCAGTATGTGCTTTGGTCCTTGACCCGCCATATTGTTTTTGCTGGGGAAACCCAAGGTTTGAAACATACAAACATAATAATAATAATAATCGGTCAACTCCAAAAAGCCGCACTGCTTGGATCAGCACATATTTTGCGCCGATACATTACGACATCCTAGATTCTTGGGAAGAATTCGATGCGTTTGAAGGCCAACACCAGCTAAAGAACTGGCAGCTGTGATAGCTGTGTATTGTTTTGTAGTGTCCTGTATAATAATAATAATAAAAAGAAGAAACTGATAGACACCTGGATCATAATACACCAGATATAACAGTGACAATAAACAGAAATATCTATATAATTGACATCACAATCCCTGGAGATGCAAGAATTGAAGATAAAGAACAGGAAAAAATTACAAAATACAGGGATTTGGCAATTGAAACAACACGACTTTGGATGAAAAACACGACAGAGATCCCCATCATCATAGGGGAACATGGAACAATCTCGAAAAATTTTATGAAATTTTTTGCAGTTGTCTGAAATAACAACATCAGAACTAAACAGCGCTGCTTGGAACATCATACATATTGCGCAGATACCTGGTGGATACTTAGGTTTCTGGCTGAAACTTGTATCAACTAAAGACTCCAGTCAGTGATTTCTTAGTGGTGTTTTTGTGTATCATATCTCTGAGTGTGTTTCAAAATGTTAGAATAATTATAATAATAATAAACCACTGTCTTTTTTCAAGATCTTGTTAATAAAAAATTACTTGATAAAATTATATCTGTATTACCTCACTTTAAGTTTCTTGTTTCTCTAAAAATTCTACTTTAAGGAAAATATCACCCACATGATCGTAGGTCGACCTTTCGTTGTTTACCAAGTAATATATCTGCTTTACGAAAACGTTTTGTTTTTTGTTTTTTCCTTACACAATTCGTCAAATTGGAATTTATTACCCAAAAGGCTTACTTCAACTTTTTGTTTTAATATAATACAAATAATAATAGAAGACGGGACTGCTTTTACTCAGTGTGCAAGAGGGATTGGCGGGACAAGATCTATTAAGGTGGGACATGAGTTGAGTCGCCGATTTCTCTACTGAAAGAAGTGAGTATTTCACTTAGTCGAATGCCATAAAACTAATTGGATGACTCCGAGAGGAGATCTCTACCGACGCTAGCGCCACCGTGCGAGAATAATGAACCAGAAGCTATTTGTAAGGAAAAGAGAAAGCATCAAGTAGTGTCGATGCCAGCTTTAGTAAATGAACAGAATAAGAAAGAAAAGAAATGGAAAGAAATGGAAAGAAAGGGGGAAAAACATTTTTTCGTCTACAAGTGTGATTCATTGTCGTGGATTTGCTCAAGAATTTAAAACGAATCGAAATGTCTGTAGAGCTAAATCCCAAGGAATTAAAGGAATTACAAAAAAATAGAGTGTACGTCACTAAATAGCGTCTTCGACAATGATAATTTCAATGGCAGCAAGTGTTCACTGCTTGAAATTAGGTCGTTACTAAAACGTTTCAGAGACATGAAAAGATGAAATGCATCAAGTCAACTGAGTATACTAATATTAAAACAAATTTCCAACCATAGGCAATATAAGATCATTTACCGTTTGCCATTAAAACTACAATTAAACATTTTAAGGTTAGGTCTGACTCCTAACACAGATTAGTCACTTAAAGCGCCGTAACAGCACTACTTAATTATTTTATTTTAATAAATTGTCCTATAATTACGAGGACTCGTACTTACAACCGTTATTCCATTTATCCTATTATACAATTCGAACCGATAGTTTGATCCAACAGTGTAAAATAATCGTGTTAAATAAGAACTCAATTAATATCCATTTAAAAAAATCAGTTCTAAAAAAGTAAACACGCGGATTTCGTAACTTTAAGAATGCAGACATGTTGATTGTTATATCGCTGTAGTTCTTGTTCATACTAAGATTTGTTGGGCATTAATATAAATTTCTTTACGTATTCTGGTTCTTATTTTTCTTTTCTTGGATCAAACAGGTAGCCCAAATAATAATAAGTTTTTTTTTATGTATCTTCTTTGCTCAATAAATATATTTTCTCACAGTATAAATGTACTGGAATTTTCAAAAATATATTATATATTTCTTAGCTTCATCCCAGTGATTCAATTGATTATTTCAATTGAGTATTTCACTTATAACTTCCTTTTTTTATTTTACCAACATTGATGTATTTCAGTCTATTTGGAAATTCATCGTTGCTCGAACATTTTGACGATATTATCCCACAAGTCAGCATTTTCATACTTCCAGAATATCTGATTTCAGAGATACATGTCCCTATAGAGTCGTCGGAATAGAATCTCGCCTTAAAACTATCTTATTTGGGAAATTGAAACTTAACAATATATGGTTATTACAAGCAGTCCCCGACTTACAAACATTCGCACTTACGGCCAAAATTTTCAAAATATCAAGAAAACCTAATATTTTTTGTATAAAGAACTTATCCAGAACAAATATAAGCCATATATAAACGTAATACGTCCACATATATTTATAGACCGTTGTTGCAGCGTCACTTCACCGTATTTAGTGATAGCTTTATTACAAAGCAGTAGCAGCAAAAGTATTAGTTTGAAAATATTGAATCGTTTATTTTTCATCTACACATATAATAACTATTGTATTTATTTATTCAAAAAAAAAAATAATATTTAAATTGCTCAATTACGTAAGTTTTTCCTGTTTTCAGCCCATTTTTCGACTTAAGAACCAAGCTATCGATAGGAACCTGTTCGTAAGTCAGAGACTCCCTTTATTAAATAATATCACATCATTAAATGTTGTCATAGAATTTCATTATCATGCCAGATGAAACATTAATTGTCCTAGTAGTCTGAAAGTTTGTAGTACACTTAGATTAGCAAAGTTCAGGTGAATTAGAAAAAGAAGAACTGATGGCTATTGCAGCTTGACTAAGAGGTATTTGGCAGGACTTTCGCAGAAATGTTGAAGCACTGTACATGACGGTGTTTGAGCATCGTTTTCATAGTTGCACGTTGTCTGGTGGAATGCCAGTGAAGGTACAGATTCGCTTTAGGGTTATGAACCATTCGCTCTGTGGATAAATAAATAATATCAGGCAGAGATAAGGTAGGCTAATGAGGAGATCCTATTGGACAACAACTTTCGTCCAATCCACACAATCTACTTACAAGAAGCTCTGATAATAAAGCATATTAATATGCTTCGATGAATTTGAGATTTGGAGGCTGCGTGAT
Organism: Thereuonema tuberculata; assembly: GCA_023159025.1. NCBI lineage: Eukaryota > Metazoa > Arthropoda > Chilopoda > Scutigeromorpha > Scutigeridae > Thereuonema > Thereuonema tuberculata. The sequence goes on along the minus strand of JAFIDM010003189.1, from coordinate 42,646,236 downwards.
TTTAACACCGTTGATTATATTTCGAGACAGAAAATGGTTAAATATTCTTATTTACAAAATACTTTGCTTCAAAATATCAATCTGAGTCTATTAATCACATTCACTCACACTCAGCAATAACGAAGTATTACTAAAAAAAGACATTAACCAGAGCTAAGTGAAAGCATACAGAAAGAAGGCGGAAATAAAATAAATAAAATCTATTTTTTTTTTTTTAAGCAATTTTTATGAGTTACAATTCTTATGTCTAACAATTCTGCATTGAATTCTGTGCAATGTTAGATTATTTATAATGACATTTACTTTATTCTTTTGTCTTCACTATGTCTCCGCAATAATAAATAATGTTAATTTAAATCTATTGTTACAGTGATTTATAAGAAAGAAAGAATGCGTTGTTAGAAACCCTAACAATGGTCTATAGCAGGGGTCGGCAACCTTTTGTTGTAAGAGGGCCAAATATTTTATGTGGGGATTACTGCGGGTCGCACTTGGGCCAAAAACGGCCAAAATCTTATTTTAACAATCAAAAAAAAAAAAAAAAGGAAAATCTTAAGACGCCCCGCGGGCCGCATGCGGCCCGTGGGCCGCGGGTTGCCGACCCCTGGTCTATAGAGATCCGAGACGAACTGTGAGTAAGACCTCACATGTCTGGTCATGTTCTAAAACTTCTGAAATTTGGATTTATTAATTTGGATTTGAATTTAATTTGGATTTTTATAAAATCATAATATCGATTCGAATTTTTAAAAGTTGCATTAGACTATCATAAAATTAATGAACTATTCTGAGTTATCACTAAGATTTACAGTAGATAGAAAAGAAAGAAAGAAAACCCACAATCTTCGACACCAACCATTCTGATCTCCATTTCGTAATGATGTCTTAGCGTCAATACAACTTACAAATTAACAAATACACTTCTGATTTCTGTTGACGCCATTACTGTAAAATTAGATTTCCCCATCAGGATTTGTCTCAGATTTGAGATTTTGACGTTGCAATACGTGCTTAAATAGATGGAGGGAATCTAAATACACTTCCGGTGTAACAAAGCGAACTGACTCCGGAACACCGACAATTAAAAAAAAAAACTGCCGCATTCTTAAGACGTAATGTATTGTTACAATACACAACATTTTTGTAAAATAAAAAGTAAGTAATTTATTTATTTGAAGAAAAATTCACAAGTAAAGATAAAATCGCAAAACAGAACTTACTACTTCCGGAGCAAGTTAAAAATCGGCAATTGAAAGATAAACAAAAAAACTGGGTATCTTATACAGCAAGTGAAGAACTTCTGTAATGAAAAATCTCTGGAAAAAAAAAGGTTAAGAAAATCTTGATTAATTCTTTATGTTTTGTATTTGAAAAATATTCTTATCTTAAAGAGCTATTGTTTTCGATGATGCTTGCCTTAAACATAAGAGCAACATAAATATAGTTTTAAGTCACTTTTCAAGCGTTGTTATCGATTTCTGTAATTGGTGTTTTTCATTTAACGGGAGGCTATTACTGATGTAAGCGATAAAGTTTAAAACATCTACCTTTAATAAAGCCTAACGTCCAGATGACGTCTCTAGAACAATTTTTATTCTTTGTGAGTAGAAACTAAAATTGAAAGAAACGCACTGAACTTGCAGAAAACCAGGAACCAAGAAATTCTAGCTCGTATTGGTAGTAAGTTCGGACTGTCCACATTATATAATTTCTTATTACTTACAAAACTGAAATTTGTGGATGTCATCAAAGGATCACTGAACTGCTTGCCGTTCCAAAGTCTAGCAATCATGAATTCTATTCTGAAAGATTAGAGAAATGAGAAAGTTCGGGAAATTTAAAATGGCAACCCTAAATTCAAAATTTTACTCCTGAGTGCTTCTTTGATGAACAACGGCATCTTAGGGTTACTGAATCACAGATTATGAATCTGATGATAATTCGAAAACTATATAAATAAATAAAAATGACGGATTCAATATGGCGGCCAAAATTCAACGGATTTTTTAATTTTAATTTTTTTTTTTCACTTCATACAAAATCTTTTTAATAAAAGATAAACAACCGAGAAAATAAACGTGGTGTAAACGTGATACAAACGTTTTAAAAAATAAATAAATCAATAAATAAAAAAGAAATTCACAATAAAAACAAAAGGAGGAACTCATTTGCCAATCTTCCGCCGATTTCAATTGAATTTTTACGGCGCATTATAAGGGGAGAAAAACCTGTTTAATTTATTATTAAACATCAACGATGATGATTAAAACTAAAAAAAAAAAATTGATTTACAACAAAAACAGGACTTGAATAAGTTGTAACGTAAGTAAAATTCTTGTGTTACAATAATTCTGAAAATTCCCTAATCTTTGAACGGGAATCATCTAAATTCCAATATAATTTTGTAATTTATATCTTATTTTGCCGCGTTGTTGAATTAATTCGATTTTGAGAATTTAAATAACAAATTGCGGATTCAATTGGTTTCTCCTGAAAATTAGAAAAATTCGCTGTATTTATATCCAATAGCTCTTGTAGTTTTAAAATAAACATGAAATCTATAAAAAAAAAAAGTATCAAAAGAAACCGGATTTTTCATTATTTAATTCAAGAATTTCTATATTCCGTATTTCAGAAAGAAATTTTCTGTTAGAAAAGCTTAAAGTATTAAAAGTGTATTAAAACACAAAAAAGAAAACAAAGAAAGAACGAAAGAAAGAAAATGCGAATGAGCTAATTTATAATTTAAATAATAAATAATGACATCATATATTATTTATAAGTATTTCTAATTGTTTCACTGTTTTTCCTAAAAATGAGTAATGGACTCGTTATTCTAGTCCTTTCTACGAATTTATTCGAATTTATTTATTCCTTTGTATATATATATTGAATATTCAATAGCCATAAGGCTAAACTCTGTAAGGTTCTAAGTGAATATTGAGAATCTCGAGAGATTGTTTATTTATAATCTTGTTATTTTTTACATTTTCTAGATATCTTGTTACGCCAAACAAACAATTGACTCAAGATTAATCTAAGAGAAATATATATTTTACTATGCTTTCAAAAATACTGAGATATAATCGTTTGTTTAAATTTCAACAAGTTTCGATCCAACAACCTATCCTTCAACTTCTAATTATTTCTTCTAATTTATAGACTTTGCTGATTATGAAATACAAGAAAACAATTGATTCACGTCTAAATAAATTACATTGAAAATTAGATTTCTCAGAAATCAAATATTTTTAGTTTATATACTTATTTTTTTTCTTCCTTACGTCTGATAAGAGACTCGTGCTATGTTCAATATATATTTTTTTTCGTAGCTTCCTTAGCATTCGAGTAAACAAGAAATTCTTGGTATAATATTATGCAGATGCTTCAGTCAATAAGGTAGAAGAAACGTCTGAGCATTAAGGGGAGTATTTCATATCTATGACAAATATTGGAACCTAATTTTGTTCCGAGTTGCACGCTACAATCATCGATTGTTGTTGCATGTCATTTGACCAATAAGAAACAACCTAATGATTTTATTTCTACAAGTGAAGGTCACTGTTCAAATTGGCAACCATCGTCCTCGTTTTATTAAAACTCAATAGGAAACACAAATGAATACTAACTTCAAGGGATTATTTAAATTCTAGTTAGTTGGTTTTATTTTGAGATATTCCAGAACTTTGAATTTCCTAACATCGAATTGTAAGCCTAATTAAGTAGAAGCTGTGAAGTAAACACATCGAAAGAAATAATACGGTACATACTAGGAAATAAAACGTAGAAACAAATTCACTAAAAAAAAAAGAAGACATGAGTAATCAATGTTTAAAACAGGCCTCAAATGTACTAAATGATCGCATTAGAAAAAAGAAAGTGCATTTGTCAGTTAGTGACAATAAATGGGACATTGACAAGAAAAATAAATTACGCCATTTTGGGTCAAACTTCGTAGCAAACAAAATTTCGCAGTACCTAAGTTAAATAAAACTATTTTTAAAAGAAAAAAAATTAAATAATAACGTAAAACTTAAAATAAATAAATAAATAAATAAGTTTAGATAAAAATTTCAAAGGGACTGATAAATGTCGTTTTGTTTAACAATTGTTACCCAAATTACTTCGAACTTAACAGTTAACAGAATATTACAACAACTCTGTAAAGTCGATACCAAGTGCAAAGTAATAGGGCATCCCAAGGTTCAGAACCAAGAAATTTCTGGTAAATAAACCATTAAGATTACAGTATTACTAATAAAACAGTCTTTATACTCAAAATATTTGAAATGAAATTATTTTACTATTAAAAAATTAGGCCTATTTATTGAACATTATGTTCGTAGATAACCCGTATTAACTTCTATTCTAGTAAGTTTAGTTTTCTTTTTTGTTTTTTAACTTGTCACTGCAACAAATTCGTTAAAATTGGCTTTATCCTCAATTTTATTACAATTGTTTTGACAGAATTTAAACTGAAGTTTTCTTAAAACCGCAGATAGTTAATTTCTAACTACTTGAATGACATCTTTGACATAGGAATTCCTCGAACCTATTCATTCAGTTTGACGTCATTTCAATCAAAAGGATCAAATTTAAAATAACGTTTCTCTCCAATCAAAATTCCTCTCAAGTAATGAATAATGCAAGGATGTCTCATTTAATTAGTTTTGTCAGTTTATCCACTGACCTGAAAGTGGTTAAACTGAATAAATAACTTTCTTTCATCGAAAATAGCATTAAATAAACATGTACGTTCTATCTAGTAATTTTCCATCTGACCTTTCACCTTATTCTCGTAAAACAAATATTAAGACAGAACTTCCCAAATTGAAATCTTAAAACAAAAAAAGTCATATCGTAAATATTTCATGTTAAATCAGTGCATGTCTTCTAATTGTCTTATTTTTCCAACACGAAATAACCAATAGAGCAGGAATACCTATTTACTTTCGCTATTGAAACGCAATCTCTTTTAAGCCTAATTTTCCTAAACTAATTGCATTTTTCTTTGAAAATACTTTTCTTCCAAAAATTGTCAAGTTCAAATATCTTCTTATAAGTTAAGGGGCTTCTTCTTGGTCAATTTCTGAATGTGTAAAATATATTTAACAAAAACATTGTTGGATTAAAAACTTAGAACTATTAACAGTGCCATCTTTTTGTTATTTTTTTTTTCCTTCGTCATAAATATTTGTTTTTATTATCTTACAGCATTTAAATATTAAGTATTTTGAATATTTTGATACGTGCAGAATTGTCCCTATTAAAATATAGTATACAGATGTAAATAAATAATAAAATCACCACATTACTTTATAAGAATAAAATATATTAAACAATTATATATTTTTTAGGTGTTAAGTAATTTTTCTTTTTTAATACACTTTTATGTGTATCAATCCCGTATTGAAGATTATTTAAATTGCCCCAAAAACATTTGTGAAGTCCATTGTTTTAATAAAGTACTATGTATAAATAGCGATAATTTGGAATAAGGACTGCATCTGTGTTGCTGACATTGTAAATATTTTACAGTACTTGAATTCAATACCTTCAATTAAAGATTTTTAAAATTTTATTAGATTGCTCGCAACTTCAGAAAGAAAAAAAAATTCTGAAACTGGTGAAAATTCAAACCCAGCATATTATTTACTTTACCTAGCTGAATAAATAAATAAATAAATAAATAAATCACTAACCTGACCAGCTAAAAGATAAATATACGATTCGATAATAAAAAAAAAATCAATGTTAGTTAATATATTCTTTTTAACAGTGCATGTGACGTATAACAATATTAATTAGTTGCTATAACCCGAGAACTTGTAAACAAACCCTGAGTCATTCATCATTTTTAACGTAACGAACCACAAAGTTGGACTGGAATACACGTACAATTTAACATCAATTTGAAAGTGTAGATATTTTAAAGTTGGAATGATTTAAACTGAGCTTGTTTATTTCCTGGAATTTTATTTCACTGTCTTTTTCCTGGACAATAAGCAATCGGTCGGGATGGCGAGAGAGGCTTCGCCCTCGGGGGCATTCTCACCTGCGCTGACCGCATTTTTGCCGAGTGCTCCGGCCCGCCATCATTGCAGAGACCGATCCACGTGTTGTTGTCTTGCGTCGACATTGTGGTTGGCGTTTTTCACGCCTGAATCTCGAAGAAGATCCTGAAACCCCCTGTTTCCACGAATGCTGCTTTTCCCTCCCCCGCCAGCGACTGTGGTGGCGCCCGCGAAAGAAAATCTCGGAAACAAACCACTCACCTTGTTGGAGCTGCCGTTGAATGCGGCCTCTTCGCCGACGTGCCTCGTTTGACGGGTGGTGCTCCTTGTGTTTTTTTTTGTAAATTCCCGAGGCGAGACGTTTGCGATGGAAGAGATGGGTTGTTGGGTTCTTTTTTTTTTTTTTTTTTTAAACAGCAATCCAAGGCTCAGTCTCGCAGACTTGGCGACGTTGGCTTTTCAACAGGTAAAAAGCGGACCCCGTGGATGTCGTCGCCACTGTCCGCGGACTGTGAGCCTCAGCCGTATGAACGTATCACCTGAGCCCTGCGCCCCGCTCCGCAACTCCTTGGGTGGTCGCACAAGAAAAGCCGGCGACAGCAACTTGGTTGCCGCGATCACTGGGGTCGGAACCACGTTTCCCTCGTGCAAAACAACCTGATTTGTTTCTGCCGTCGTTTGGCGTCGCCGAAACACTGGATCGTCTTGGCGGCAGTTGTGATCGCTGCCGACGACAGCTCCATCTCTCGGTGAGCCTTTGAAGAAAGCCGGCCACTGAGTCGATAACTATAGCATATCGCTTTGAAAAAATCCGATAAAACTTTCTTTTCGTATTTCCTATAAACAACAATTCAAATTTATTATTATAATAAAATTTATTGTTATAAGATTTAGTAAATAAAGAAATCTACCGGAAGATCAATATTTACTTTGTTTCTTTAATAAATTTTAAAGCTGTATAATTCTACAATAAAACTTTAAAAAAGTAAAATTTTGTTAAATCTACAACAACTTAGTGAAAAAAAAAAAAAAAAATTATTCTTCATTAATTAAAATAAAATAAAAATATTCTTTCAGTAATAACTTTTTTAAAAAAATAACAAAAAAAAAAAATTAAATGAAAATTATTTTAAAAAAATGCATTGTTAAAATTTTGTTATTATAATAAAAGTTTTTTTTCGCATGATTCTCATTTATAATTTTAAAACATCTATTTAAAATAAAGCTAATAATTTACTTTTTACTTAAAAATAATTAATACTAACTAAATGCGATTAATTACTACATAATAAATTCTGAGAAATTGTTAAAAATAAATAAAAAATAATAATGCAAGTTTTCCTTTTTTTTTATTATTATTAAAATAAATAAAACGTAAATAATTTCTTTTAATATTTACGTTTTATTTATTTTTTTATTTGAAACAAAAAGTATTTTTTTTAACAAAAAAAAATATGAAATGAATAAGAATCGCATTTTAAAATTAATTTTTAACTTGCATTGATTACTGGTTATAATATATCCAGTGACTATAAGTTACTAATATTTATTTCCTCAGTTTATTCTAAGGATATATAACATTGTTATTAAGAACTATTCAACAATTAATGTTTCAAATTCAGCAAAAAAGCTTTTTTTTTACAATTATTTTGCTAAACTTTGACAACAAAGAAAAATTCAAACGGAGATATAAATTTTTGAATAAAAAAATAAAACCTAATAAAATTATCTCATATAAATGGATGAAGGATTGACAAAGTAATGGATTTAGGTTTCGCTGCGTTCGTTTGCGAAAAACTTTTATTATCTTTCTTCTGTCTGTCTGTCTGTACGCAGAGCATTGGTTGGGATTTCATTGAATTTTTATATTTAATTTAAAAACAAAAATCGGCAAAATCGAATTTGGGTAAATTCACTAATTATTTTGTTCATTTATTTAATAAATATTTTAACGTTTTTAATTAATTAAATAAATAAATAGCTTAATGGTCAAAAAAACAATACTCTCTATGTCTATTCAACTACAGTAATCTCAAATTTAAATAGCAATCTAAATATGTGGGTATGTGTGTGTGTGTGTGTGTGTGTGTGTGATTATAGCAAAATAAAAACCGACTGGAACTGGAATCTTCTTAAGAAACGCACAAAGTTAAAAAAGCAAAAATACAAAAAAAAAAGGAACTCAACTTTCTTCTTTATTTACTATATTGGTTGTTTTGTCTTTTGTTTTTAAAATTCTAATACTTGCTAATTGCAACTCAACAATTACTGAAAATCTACATTTTTTTTATATGTTTAAAAATAATTAAATCCATATTTTTTTTTAAATCCCTAAATTCTGTTAATATATTTTAACTATGTGCACTAACAACTCGTTTGTCCGAATCGCATTTATCCGAAAATCTGGTTTATCTGAAACGAGTTTTAGAATATTTTGAACAATTTCTTACGTGTGTTTTAATATATAATTCAAGATATATAGAATTATACATATACTAGTTATAAAATAAAAATACGTATTTACAAAATTGTGGAGCCTTTCAAACCTACCCAGAGGTTCATCTTCATGCACCCCATTTGGTGCATGAAGATGAACCTCTGGGTAGGCTTGAAAGGCTCCACACTTTTGTAAATATGTATTTTTATTTTTTTAACTAGTGTGTGTGTGTGTATAATTGTATATATCTTGAATTTAGAATATTTTACAAATACACAAAATCTTTTTCCGTCGCTGTACTTAATCAGTATTAACAGCGTACACAAGCGATTATGTAACTAATCCATTAATAACATTACTGTACACTAATTAATGTAATTTATATTAATAACATTTACAGTGCTTGTCTAATACAATATATTTCGAATTATCCGAAACGGTCGCGGTCCCATCAAATTCGGTTAAACGAGTTTTTAGTGTATGCATAGTTAAACGGATGACAGTGTTCGCTGTCCATGAGTTGATGTTTATTTCTAAGGTTTTTTTTTTATACAGGAATTTCTTTTTTATAACAAGCTAATTTTGTTGGCAAATTGAAATTTCTGTTTCAATTAAAAACTTAGATCATTTTTATTCGTTAGTAGCATCAGTAAAAATACAGATTGTATCTTATACAATTTTCAAAAATATTCATTTATTGGTTGCAAAGTTGTAGAACATAATATTTTCTGAGTTTCACTTTGAAATACTTTTCTCTTATATTTAATGCATTTTTTTGAAGAAAATATGTTACGAAAGATATTTGAGCATTAAAATATAATTTATTTACTTATTTATTTGAATTGCGAATGGTTTTAATAATCATTTATTTAAAAAAAAAAAAATACTTAACCCAAAATAAGTTGGAAAAATATTAAATTAAATCAAATTTTTTTTTTTTTTTTTTGTATTGCTTCTTAAAGAAAGAAAAATCATTTTGAGAATAATTTTAATGAAATTAATAAATCTGGGATGACTGAAAAATATTTATTAATTGCGGAGTGGGCGGGGGGATCATAATCTCTTCTTCAAATTCAAAATAACTTAAGTCAGTATCCAATAGTATATAATTTTTTTCAATATTTTTAGGAAAAAAATTTTTTTTATTAATATATTTTTTTATTATTTTAATTTTTTATTAATATTCTTATACAAAAAAAGTATAAACTTCCCATATTTTTTTTGTTTTCTTTCGTTTACACAATAACCCCCCCTCCTGTCTTATTCTTGCCATACCACTGCTTATTACAGTGCAGTCTGTAATTTAGAGCATATAATAATTCTCTCAAACAAATAAGCAGAAGAATTTGCTTATTTCGTATATTGTAGCGTTGTTGTGAGATTGTTAATATTCGTTTAAGTCCTCTTTAACCATTCTCATCAATTCAGTAACATAACATTATCTTTTATAATCGCTGATTGTTGAATAATTGCGAAATAATCATCAAAATGATCAAAATCACTCTACAGTGTGCCTCTAATTTTTGTAGATCTTTGTTAGTTAAACATTTTTTTTCTATCAGAATTACGGTAATAATGAATTTCCAGTAACATTATTACGGAGGCCTAAAAGAGATGTTATTATTAGCCATCCAAAAATAGACCTACCAATTGTAGTACAGAGAAGTTATTAGCTTTATTGTAGAATCTATGCAAAATTGTTTAGGATAGTATTACTAAAGTATCAGTGATGAAAAATAAAAATTGATCAGATTATAATAAATTATATTAAATTATAATATAAAATATTATAATTATAATATAATATAAAATTATAATAAATTAGTAGCCCCCTACAACTGTTGCATATAAGCGATGATTGAATGAACCTACATTTCACTTGTTCAAATAGAATCTATTGTTAACCTATAGTTAACTTTGAAGTTTTTAGACTATATTGTTACATACTTTTGTATAAATAACAACTTAACAGTGGAGAAATATTAAGTAATATGATAATTGTTGAGAGTAGTGTGAATGTTTTAATATAATTTCCATGTAGGAATTTTAAAATTAAGGTCAAGCCGTTTTAACAGCGTGGGTCGAAGATGCATAAAAAGCAGTAAAATGTTGAAAACCATTTTAATTTATAAAATCCTTATTGAGTTCATGTTGAATTTTAGTTTGCATTGTTCAACAGTCAGGTTTAATAACAAGTTTGAAACAGCAATGCTTAAAGAACTGTTGTATTATTGCAAAATTTTCTGCAGGTGTAAAAGACAATTGTCTTTGTTAAAAATGCTAAAATTGACCTTAAATGTTAAAAAGTTAATTGCTAAAAGCTATTTTACTAATCAAATTTTAAGTAAAAACACTGCCTTCTCATTTTTTAAAATAGTGGTTATTAAAAAAAAAATTTTTGCTTACGGGAACAATTTATGTACTTTTAATTAATATTAATAATTTTTTTTTGTAAACATTCATTTGTAGTTTCTGATAAATACCATAAATTTTCCATTTGAAACCAATAACAGAGCCAAATGTTCACGTTTTAGTTCGTTCATTTGCCGCAAGATGTCACCACCACCTGAGGTATTAAGTTGGTGAGGTCATTAATCTTGATCACGTTTAATTACATTCATATAATTAAATATCAAAATAAATTAAAAGGAAATGTAATGAAGCAGTTTTACGGCTGTTTAATTATTAATTTTTACTTTTTTTATGTAAGCTTAAATGACTTCGGAACATCCGTTGAAAACGATATTTTTATTTGTTATTCAAAATTAATTCAGAGAAAACAATTTTATTGAGTAATTGATTGATTTTTCGCAATATACAGGGCTTTCCAAAATTCATGACAAATTCTCAAGCTTTTATTAAAAAAAAAATAATTTATAATTTATTATTTTAGCTTACAAAGCACAATTAAGCTATTATAAAATGTATGTATATGTGTGGTTAAAAAAAAAAAAAAAAAAAAAATTCTTCAATATCTAAAGTCCTTTCTACACACATCTTTACGAGTTTCTATTATAAACTATTTTCGATAAGAAAAATAACTTTAATGAATATAATACTTTTAACCTTAATTATTATAAATCGATAAAGTAAAGTAATTTACGAAAAATAATTTTGCTAAAAACTTAAAGTATATTTAAAGTTGAAATTTACTCAGATTCTACATTAGTTAGATTTCTTATTTAGATTTTAGATTTTTTTAAACATAAATTAAAGCATAATTAAATATTTTTGTAAGTTAAATTTTCAGTTAATCCTTATTCTAACTTTGCATGCTATTAAAATCATTTTTTATGAATCAAATCACTCAGACTTACGAGATATTAAAGAAATTCGTCAGACTTCTTGTAATTTTAGTCTCTAGGTCTAATAAATTCAATTCCTGAATTGATGTATTTTAAGTATCTTTTTAATTGCAAAATGACTTCGAATTTTTATGTGAATTCGGTGTATGTTTGAACACTATCAAAACAAAAGTTAGCACTGAAGTAAAAAATTCGGAACTGACAATTCCAATTGTTTTACGAACTCCCTGTAATCTGCAGGTCCTCTACTAGCGCTACACCATCTGCTATTAATTCTATCTTTTGCCGTTAGGTTATAAAAGCGAAGGGCCAAACATCTGTTGTGAATATGAGTGCGAGGTGTTTCAAAAGAAAGAAAGTATACTTTTAGGCCTTTCTTTGGCGAAATCAAGAAACCTAAAAACTTTTCATAAAGATTCCGTAAAGAATATGGAATGGGAAGCCATGTTATTAACCAAACTTGTGTAATTTACGTTTCTTCGTTCGAATAACTTCATCCGTCATTGACGCTCGTATCTGCTTTGTTGTTTTTACAAATAATAGAATATTTGGAATTTTATGGAATATTAGAATGTCAATTTTATTTCGAGTTTAATTCGTTTTGAGATCAACAAAAATATTGATCATCAATTTTTAGTTAATTCTAAATTTATTATCTCCTAATTTTGAAAACTAATGACAGTAGGAGGTCTTAAACAGGCTTCTATCTAAGCAGGGACGTCTTGCAGCATTGTAGGCCCTGGGCAAAGCAATACACTGGGGCCCCACTGGAGCTTTTAATATTTTTAAATTTTTTTACGACTGTATTGTTGCTTGGAAGTTGGAACATTAACAATTTTTAACATAAATCAAAATCAATTTCTTTAGGGACGCTTAAAGAAGCTGATAAATAATAATGTAAAATTTGATTTAGAGGTAGCAAAAAAAATAAATTATTAAGGTAATTTTGTTTCTAATTACGTAAAAATTATATCTGTGTGTATTTAATTTTAACTGAGAAAATATATATAAAAAACATTGATTGACTAGTTCCTGTTTAATTATTATTATTTTACCATTTTGAATTTTATATAAATTCGTTTTAAATTTCGTATTATTAGAATGCAAAATCTACTTTATTTTTATTCTGGTAATCATTTGAAGGAAATTACATTTTATCCTAACAATATCCTAAATTTGATACGACAAAATCTGACAAAATTGACCTTATTCTTACCGAAATATGCCCCAAAACTCCAGAAGTATTGAAATATAGAAAACACTGAAAACTGTATTATTTCATTCAGAGAATTATTCACTTACAATTGGAATGGATTCACTGAGAAAGGTCTGTTAACAGGTTGAAAGCTGGTTTGATTTCACAATTACGTGTTTTTTTTTTTTAAGATTTTTTAGTTTTTTAATAAATATTTGATATAGATTTTGGAATAAAGATGATAATTACATCAATTATTTTAAGCAATTAAACCTAATACAATGGCTTTTCTTAGCAAGTAAATATTATTATTCACAAAACAGCCAAGCCTTTTTTTTTTTTTTTTTTTAATCATTCCACCATTAGGCCCAGATTCAGGTTATAAGATATTACAAAAAAAAAAAAAAAAAAAAAATCTTATAAAATAAATATACGTTCACAGTATCAAAGTATTTTTGGGGCATTCTGAGTATTGAAAAGTTGTAGATTGTTTTAATTTAAAATGCTATAAAAATAATACTTTAATTACTAAAAAAATATTTACGGTAGATATCACTTGAAAACGACAGTTGCTAATATATCTGCCGAAACGTTATGTGTAATTTTTAAATATATTTATTAATAAAATTCTAAAATCTCAAATTTGTGTGATTTTTATATTGTCGGTAAGAATTTTACCCTCACGCGTTAAAATTTAATATATTATATTTACGGTTTGTTTTTGTTTTGTTTTTTGTTTTTATGTTTTTTGTTTTTAACCACCATCTAGCTCCGAAATAAAAATCCTACATAAGAAATAAAATATTTGCATTACTTCTATTAGTACTTCTATCATTATTTATGCCATGTAATTACGTTATCTCTGTAATTGAAGCAGAATCGAGTCTTGTACCCTAAGCCCTAATTGCATAATTTAACTACACAAGTAGAAATTATTGAAGGAATTAAGTCTATAAAGCGAAACGATAACTTTTAAAAATTTTAATTGCTCATTTCTTTCTTTTTTTAAGCTTTTTCTTCCAATTGTTTTGTTAAGAATCTTATTCTTAGTTCTTATCGTCCATTTTTATTTCTACTCATTACTCATTTACCTTCATTGGGTTTTATCCGTTCTACGATCCTGTGGCTATAATATCAATTAAGTCAAGTGATTAATGGCAGCTTAATGTGTTGGAGCACTTAATGGAAGTATTTCTTCAATGGAGAATGGAAAGAGTGTGTTTTGATGGCCAGAAGTGCACCATAAACCTGAACTCGAAGTGAGATGCATTTCGTAGACGCAGACGCCATCTATTGGTTGAAATACCAACTAAAATACCAGCCATGAATTTTTCACTGATCTCTGGGTGTTTTACGTTCAGATATGGTTTTACGATCATCGGAATGATTCATAATCTATAAGCTAAGGCAGCAAATTTGATGGAAGAGAAATAATGATATCGATTTTTAGATAAAATTAGATAAAACTATTTATTAAATTTTTTATTGCTTGAAGCAAGGGTCTTCATGAGGTCGTGGCTGTCGATAAATTGACTGTCAAATCAGACCGTTCAAAGAAAAGTTCTGTAATTTATAAGTAATAGATTCGAAAAACGTGACTTTATGTGAATTGTTCGAAAATTACAAAAAAAAAAATGAGAATACGAACTGAAAAAAAAAGACAATTCGTTGACTTTAATTACTGTTTTATCTATTATTTTTGACAATTAGTTCTTTGGTCGGTCGGAGCAGGAAAACGATGGCTATGATGCGCCAGAAAAGATATAAAAAAAAAACTGAAGCATATTCAGATAAAATACACTGAAGTACCAGAAAAACTGAGACAACCGGCTTCCATTTCTACAGCTCTGCATTAAAGTAAATTGAAGTAGACTATAGTGGCACCTCTCATACCCGACCTCGGATCAACCGACTCCCCGCGTCATCCGACCATGTCTAGACAAGCGGCGCGTTTAAAAAATTGAAACAAAAACAATTTCTGATTTTTTTATATAGTTTTAACTTGATTTAAACATATTTTCATTCTTTACTTATAACTTAAACGCATTTTTATTCTTTATGTATTTGGCTTTTGTAACATACACTGTATAGTCCTTAAGTTACAGTAGAGTATTTTTTACTTAAATACATCGTTTGTCTACTTGTAAATGGCTTAATTCATTCTCCCCTGATTATCCGACCTTTTTAGCGTTCCGACCATCCTCAGGTCCCGTAGGTGACGGATAATCGAGGTGCTACTGTACATATAAAGATGGATATCTCTGCAATCCGTTGTCGTATAATTCGCAGTGACAATGGCAGCGTATCATGATTTTAAGCCACTTTGAACGAGGCATGATAGTAGGTGTCAGAGAGATGGTAGTTGTCACTTCATCTACGAAATTTTAATTTTACAACAATTATGTACCCGACTACACAATATCGGGAGACATCCAGCGTGCGACACCGCCGCGGCCTACGAAAAACCTATCGATCATGGACAGCGTCGTACGGCCCGAATTGTAACAACCAACTAGAATGCGGCATTGTAACAGATAACAGAACAATTCAATGCTGTGGTCACAAGTAACATTGATGTTGGACAATACAATGTTCATTTTCTTCTATCGGGTATAGGAGTCGAGCGCCCATTCGGATTTCATTAATGACCCGCCAGCATGGACCCTACGCTTCGCCTGGGCTCCTGAACACCGTCACTGGACGCAAGACGACTGGAAATGTGTAGTCTGGTTCGATGAGACGTGGTACAACTGTTTCAGAAAGACGAACGATTACGTATGTAAAGGATCCCGCACATCAACACCAGACAGTGTAGGGCGGCGGTGCTATTATGGTGTGGGATGTTTTCAGTTGGCCCGCGTTAAAGCGCCTGATACACCTGCAGACCTCATTGGCCGGCGGAGGCTAATTAGCATCCTTACGGATCATTTCAACCTGTTCATGCCACGAACTCAGACGGAAGCGGGCTCTTTCAGCAGGACAATGCTTCACCGCTCAGGTCCGCAGTCACCAAAAATGGCTGTAGGAGCATTCTTCTGAGTTTGGCATCATGAATTGGCCCAGTCGTTCGCCGGATCTGAACCCCATTAGAACACATGTGGGATGCGATTCAGCTGGATGTGCTCAGTAGCATCGGCGAATATTAGGGAAATGTGGATCTTTATTGAGGAGGTGATCTACACAGGACTTCAGACAGTTCGTGGAGTTCACGCTCCATCGTGTTACTGCGGTAATCCGAACGAAAGGAGGATCTACGCGTTATTAGTTTTTCTGGAATATCAGTGTAAAATAAGACAATGGATTCAAATGATAAGCAGAAAAAAAAAGTACATTAAGAGAAAGAATAGAGAAAAAAAAGAACTTAAGGTAATTTAAAAAGATTAAAAATAAAAATGTAGAAACTCAATTGTCATTATCAATTATCAGAAAATGTTTCATAAATTTATAAAAATCAGGCGAGATCCACCCATACAGATGGAAAAACTTAGAACTAGATAAAACAGATTTACATTGTTTGCAGAACCTAAAGCCATACTGGTTTCCGACCACATGAAGGTTCTCTGTTTTTAATTGGATTAATTCCTACAGTTAATTTTGATAAAACGTGAAGTAAATTTCATCCTCTTCAAAGAGAAATGCCTTCTTTTAATACTTACTTATATAGAGATAAATATTCCAAAATTGAAAATATAGTTAGAATGTATATACTTTATTACTAAAACTATCACTTGATGCGTCCAATAGCTGCCAGCAAAATATATCGTCTATATTGTAACTTTGTATTCATAATTGAAACATACAAATTTTTCTCCTAATATGGAAGATAAGTTGATTTTATTCAATTCTTATCATTTCATAACCGAATATAAACTGTATATTCAGTCAGTTTCTAAAGACGAAACTCAGTTCTTAGCGCTCGCTTATAAACAAATTATCCTTGTATAAGTTAGGTACATTTATTGCTTTTATTGCATTTAATCTATATTACTAAAATCTTTTATTTCTCTGTCTGTCTATCCGGCGCAATTGTTAATTTCCAGTGAAAAAATTACTACAATGAAACGTTCGCGACGGGAATCGAACCTGCAACCTTTTGATCCGAAGTCAGACGTCTTATCCATTAGGCCACGGGGACTACAGTCAAATTATTGTTTCTTATCATTCACTTTGTGTGTGTGTGTGTGTGGCGCAATGAGAGAAGAGCCAGAGATAAAAGAAAATAACTCATTAATTTTAGCCTGCTAGATTAAAATTTAAATTTCAATGTTTGTTTTGTTCCAGCGACCACCTGAAGAGTCGTTAGAGGCATATCTCGACACGAATGAACAAATCACAAATGACGAGCTTAAATACTCTATCTCAACTAAAAGCCGTCATATTGTTATCTCGTCGTTGTTGACGAGAATATGATAAAAAAAAAGAACGCACGATCAGTAAGTTCTAAAAATCAATAAACTGTCAATTACAAACAAGAAATGAGAGTTTTATAATTTTACAAATGATAAAATCAAAAGATAGGGAGACAAGTGACGATCGCTGGATAAAGTACTACTAAAAAATAATAAAAATAATAATATTTAAGACTAAAAAAATGTATTGTTAATCAATTCTCGTAGGAAGGAGGCTCATAAATGTGTCAGCCTGTATTTGGCTGAAAAGTAACTTTCTAACCAGTGAACTGAACTTCTAGAAATGTGACATATAAATAAATTAGGGAAGAGACTTTCTAATTTTTCTAGCTGATATTTGTTCTTGTATGGGTACTTATCGAGCAATTAGCGAGTGAGGGATGATAAAAGTTCCCTTAAAAACATTAGAACTGAAACAATTATTTATATCGATATCGATACCTCCTGCTCACGTTTTGATATTTAATATGACTTAGGCAAAGCAATGAAGAATTTTAACTTTTTTTTCAGAATATGAAAATTTTCCGCTGTTGGTATTAGATAGTAAAAAAAGAAAAAGTAAACATAAAATTTTTTGTTTGAGTCGTCTACATTTTAAAACAAAGAAAAAGAAAAGAATTTTTTTAAAGAATCAACATTCTAAGGAACATCAGCCTTAAGATCTTTCAGGAACTTCTTGCAAGTTCAAATTTATTTATTTCTCCTTTAAATTAATTCTTACATTTTTTGTACTGATAATATTAGAAGACTACATGAACACGTCAAAATTAAGTAAAATAAAAATGAAGCTCTTTTGTTTGATCCACAAAATTCTTTTTTTTTTTTTTTTTTTAGTTTTTTAAATTGTACTAATTTTTTAAAGATTTTTTTTTCTTTATTTTACATATTTCATCTCTATTTACAACAAATATAAAGTAAAAATATTTTATTAATTGACAGAAGCTAAAAGGAAGTCGTAGAAAGTTTTTAAATTTTCTATTTTTGTCAATAGATGGCGCATCCTGACAGTGAACAAAAGAACACTGAGGAAATTAAAATAATCAATGATTTTACAATTTTCTAATTTACAGAAAGCAGGAAATTTCTTCCTGATATAAATATGAGGATGGAAATAATTGTTTACAGCAATTTTGTTATACTAATAATAGAAATAAAACACTTGTAAAATTCTACTAAAATTAGGATTTTACAGTTCAACAGACATTTAGAGAAGTTTGAAAAATTTATAAAAGTAATTTTTGTGTAAAAGTGAATTTGAGAAAATATTTTTATATAAACTACATGATATTAACCTTAATTAAACAGTCGTTCAACCATCGTAACTTTTTTATTATTTACTTATTTTTTACAAGAACATTGCCTCATTTTTTTTTTTAGAATGTAATACATTTTAATAAAGTGCTATCTGTGATAACTAACTATATATCTATACAAAGTTAACTCTATAAATTACATCCGTAATTTTTAAATTTTTTTAAAGAAGAAGTAACTTACGATCTTTAATTTCTATTTATATTATCATGATATATTTATTGATTAAATTTGTTATGTTATTCTACTTATTTGTTTTTATTGATTATTTTTATAGAGGAAAAGATGTAAAAACAGGCACAGGTATACGGGCACCCTCCCCAAAGGGCTATGGGAGATGCTGCAGTTTTGCGGCCAGGACTGTAGACGGCGTCTTTTGTTGATATAAGATAGTAGAGAGCAGTTGGAACCTTTAATTTCAAGTAGTGTGGATGCAGCATTAGTTAATATGCGAATTGGTGTTTGTTCGGGATTGCAAACCTTTGACAGATATGTGAAATCGTTTTCTTTTCATGTCCTTATGGTTTGTTTAAAATAATTTCATAGTGATATCCGGAAAGCGGAGATCCTAAGCTACTTTTAGAAGCACGCCTTTAGTCACGCACGCTTTTAAGTTTCATGTGATAGTGGCCATCTTGCTTAGTTGTGGTTGGTATAAATATGGGCCCCCATTTAAAGAGAACCCATAATTACACCATCTTTTCTCTTAAACCACGTAAACTAGCTACGCCAATTGATGAGACTGCTGAAACACCGCAATGTTCCCTGGGAACTTCAAATGCAGTTTCTCCGTTCGACATATCTCCTGTCCCTAACAGAGAAGAGAACCACCAGTCGGGGACACAAAGCAGCAAGGGCCAGCCTCATCACTGGATCGCCATACAAGGATCATTTGACCAAGTCGCTTGACAAAAGTGCTCTCAAGAAGAGGTCGCTGAGTTTTCGTTAGAGATAGGGTTGGGAAGACCAAAGGCCTTCAGAAAAAGAAAATTCAACCCACAAAACGAGTCTACGATTCATCATCGGACTCATCAGACTCCTGTGACCCTCCCCTTGTGGACAGCGATGATGACCTGGATATCAACGATAAACCAGAATCGAATGATGCAACTTGCATCTTTTGTGATGAAAAGTTCTCTCAAGACACTCGCGGAGAAGTGTGGGTTAAATGTGCTATGTGCCAAATGTGGGGACACTAAGATTGTGCCGGGGCTGAAAGAGCCATTTATGTTTGCGATTTCTGTAAATAATTTTTGATTTGATGTTCATTTAAAATTCTCATATATGCAACTTGCTCTTTGTACCGTTTTGTATGGTTTTATCCTGTTTTAAAACATTTTAAACTATTTTTTTTTTACTGTTTTGGAGAGGGCCCATATTTACACCCCATTTTTTCTGGTGCTTTTTTAGAAGCTTTTTGTAAATCTTCATTTTCGAATTGAAATAATTAATATTAATTATTGTTTTGCCTCCTCTCATTTAGTAAACTTGTTACAGTTTTTAATGAAGGTCAAAAATCTAGAATTTTTCCAAAAGAAAGTAACTTTAAGTCAAAAACAAAAGAGGGTGCCCATACTTACACCTTTTCCTCTATTTATTTTTATTTATTTAAAACCAGCTAAATAACTGTACTTATAATTTGCGTATTCTAGAAGTTTCCCAAAGCAGGGAATTCTCGAAAATTCCGTATAGCGCCATCTGGCGAGTAATTTTCGCAGGTAAAGTCTCTTGGCTGCTAGAGAAGTCGTCACGGGAACATCTATAATCAGTAAATTTCATCAGTGAATAAATTTAAATTTCATCGAAGTTTTTGCAGGTTCTATTTATTTCTATTTGCAGTTTCTGTTTATTTTGGGAAATTGAGGTAAAAGATTGGCTTATTTAGAGTACCCTTTATAACTCCGCCTAATAATTTCTTACACGGCTGTAAAGTAGTTGAAATATCAAATATTTAGTCCCATTTCTTATATTGGCTGAAAATACTCTACAGTCCGTGCTCTGTAACCATGGATACTGTATTTACAACAGTCTTGCACTGAAACATGCATAACGAACTTAATGCTATAATGTTGTAAATAAACAAACAATGCATATTATTATAAAAGTTCCTTTATTTTGGTTAATAATACATTTCCACCACTCAGTGTTGTTAATTATCATTTTATAAAAGTACTGGGTATACAACGAATGCAGTAACAAAACAAATCAGACAATTATATTTCAAATATTATTTAAGCGTTGCGATTAGGGCCGAAAAAAAAAAATGTAAATTAGGGCCCTATTTTTTTTTTTCTGTGCATTAATTCATTTTTAAATTGATACAAATGCTTCAAACGTATACTGATTCAAATACGATTTTAACTTTGTGGCAGATATTTGTACGTATTGTTACACGTTAAATATGTTTACCCTGATCAATTGTTTTACTTATAATGTCATAAACATTGTGTCTTGCAAAAGCGTGTAGGAGATACAAGCATTGAGTTTTTATTGTTGAGAGTTCGAAGATGGCTGAAAGCAAGTTTTTAAGTGTGTAGTATCTTTCGACTTATCATCGAATAAGAGGTCATTGCTCCGTCAGAATATTGCGGAAGACATGAGTGCCGTAAACTCACAGGAATTTGGTCCAAGAACATTATATGTTACAGCAAGTGGTGACTTGTGTAGTGGATCTATAAAAATCATGTCCATCCAGTTCGAACGTTAGATCGAACGTCGTCGCAGTCGTCTCAACATGAAAGATAAGAACTATAAGAACTACAATTTACACGCAGAGTAGAGAGAATTACAGAGAATTTCTATAGCATGTACCCACAACTGTATGATGTAAATCGAATGCAGTGTAAGTTAGATTATATGTTCCATCACGAACGCCATTCGTGCACCGAGCTTTCCCTTATCCTCTCGCCTCTATTTCTTTCTATACTATTTCTATAGTATAACCTCCTTTTTTTTCTGTGATTATTTTCTATTCTATATCTTTATCTGGAGCTAGTTCCGGTAGGCCTACTCGTAGGGTTGCTTACTTTTGATCGCCGCCAAAGAAACTTTTGTACTCTGTTTTAACGATTTCAATAGTGGCTCAAGAAAGCTCCTCGGACAGTGCACAAAGGCAATTAGGCCAGGAAGCCTATTGTTACCTTGTTAGAAGCTTTCTTCCAATTTTCCACCTGTTGTTAAGTGCATCAGGAATCTTCTCTCAACGGGGGAAAACAAAGAAACCGCCGCTCCTGATGACGTAACAAAGAGAGCTGTGGTAGAAGCAATGAGGGGGAACTTTCGTCACCCCTCCATGGATATAACGGCGGACCCCAAGAGAAAAAACAGAGCAGCAAGTGAGAGGGCGAGGTACAAGGAAGACGATCAAGGCTCACGCGGTCAGCGGTGCCGGTCGTATGCTCCCCGATCTTCTGACATTAGCCCCGAAAGAATACCGATATAGCATGCGGACGGCAAATGTAAGAGAGAGACGGTCCAGGTCCCGCGGAGTGCGACAGCAGAGAAACCCTGTGCGCTTTCTATATCTTCATTTGCCGGCTTCACCTCACGGAAACAGGCAGATCCTTCATAACTGAGACGAAATACGCGTGCTGCGCCATACGGAAGATAGTCTATGAAACGGCCTCGCAAGTATCCGACCGTCTTCGACCTTCCGCTGTCTAATCTTCGATCGCCGACTGTTGGAGATTAACTGCCCTGCCCGATCTTCCCCAAGGCCCCCTCCTAGCGATCCGACTCCTGAAACGTCTCGTCCGGCTGCATCCACGGGAGTTATAGAGAATACAGAATCTCCATTCGACAACCAGACTATGAAAGTTTGTCGGACCTACTGGCGATCCCCACTCCTGTGTACGGCTTTCCCCCCTTTTCCGGACAGTTTGAATGGACCCTACGATCGGTTCACTATAGTAGTTCTAGATATTTATCTATTCTTATCATCATCATCTTCCTTCTGTTTTTTGTCTCACTATTATTTACCTGAAAGCGCGGTCACTGAACGACCAGTCATCCACGTGACTCCCCATATCATTACTGAAAAACCGCCATGTTTCACAGTTGGCTGTCAATGATTCGAGCTGAATTCTTGGCTGAGCAATCGCCACACCCGTAACCTCCGAATGTCAAGCCGGGACTCTTTGAGATAATACGACAATGTTACAAAATGCTAAGAGTCTGTCAATCATTAATGTTCCTATGTCTAACTGGGATGAATATTTGCTTCTCGCAAAAGAGTTTACGTCGGTGAAGATAACTCACTTGAAGCTGTTCTGCAATCTGTGCGATCCATCGCTACAAGAATTGGTTCCACCGAATGTTTGACAGCTCCAAGATACCTCTGTGAGGGCCCAGGGCGATGCTGGTGATTCCTTGCCTGCCTTCTTAAATTCCACTGTCACTCGATTGACTGTGTCAAGAGGAATTCGGAGATTTCTAGAATCTGACGCTGGCCGACTCCGATTGCCTGACGATTCATCCACTCTGAAAGTTACTTGGGTCGAAGCAAGGTTGTTTGGTTTCACCTACTGATGACATATTCCTACATATATATAATTCAATGAAATTAGTCCACGAAATGCAATGTGGACTTCATTACATGGCAAAAAGGTCATTACGACAAGTGTCTTACTTAAGTCACGACTTTGTAAATATAATCTTATGAGGAAGCGTGTTTTATGCTCTCAGGATCTGTTAAAAGGAATATCCCTACAGACTTCTTCCTTTGGGGGCGGGTAAAGAGTAAAGTAATTTCTCGCAAATCTCGCGACATCAACACCTTAAAACAGTTTAGGCCTTTCGATGAAAATAGAGATTTTCTCAATGTTACAGATCGATTACAAAAAGACAATGATGGGATACAATTTAAAATACTAGGATGTGATTAAATTACTTATTGTTTATTCTGTAATAAATTGTAAAAGTTTAAAAAAAAAATAAACTTTGTCTTTTTCTCAATAATAATTCTTAAAGAAAAGTGTGGACTTATTTTTGGGCCATCCTGTATACGTCACGATGGCGAAGAATACGATAAACTAAGAATACAGGATAAAATTTGTAGGATTTGCTTAAGCAAATCTTTGATATCTTTACAATCATTCTTAAAATGATTGTTTGAATTTTCTTTGAAATGTTATTGGCTCATTCTGGAGCCAATATAAGAAACGGCTTTCGCACGGACAAATCTGACTGGTTTTGCTGTTTCGTTACGTTATGTATTCTGTGAAGAAGCCTCTCCACTGTACCGCTCGTCACTATTAGCAATTCAGAGTTTGAGAGAGGTCGCATCTTAGGCTTAAGAGAAGCTGGTTGATCATGCAGATATATTAGCCGCCATCTTGGTTGGAGCAATGCGACTGTAAGCAATATGACATACATATGCTCCAAGAAGGATCTAGATGTTCTAAAGAAACAAGTGCTCGAGAGGTTTGTGCGATCAGAAGAACAGTCATAACTACACCAATGGTGTGCTGTCCTCTCTCCAAAGGCACCTAACTTCCTCTATATCATGGGACATCAATCGTCAACGCTGCAGAGTGGGGAATTCATTCTCCCTTAAGACGTCTACCACTGACCACCCTACGTATTAGAGTATTAGCTCAATACTCTACTAGCACCGTCTAGAGTAGTGGAACTCAGGAATCTTGGACTGTGTCCAATTGGAGTCGTGT
The DNA here is from genome assembly GCA_023159025.1 of Thereuonema tuberculata. Taxonomy (NCBI): domain Eukaryota; kingdom Metazoa; phylum Arthropoda; class Chilopoda; order Scutigeromorpha; family Scutigeridae; genus Thereuonema; species Thereuonema tuberculata. Next base: position 42,621,899 of record JAFIDM010003189.1, on the reverse strand, counting down.
TGAAGTCGCGTCTCTTATCTCAGCTGATCTCCTCTAGTTTTGCTACACAATATTTTGACAACATACATATATGTTCATAATATTCTGCAGCCAATTCTTACAATTACGCCTATGCTGTCAAACCTTCTAGGACTATTTACCAGCACGATAATACCAGCCCTAACAAGGCGATTCTCAACAACGCCATCCTTCTATGGCCAATCAGGTCCTCAGACCTATCGCCAATCAAGCATGTCTGGGATATACTGGGAAGACAGTTGCAATCATCACGGAATGTGAATGCACTACACCAACAAGTTGTAGTTGCCACATGACAACATTAGATTAGTTTTTAACTCCTTGCCTTACCTTAGCCAGAGGAGGATTTACAAAATGTCCTTTTGCAATGAAAGTAAAAGAACATTTTCATTTTCATATTTTCTTATGTTTGTATGCTCACTGGTGTGCGCAAAATTTCATAGTGACCGAATGCTTTCTTCGGAGTACACTGTTTTTTTTTTTTGTTGTTGTTGTTTTTGCAACTGAATGTACATTTCGAACATTAAAACTCATAACCTATTCTTACGTGTTTAGGGTTTCAAAGATTTCATTTAATCAAAGCAATTTTGAAATAGTAAACACTATAAGAATAAGGCTTTTAAATATTTGGGAAGTCTGGTGAGATGGGATGGAAGTTGTACCGAAGAAATAAGAAGTAGAATAGCAATGGGTAAAGGAGCATTTGAAAAGGTAAAAGCACTGTTGACAGCACAAGGCATTTCAATAGAATTAAGGAAAAGGTTTGCTAAATGTTTTGTATGTAGTGTGATGTTATATGGTAGTGAATCATGGACTATTAAAAAAAAGGAAGAAAGATTTCTAGAAAGTTTTGAAATGTGGCTCTGGAGAAGAATGTTAAAAGTGAAATGGTCGGATAGATTAAGGAATGAGGACGTTTTAACAAGAATAGGTGAAAAAAGGAAATTGTTAGAAACCATACGCAAGAGAAAAACATCTTGGTTAGGACATGTGCTACGAAGAAATTGCCTACAACAAAGAATAATAGAAGGAAAAGTAGAAGGAAAGAGAGGAAGAGGAAGAAGAAGGATTGGAATGCTGGATGATGTTAAAAGGGGAAGAAAGTATGAACAATTGAAGAAAGATGCACAGGATAGAAGAAAATGGAGAACGTCCAATTGAAACCTGTCGTAAAGACAGTTTACACCAGAGAGAGATAAGAATAAATTAACTTATATTGCAAAACTGTCTAAAGAAATGTGGAATAGTAACATTAACACCAGATGCCGCTGATGAAGCAAGGATATATTGGCATTAAACTGAAATATAGCTTTTGAATAAGTATTTTATAGTATTCTAATTCCCATCTAACAATGTAAAGATGTATCAAATATCTCTATCAAAATTTTAATGGGAGGGAGCACCAAGACAAATCTTTTTCATCTATGAGTATATCTCCGCTGAGGGCAACCTTAAGCAGGGCGAACACGATGCGACTTACGTCGAGTTGGGTGCCCAACATGTCCTTTGAGCCTGTTTTTGAGACAAAATTCGGTCAACAAGTTGTTGGCTCCGTTTTAATGCAGCCGTGTTTCGGGCGGAAATTTCCCAATCACAGTGCAGCGTTGGAACACGTTAGTCGTGACGTCATGCCTATTTGAAGACATGGCGTCTCTAACATTCTCCCCGCTTCAGCTCGACGGAGAGTGATTACACAATTATTATCAGAGTAATGCGATTTTAGTTCACTCAGAAATAAAGTTTATACTGAAATGCATGAAGTTTATGCGACTAGTTTCTTAGCATAACTGAGGCTACAATTTCAAGCATTGAATGCTTGAGAATGTAGCCTCAGTTGTGCTAAGAAACTAGTCGCATGTAGCTTTTTATTCAATTAAATTATGTGCTAAATTAATCCGGTGCATTGGCTGTATTAGTAAAAATGAACAGAATCTGTGCACGTAAAATATTATTTATAATATTTAACGTCTGTTGAATATCACTAAAACCTATAGTCGGTATGGAACTACAACACAGCATTATTCTTGACGTCACAAGTGACATATTTCACATCTGGTTGGATGTCCTGTATACAGGGTGTTTCGGAAATGGTAGACAAATCGAAGAGATACGGGTTCCAAAGGTGATTTTGAGTCAAAAATGTTTTATAGTTAGGAAATGAATGCTTTGGGAATGGTCCCTAATCAAAGAAAGCTCAGTTCTGGCCATTTTCAGCATTTTCTTTAATTCTCATACCTGTTTTCAGTCATGACATTTAATATCCGGATTGCTTTTTGTAATAAACCTTTACCTTATTTCCTTACACTTCCTAATGTGAACTGAGCTTTCTTTGATTAGGGACCATTCCCAAAGCATTCATTTCCTGACTCTAAAACAACGGCCCATACAACAAAATGTCATAGAGCATTTATGACTCAACATGACCTTTGGAAACCATATCTCTTCGCTTTATCTACCATTTCCGAAACACCCTGTATATATATATATATATATATATACTGTAGAATCTCATTATAACGGACTAATAGGGGCTGAAGGTTGTCCGTTTTAATGAAAGTCCGGTTTATAACAAATAATTCTTATAGGGGTGTAATGCAGCAGGGTGTACATCAATGAAAGTACAATAATTAGTATAAAGTGTTTATTATATATCAAATAAAAAACAGCCTTCAACATAGTAGGTTGAATTGAAAAAGATGTGTATGTATATGTACTGCAGTAATCTTTAGAACAAGAAGATTCTGGTTCATGTTGATTGCTTACATTCATTGGTTTGAAAAAATAATTTATTTTCTGCTGGGTTTGTTTGCTGCTTATTTCTTCAGTTAATAACTGACGGAGGTGTTCATAATATGCAAACACATTCTCATTTGCCAATTGTTCAACATACTGAATAACAAAATATAAATGGTCTTTCACTTCGCTCATCTTAATTGTAGGCTGACAATTTTTTTTTAAACTATCCGTTATAAGCGACGTCCGTTATAATAGGGTCCGTTATAATGAGGTTCTACTGTATATTTGAGTTGAAGTATTCTTCATTTACATACTCCAATTCAAATGTTTCATTATCATTCATTTGAGTTGAATACTTCTATCGAGAAGCGAAGCAGTTTTATAGTGTTATTCAGGGAAATTCGCACTATGTTCTACAGAAAAATGTGCTTCTACGTCCAAGCTCAAACATGTTTTGTTACGAAGTTATCAACTGCCTGAATATTGTAAATATTTCACGATTTTAACTTTCGTGGCTTATTTTGGACATAGTATATAAATTTTCAAAATAGATTATATGTTAGATTAAAAAAAAGATGAAAGGAATAATGCGAAACAACCGTGCATTATTTTTGTTTAAATATTACAAGCTTTTGTTGTTATTCCAATTTTTTGCTGATAAATATCTAGAATAATAATATGAAAACTAATTCCCAACTAAGTTCTCAACTGAATAGTTGATGAGGAAGACGTCCCGCCGCCCAGTCTGTTGTTGGGTCGGCCGTCACCTGGCCGGTCACCGTGATCGGACCGACCGCTTCTATAAATCATTTCTCTCCGTTTCTCAATTATGTATGCTGATGTTACGGATGTAATTCTATCATAATGGCGCAATGGCACCAACGCGTCGCCTACTGAGTCATTTCCGGTGACCTCTCACGTGGACCATGGGATCCAGACAGTAGCGCCGCCGTTAGGGATTTCCCTGAAACAGGCAGTAACTCTCTTCAAGAATCGCGCTGTTTATAATATGCAAATCGTGAGAAATGAAAGCGTGAAAATCCATTTTTTTTTTTTTAAACATATTTTATCAGATAAGATAATTACCAAACCTCATTAAAATTTTTGATTGTTTATGATTTTTTTTGATAATTTTATCTACAGTCCTATTAGGAATACTTATTAAATTTCCATCAACATGTTCTGAAATTCCTTGTCTTTACATATAATGTTAATCATTTAGAATATATCAATAAAAAATAGCTCTATTTACATTGCAGAATACATTAAAATTATTATACATTTGTTTATATTATATATACGAGTACGTGCTATAATGTTCATAATATCAGTGTACATTAATGTTTGCTAGTATATGATGCTAAAAATCATAATTATATTTCTAGATTTTCGGAGATTACAATTGAATTTTGTTTGTCTCTATGTTGTTAAGTTTATAATAATAGTTTTGAATGAGAACATTGTAAAGTAGTTGTTGTTTCGGGTTCAATATACCGTATTTTTCTAATTTTTTTTTTCTGCATTCCGAATTTTTGCAATTTTTTTTTTTTGAGAAGATATGCTTTATTTATTTTATTTATTTATTTATTTAATTATTTATTTGTCTATTTATTTTTTTTAGATTATTGATTTGCTTTAGTTTTAGATTCTGTTATCAGCCGAAACAACAAAAACTTTAGTCCCGTCCCACCTATTGCTGCAGGAGAGAAAGTACGTACTATTGACTGTGAATATTTTGTAAATAAATGTCGATACCTTAGGCCAGACTTTCGATTGTTTTGCCATAAGCTAATAACTTATTACAATTAATTTACGGGTTTTCTCAGTTGATGCTGTGACATTGAACACTTTTCTATATTTTTATTATAATAAATATTGTAATTTTATTCAGACATTGTGACATTATTCTAATTTACGATGCTCTCACAGGAGACACAATAAAACACAGCGTTCAGCTTCAATTTCTACTGTAATTTATTTTACTTTATCTACTTTATACGAAACACAGAAATCAAGGCCTTTCATATTTATGTGTATGTGTATGGTATGTTTTGTTTTTTTCTTTTTGCTAGTCCATTGAAAGTATTTGTCAAATCAAATATTTTGTGTGAGTTTTTGTCCCTAATAATTTCTGAATCGCTGTATGAATCTTCCTGAAATATGGTAAGTGGATTTACGGACAAGATTATATTTTTTTTTTTTTCGTTGGATCTTTACCGAGAAGTTCGCGCGAGAAATTCCCAAAAGAAAGTATTTTATTTTAAAACCTAACCTAAAAAATTTACATCGACATCTTAAACAAACGATATTCATCGGCATTTTAATGTTCTTAATGTTTACGCGAGCTTCAATGCAATTAAAGTTAATTAATTAAAATAGAAACCAAGGCTGAAGATGAATAAACAAAAACGACTTTCGAATTTATGATCAGAGGGAATCGGGAACGGTCGTTTCGTCCTTTATGGGACTTATCAGCCCGAACCACCCTCCGCGATGAAAGGCATGAACATAAGTAGAAGTCACCCTCGCATCCGACAGTGACCCCGAACCAATCAAACAACAATAATAAAAAAAAAAGTGCTGTAATGCATCAAAAAAACATTTTTCTTAATAATTCATTATAATGAAAATCTTTTAGTCTAAACAAACTAACAACTAAAAAGGAGTAATAACCTAAATAAAGAAATTTAACGTGCAGAAAAACTCTTTATTTAAGTTTTTGTACCTTTTCAGTTGCTAGTTTGTTTATAATCAAAAGCCTCTTAATCCTATCAATTATTAGGAAAAAGGTTTTTTTGTGTGCATTGCAGCACTGATTTTTTCATTGTTATTTGTTTGGTTCGGGGGTCACTATCGGGGGCGGGGGTGACTTCCATTTATGTTCACACCTTTCTGCGTTTATTATCGGGCTGATGAGTCCCAAAAAGGACGAAATTTATTTACATTTATGCGGACTTCATTATTTTTATTAATTTATTTATTTTCTCAGAAAATGAGTTGATCTCATTTTTTTTCATTTACTTATAATATCTGTTAAATACAAAGAAAAAAATTCAAGATTTTATAGAGCGTAAGCTTAGAGTTTTTTTTTTCAGGAACCTGTTATTTTGTTTTCCTGTCATTTTAACAGACCGTTCATAAATAATATAAATAAATACTGATGATATAAAAGTAGAATGGTTCGAAAGAGAGATAGAAAGTAATCCGATACAACAATTTTAATGTTCCAGCAGTGTAATTAATTACATTTGTAAAATCAATATGATTGTAACTGTCTCGTGACATAAGACATCGTAAGATAACAGATTTCAGTTATACCTTAGCTTCGAATAATGGAAGCTCAATTAAAAACAAAACAAATTTTTCTATCACGAATAGGTCTAATGCGAAACTTGGGTGTTCACTGCCTTCTAGTTCAATTCGCAGCTTACAGGTCTTCATTTAAACGTTTGCTGATGACTTTACCAAAGGCGCCGACTTGTGTTAAATTCAAGGGGTAGGGGTGGGGGTACAACCCATTGATTTAATTTATCCCCCTCCCATTATTATGTCAGGAAACGAGTATCTTTAAAAAATGTGAAATGATTTATATAGAAATAATTATCACAATACAGATCTTTATTGTAAATGCTTGGAGGATATCGGACAAGCCCGGCCCTGTAAATGACATTTACTGTTGGGGGGAGGAATAAAACAATGGGACACTAGAATCGGCGCCTAAAGACTTTGCTATGTAATAATGCACCTTATAAATATGATATAAATTAAATACTAACTTTACAAAAACTTCTTCATCAGATTTTACAAAAGATAGAATTAATATAAAGTATAAAGGAGAATACTTTATATTTTTATATATTACAAAGTAGAATTTAAAAGTGTACCTCCTTTACATTTATGTTAACTTCTTTGTAAGTAAGTTTGTTATAAATGCCATAATTCAAGGCAATCAACTGCTGTAAAATGTTGTACGTTAATCAATGTGTACTGTCTTATTATAAACTACAATGTTAATTGTAAGACTTTAGTTTGCTTTTCACGCTATATTGCATTGAATTTCCGAATACTTTTATATTTTCAGTTAACTTTCATCCAATATTTTTCCGATAGACAATAATAAAGCTCTATAATAAATATGGTTAAACGTGCGAACAATTAGGTGGGAAAAATTGGGAAACTCCCATCATGCACCAACATAAACAAAAATCTATTCGTGCTCTAATTTAGTCATCGATGGGAACCTGGAACAGCTGTTTCACCATTATTATGGATCTT
>JAFIDM010003189.1:42593775-42614470 GCA_023159025.1 Thereuonema tuberculata | reverse complement strand
GACAAAATTACAGCATTAACAGGTTTTTATTTATGTTGATGGGAATACCAATTTTTTCCAAAAAAATAAACCTTTATTTAAGACTCAATGAATTTTAACATTAGCGGATTTAAATAAAAAATGAACAACGCAAAAGTCATTTATCTAGAATAGTAGTTCTGTGACGATAACAAAATTTCTAACTAATATTATTGATATTATTATTATTATTAACATGATATACTGATGATTCGTAACATAACTGATTAAAGCATTACCTGTTTGTTTATTTTTCTTTTTTTATTATTTGAATTTAATTCAAATTAAATCAAATTTCATTAATTAAAAAAAAAAAAAAAAACTCTACACCTTATCAAGGTAAAATGACATCAATATTTATTTCAAATATATTTTTAAATCAATACATTTTTCAAATTTATTAGAAACTGTTTGGTATTTAATTTAAAATTGACTAATTTTGTTATAAAGTAATTTACGTTGGCAATATTTTCTTGGTTTCTAAAATGCTTACTTTGAATTGATTTTAGTTGCCGTGCTGGCGTGGCCATGCGGTCTCGGCGGCGGCCAACCGCGGCGACCAGTACGCCAGTACCTGGGTTCGAATCCCGGCAGTGGCATGGCTGTTTCTCTTTCTTCTTCTGTGTTTCGTCCGTTTCTGCGGGTATATTGTGAGCTGCCTCCGATGGCATACCCTGGGCAAGATTCTTCGGCCAACCGCTCACTATCTCGTTCCTTGTCGTGGCCCTTAGTTTCACTACTACAAGCCCGGGCATTCGCAAAAAAACAAAAAAAAAAAACAAAATTGATTTTAGTACGTTATTTACAAAACTCCATAAAACACATCGTAGTATTTAAATACATTTATTTTAAATACTAAAATTGCAAATTTTCGAGAAGTAGTCCGCCTTTTCTTTTTCAAACATAATAAAATCGGAATAAGTACAACAAAACAAAATAGTTGGAAGCTTAAACAAATTTCAAAAACACGTCAATCAATGAGTTTGGTTGTTTTTACAAAAATATATTAATAAGGTACAATTCAATTATTAAAAGTAATAATAATAAGAAAATAAAGACCATTATAAAATCGTAACAAATAATATTCTTAATAATTAAAAATATCTATTGTTGCTTTTTTATTGCAGTTTGTTTTTATTAAATCTCTCATTAAAAAGACTGTAGAAGGGTCTATACGCACTCCTTCATAATACTATCATGTGTTTTATGGAGTTTTGTAAATAATTATACATAAGAAATAAAAAGGAAGAATAATAGTAATAAAATTGAAGAATATGGAACTTTGATGAAAATTTTTAAAAAATTATTCTTAAAAAACAAAAAAACAAACGAAATTAATACTGTTTTTTAGAAATTTACTTCTAAAATATATCTAATTTTCCTTAAAAATTTGTAAAATCTAAATTAACAATTGTAAAATCCTTAGTTTGTGGAAATAAAACGTGTTTATTTATTACAACAAACTCTTGAATGAATCAAATTTTTACTAACCATAATTCTTCTAAAATAAAAATTAAAATTCTCCACAAATTGGTGCTTCAAAAAGATAGCTAATTAAGCTATCGAAATATTGTATCTTGTGGAGAATTTTTATTTTTATTATAGAAGAATTATGGTTTTATTTTTCATTTACTTAGTTATTTTTATTTTTCATTATTATTAAATATTAGCAACAATGACGTTAAAACTTTCTAAAATCTCTCACTAGATAGCGCTGCCTTCCTGTGAGACAGGGCCGCGATTATTGTTGCCAAAATTACTCGCATTCCACGACCTCCACCTACCGGAATGTTGACCCTGGGATCTTCTGTTCTTCGTTTCCTCGGGGTTCGAGGAGGGGAAAAAAAAATAATAAAACAGCACCACCTTCGAAGGCAGCGGCCATTCAAGCGATTTCATTGCAAGAAGTGAACTGAAGTGATTGAACAATTTTCAGACGATTTGTTTAGTATTATTTTGTAGCAGAAGGAGATGGAATCGCTGGACAAAGGTTTTTTTCAAGTCTTATTTACTGAAATAAATTCAGAATTTCTTAAATTTTTACGAAATTTTGAAAAGAAAAAATTTTGCTTTACGAATCAGTTCTTGTCGATTTGTTTGTTTTCAAACACGTTTCTAATTTGCTTAGCTTCAATTTTGTTTATTTTCAGATTTGTTCATTTTTGTGTTTACAACCTTCGTTTCTCTAAATATTTTATTTGAAGTCGTGAAAACAAATAAAAGCTTCTTTATATTTGAAAATTATAATTTCTACCTAATTTAAACAATATCTTAATTTCTTTTCTAAAAATTAATTAATTCCGCGTCACTTTCTTTAATTGTCTGAATCCCATTAATATTGAAAGCACGCGCAAATGAGTCGATTATTAAAAGGATTAATATTGTAGTTAAGACTTCATTCATAGAAATCATTACTTCTTGAAAAAAATCTCAAATTAAGAATTAAAATCGAAAATTATAATTAAAAATTATAATGAATTCACTTATTCATTTATTTGAAACTTAATACCATCTACTCAACATTAAAAAAAAAAAAAACCACCCTGATTTATCTGATAATGAGAGCATTTATTGATTTTATTTTGAAACTAGGTGTACCTGGACTGCGTTGCAATGCCATTCAAAGAAAGAAAGAGTTTTAATTCTGTTTTTAGAAGTGCTTTTGGATTACATAATATTTTTTTGTTTTTCCGTCTGGTGCATACACGAATAAATCAGAAGGTTTTCCGACGCGTGAGCAGGCCACATACAATGGTTCATTTCCGCTCACTTGTGCGAGACAAGAAGTTACCGCAACCGGAACCCGTATTCTTCCCTACCTACAGTCGTAACAGGTTCCAATAAAACTGATGGCCATCATGTAAAGCCCGCCTAAGGTACGACTCACGTCTGTCCCATATATAGATTGAGTTGTAGTGGTGGAGACACAATGAACTTATAAAAGCTCCTCTAAGCTCCTTACATTTCCGTGTAGGGTGTCTCTAAAACACTGTCAATTGTTACAATTATTAAGGTTCTGCTTTATTGAATTACGAATGAAAAATAATATAAAACCTAACACTGGTATCAGTAAACTGTTATACACTCAATTGAACTGCGTAAGTTTCCAATAACTCTAAAACTTATCCCCTATCGAATATTTTACCGAGAGGTAGGATTAGAGTAGTTAGCGAACAATTGGTCCAATCCTTACAAAATAATATCTTTTTGTACTGATTTATGCGAAGGGAGGAATAAAATATCAATACAGATAAAAAAAAAGGATTAATAGTAGAGAATTTAACTAATATAAAAGCCTAAGTTCATTTCTTCGTTCGTAATTACGGTACAGTCTAAAATGTTTTCATTCAGCCCCAGCTAATGCATTGGAAAACGTCTTCTACCGAATAGGAATTTAGATCATATTTTTTTAAATGCGTATTCTTATTGCTTTTTAGTTAAAAATCGTATCAAACTTATCTAGGCTTTGCAAATTAGTAATCATTGCAGAAATCAATAAAAAATATAAAAATACTCATTGTAAGGGAATAAAGATCAATGTTATTGGTTTAAGTGACAGCAAGGAATCAAGTTTTTCATTTCTCGTATTTTCTATTAATTGGGTGGATAATATTTTAAACTTTCGATAAATTCCGCAAAAGCTTTCGAAGTATGCTGTAACAGTAAATATTCTGTTCTGTATTTCGCTGTAGATGTTGGTGTTGATGTCTGTTACGTTTTCATGCAATGTTTGTAGAATCATTGTTGTTGAGGATGGTAATATTGATAAAATATATTTCTGCTGCCATATATCTTTTACTTTTTCTTCAATGGCTTGTATTTCACTATTTTGTATTTACAGGACATTCTGTATACAATACTTGTTGCTTGATTTAAGTCAAATAAGTCTTATTCTATTGTTTGTATTACTTGTTGTTTTGTACACTCTGATGTAGTTCCTCTATTCCAACAAATAGGCCTAGAACACCTTCAGGAGGATATTTGCTACTGTTACTGAAATACAAATGAATTGTTTACCACTAAAATGCCTATTGACAAACTAATGTTGTATCAGCACCGTTCAATAATAAATAAGCGCAATATTGAAGCTTATATGCTAAAGATATAAATATAATTGATTGATGTTGTCATACCTAATACGTACAGTGCCATCTTAATGCAAGGGGCACACCAGACAATTGCCTAAGGTGCACACGATTGTAGGGACCCCTTGGTGAATTTATCACCAACTGATTAATGTTGTTGGTAATGTTTGCATTCATTTATTAAATAAATGAAAAAAGGGATTAAAGTTAGATTACTAGATTACTTGTGAGTGTGGGTGGCTTGATAGCCGAGCACGTCGACCTGAAAGATCTTTTGTACTATCCCACGGAAAGAAGGACAGACGGAGAGAAAGACAGAGGAAGGATGGTGTGAGAAATGCAGGGGAAACGGGAGAACCCCGGGAAAACCTGCCCAGCGCGGATCGCCACCATCAACGAAACCCACATGAGAAAAAGTTAATATTGAAGAGATTTTTGTTGCTACCTTCAGTAACAGGCATTACCACAAAGGCTTAGAAAACAGATTTAAAAAAACAAACAAATAAAAAAAAAACCTACATACCTTCTTACAAATACTCATATAAAAGCTGTAATTCTAATCAAATATAAATTTAGTAAAATTCTTAACTTATACGTACGAATAATAAATAGTACTACTGGTTAGTATGACAACTTGTTATACTATTACAAATATTATTTTAATATAAAGCCAATCTTAATAAATTTTTAATTAATAGTAATCATAGAAATAATAGTATTCCAAAGCTATAGTACTGAAAAATCTACACAATAAAAATATTCAAATGATTTTTTCGAATGATAGTAATTATCTTTATTATCTTGATTTGCTTATAGCATTATAAGGGAAACTTTTTTTTAATAAAAATTATATTAAAAAATATTAAAAAATAAAATAAAAGCATTTTTTTAAAAAGGATAATTTAATAATATTATCAAGTTATAGTTTTGATTTCTGTAGAATTCTCAGAGATTTGAACAAAAGTAAACAGCTACTGAAACTACATAGCGGTCAGGGTCTTCGTGTAACCCTCCTACCCTATTTCGACCATTAGTGAAATGTACAAATACACAATCTAGATCAATTTCGTAGAACTTAAGATTATTTGGACAGAAACTAAAAATACAGATAAGTTTTCTTTTAATATTGTAAGTAAAGCTTTTCTAATGTTGTTAGCTCTTTGCTAGGGCTTTTTGCAGCTCAGTTTATAATAATAATACTTGTAGAAATGTTTCCCATATTTCTCAAAACAATCGAAATGTAATGACATGATCCCCAAATCCACAGTTGAAACTCCCCATCAAATTATATTTAATGACTTAAACCCATTGCACATGGATCCGAAAATCGGATGGTCGGATCAACGAATCGGACATATTCTCTTTCACATGGCCACGAAAAGTCGCCTATACGAACGATTTGAATGTTACATGTCGTATAGATGACGTCGGAGAGAGTTTCGTGGCCATGTGAAAGAGAATATGTCCGATTCGTGGATCCCACCATCCGATTTTCGGATCCATGTGCAATGGGCTTAAGAAATCAAAATATTATATCAACGATTTTTATCGTCACAGAGCCTGTCACTATAAAATGGCCTCCAGAGGATAGACAATTTTTAAATTCGTTCCTCCCAAGACGAGAATGAGCTCTTCACTTTTCAGAGGTTGAAATGTGAATAAAGCAATGTAAACAGAATATTTAAACATTTAAATTCGTAATATTTATTTCAATAATTTTTTATTATACAAATATTATCGTTCAGTCCTCCTTAAAACAGAAATTTAATGATAAATTCTGTAAAAAAAAAGAATAAAAAATAATAATAAAAAAAAAAAAGAAAGATAAATTATTACTCAGCAGATCTTTTTTTGAAAAAAACAACAAAAAAATAATTCAAAAACCATCATTTTTGAATTGATGAGGTCATCTTTCCTTTCTGATCAAATTTCACTGGATTTCCTGAACTGAAAGAGGAAGTTTACAACAAAAAGTAATAAATGAAAAACTGTATTGTTGAGCATAGCAAATACAGTAGCTGATGAATGATCTTATTTGAGTTCACGTGACCTTTTCAGTCTGCAAATTTTCTAACACTTTTCTTAAATTATTAAATATGTAGGCCTATCGTCAAGATGGCTGACTTATTATAAGTTAAATTAAATTTATAATTCAACAGCTCGTGGATGCACAATATTGAATGTGTATATAAATATGTTGTTTAACTTTCCTCTTTTACTTCTCTCAAGTCTTGTTTTGTTATGTATTGATTTTTTGTTCAAATTGCTAAACAAAATAAACAAAGATGTCCAAAAGGAGAGCGCCCTTACAATTTGTTAATTGTGAGCTATTGTGTCGGCAGCTTCAACTGGGCCGTCATTAAATTTCCAAAGATGTTCTTGCCTTTTGTGATCTAGAGGCAAATGAATGAATTCGACTTATTTGTTGTTAATGTCAGTGTCCGACGCTTAATGCGTCGTCAAAGAATTCGAAGATTAGTGTTGATACGTCGGCGGCGCTCTCGTCGCCTCTATTCAAATCAAAAAAAGCTACCATTACTGAAAGCAAGTGGCAAATAGCCTACAAAGAATTCAAAACACCCTTTCTTTCTTCCTTTATTTCTTTTTTCTATTTCCTTCCCAATTCTCTCAACTTCGGCTCTCCCTTCTTCTTTTCACATTATCGCGATAAGGAAATTTCCTCAATTTATCTACTGAAGATCTTCATGACATTCGCCAACATTCCAATTGAATTTTTTTCGTTCTCTCTTTCATTTCTCTTCTGCAAATAGGAACGTCAGAGGGCGCCACAAGTCATTTTCACATACCGTATATGCTCCAATAGAGGCCCCCGGCGTTTATTTGCAAAACTAGCCTCTGCTCTCGGCGCTTAATAGAGACCGGCTGCTATTAGAGGCCGGCCATTATTAACAAAAACGCAATATTTTTACACATAAATACCGGCTAATATTACAAACAGCTACTTTATTTGAATTTCATATGCTACATAAGACTGTTAAAGATAAATGGCAATGTCTTCCTGTACCTTTCGCTGCTATTCGTCGTCCCAATCCGCAATGACGGGCGGTCGCCTCACCGGAGGTTTCTTTCGCGTATTCCACCGCGCGAATCTTAAAGGCAATGTCAAATGACCGTTTCGGCGGCATTTTGTAAGGCAGTGTACCGTAAGATATTGCGCACTACTATAAAGATGCTTACACTAGTACCGGTAGGCAAATATCAAAGACCCGGCTACTATTAGAGACCGGCTACTATTTGGCCGTGTTCCCTCTGCAGCTCGGCACTTATTGGAGACCGGCGACAATAAGAGACTCGGCGTTTATTGGAGCATGTACGGTACACGAAAATGTGTATCATTAAGTTTCATTTTCATTCATTAAAAAATTTAATTGACTTCGTGTTATAAAATCTAAACATAAGAACATATCATAGCTAAATAAATGGGTTTAACGTGCTGCCATATCTATTTGAAATGACTGTTAGGCCCAACACTTGTTGTTTGTTTATTCTTGTGTTGGGCCTAACAGTCATTTCAAATATGAACATATGTTTGTTTTGTTTTTTTCATATTTTTCATTTAACTAAAGATTTCATTAAAACCAATTCTAACTAAACTGTACATAATCTGTGCTGAACAAATTGTATCAGGTTATACAATATGTATATGGAGTGCTTGCAAATTTAATAAATCAATAAGTAAGTAAATAAAAGTTTTTCTTCTAGGACAGCTGCTGTTTCATGGCTCCACAGATCATTAATCGGTTTCAATTCCAATTTTTGAATTCCTACAATTTGAAAGAGACACAAAAAGCATAGAAAAGCTAATTGAAAGATTTGTTAAGAGTTAGGTATTCATTAAAGACATTTAAAACGAAAAAAATCATAGAGACGTTAACTGAAATAAATAAATAAATAAATAAATAAATAAATAAATAAATAAATAAATAAATAAATGATTTAAACTTTCAATTTTCCTCCATAGTATTTAAGATAAAAAGATACAAGTGGATATTGTGGATTTCGATCAGGACCTTTTCTAAATCTATCACATCAACTCATTTTATCTTGTACGTGACATCATCTGCGATTTTATTTGAGTTAGGGGTTTTCGAGTTCGAGGTTTCAAACTATGTATAATAAATAAATATAGTCGTATTTAAAGAAAAAGAATTCAAATTTATCTTATGGCTGCTTAACCGCTCTCGAAAACTTGTCTCAAAAGCGCTCAAAAACTTGCCATTTGCCAGTTGCAGCTTGGCGTAAATGATGTCTTTTTACATGCGGCAAATTTTGCTTTCGTTGAGATCGCGAATACAACTGCCGGTCGCCGAGCGACAAACAATATGTATAATATTGCAGCTTAGTTTTGATATTAACTCACAATTCAATTCATAGCAGAGTTAAAGAAAAAGAATGAAAATCTGGTGATTGAAACCATGAGCAAAGAATATCCAGATTTCAGCTTGAAGTTAAAACTGTCATAGTTTTGAAATACATTTCCTCGTCGCCAAGAGCGCTGGTGTCGACTTGCTTATAACATTTTCCAAATTTAGAACTTTTTGAATTTAGAGCAAATGGCAGATTTTTCGAGCCACTTGCCGGTTTGAGGCAAGTTTTCGAGAGCGCTAAGCAGCCAGTAGACCTTTGAAAGGCACAAAATTAGTTCTTAGTTGCAAATTGTGAAGGAGTAACTGTTGTTATATTTGCACACATTGAAAACTAACTAATTATTAATTTCTACTTCACTATAAATTTGTTGAACGAAATTACAGACTTGTAAAGTTAAATTCAGGTAAAGTTGCCGCGTGATAATCATGGCATAATGTAAACAATTATGTTTTGCAAATGAAACATAGAAAAAAAATATGTATAATTTGAATTGTTTAAAATTAAGAAAGAATGTATTTGATGGGAATATAAAAGTAGTTGCGTTTTTATCTTTTCTTTGATGTATCTACCTTGAATTGAAGCAAAATCTTTTTCTCTTTTCTACTCTTTCTTACAGGTCATTTGCTTCATTTTTCAAGTTAAGGTGTCCAGAATCTACCTTTTTATCTGCTTTTCCTTTTCTTCTACTTTTTATTCTTTTCAAGCTTTTTCTTCCTTCTTTCCTTTTGCTTTGCTAGTTTTATCTTTAGCTTTCTTCTTCACGACCGATTCTTGAAGTTTTAGGAATATTTTTTCTACAATTTTTTTAACAATTACTAACAAGTTTCTGAGGCTTTAAAATGAGGAGATTTGATAATCAGGAAATTATTTACAGTCTCTTCAGTCTTTCATTTAATAATATTCAAATGTACAGGATGATTCAAAGTTAAATATCATAACTTCACCATAGCAATATGGCGGCCTTTGTAAGTCAGCGGTCCAAATCGTGAAAGGAAGACGCAATTCATTTTAGTTATTTTTTTTTAAGAAAATAAAAACTACGTTTATTTGTAAAGATCTCTGGAATCCATTATCTCTAAAAAGAACTTGTAGAAAGATTTCCCGATCTCACTTCAAATGGATAATTTGTTAGATGTTTCGTCAAGTACTGTACGAGAAGGACTACAAACAGGCGTTTCATATATTTCTTGTCTTCACATTTCTTGATTTCTTATGTATTATTGAATTAAAGCATGTATCGATATACTTTTGTTTCTTTAAACACTTTACACAACTTGATCTATATTGAAATTGGACTTTCTCATTTGTCCTGAAGGCTCTGTTGAAGTAATGAGCAACTACAACAATGATATATTTCACTTCTAAAGTAGTAAAATATTTTGTTTACTCTCATAGTTTGTAAACTGATAATTTCAATTTTTTTTTATTTCACGAACCAGTTAAATTAAAAAACAAAAAAAGTAATACAGTGGAACCCCGCCATTCGTCCGCCTCTCTATTCGTACAACTCGTTATTCGTACAACTTTTTCGAGTAAAATTGAACTCGCCATTCGTACCCTGCTCGCGATTCGGACAGCGTGACCTTGTTACTGGCCGCCCCACGCGGTCGCTTCATTTCAGTCTCGTGCTAGCTTCCGTACGCTACGCATCATCCACGCAAGCTTCATGAAACTTTGTGATAGTTTATTGTTATTTTTTGTTATTTTTATTAAAAATAGTGCGGCCATGGGTCTAAAAAAGATTACTGAATCAACTAAGCCTAAAAGGAAAGCAGTGAGGACGACAATTGAATTGAAAAAAGAACTCGTTACGAAGTTTGAAAATGGAACTCGTGTCTTTGACCTGGCAACTCAGTATGGCATGGCGAAATTAACCATGTCGTCTATACTGAAAAAGAAAGACATAATAATAGAGGCCTATATATTTATTGTTTTCATAGCTTTTATGTATTTTAGGCTTAAAATATTATTATAAAGGTTTATATAAGCAATCATCTGTGGGTCTGGAACGGATAATCCAATTTACATTACGTATATCTTATATCTGTGAAAAAATGATTCGCCATTCGTACAAATCGCCATTCGAACTGCCTCCTGGAACGGATTGTGTACGAATAGCGGGGTTCCACTGTATAGTGAAGCTCGGCTTTATCGCGATCTTTCGCATCCATGATCTCGAAAATCGCGATCTGCCCGAGCTTCTCTTACTTCGCGATGTCAAATGTCGAAACTCGAACCCTATTATCGCCCACATGATTCCAAATCGATTTAAAATGGTCATTTCACGATTATCTACATCATTCAGAGCGATATGAGAGAATTTTATATTTATAAATATTTATAAATCATCTTGGTTCTTGTACAAACGACGATTGTACAAATCACGAACAGTTCTCTAAAATCAATTGATTTTTGTACTTTTTGGGCGAAAATATGGAAATTTTGCAATTTTACAATTATTACACTTTTCCAAAATAGAAGGGGTCTAAGACCAAATCGCATTATATCGGAATTCGCGATATAAACAACCGCGTTATAGCCGAGCTTCACTATAGTAAGAAGACGAATATAATATTATGTATACTATAGGGAAATCACCTCTTTATTTAAATATACCAATCAAGAATAGACCGCATAAGCTTTTTGTTTTCTATACGGTAAACTCTGCCGATCGACTCGTGCTTATAGTAAGTGTAAGATAGCAGAAAAATAAGGATAAAAATATTATTTTTCTGATATTTAAGTTGTTGTTTTTTTTTTATTATAGTAGGTTACATCTCTTTGTAAATCGTCGTAATATAAAAAATACCGTTTCCTAATTTTTATTTGTTTTTTTAAATGGTTCGTGAAATCGAAAACTGAGTCATTAATATACAAAACAATGAAAATAAACAAAACGTTCTAATACTGTCCAAGTGAAAACAAAGCATCATCTCTTTCACTCTAAAGATTAACATGAAGCATTTTCCATAACTTACTCATACACTATAACCTCCTTTATCCGGACTAACTGGAACCATCAGCAATCCGGAAAATCGAAAATCCGGATAATCCGGGTAATAAGCAAAACAAATCCTTAAAGAAACATAGTTTTTTGTCGTAATAAACCGTAAGTCTTTTTTGTAGCTTCAACGCCCTGTGACACTCTAGTAAAGCTTTCTTAAACTTGACAAAAAGCATTTTATTACCATAATTTATTGTACAATCTATGCAGGAACTGTACATTTATTCAAACTAAAAAACGAATGTTTGGCGTAATTATAGTTATGTTCTTGTTATCATAGTTAAAATTATTATCTATGTGAACATTAAATAAAAAAAAATGTTTACAGATCTGATCCGGATTATCCGGAGATCCGGATCAACGAGGGCCGGATAAGCAAGGTTGAAGTGTATTTTGGTCCTGTGCGATTAGACAAGGATTTCTATTTCGATGATAACCACAACGAATACTGCTAATTAAAATTCATTGTTAAAATTTGCTAATTAAACATCAATGTCATTGGCTTTCCATCTAGCAATTGTCCAACGAACTCTTTAAGAGCTACACTTCATTGCAGTAATAAGCACCTAAGTTGACGTTTAGTACATAACGAAGATCGAGAGACTTGCTAAAGGCCTTAACTTTTGACACCTGACGAAGACAAGTTTATTTACCGAAAGCCCTACACGAACCATTTGGATCGATTCTCGTCTCTTCAGCCATAGAGAACCGACAGTCTCAAATTTAAACCAAAACATTAACTTTTAGAGTGGGAATAGATATTATTAGACCTGCTAGAAGACCTCAAGCCGTTATCCAGAGATTCTGTGATAAAACATTTGAAGAAAAAGTGCATAAACGACAAAGTGCAGCAATAATTACTATATAGACCTTGTAGTCACATTGCCTATAAAAAAAAAACTTACTAATATAAATAAATAAATAAATAAATAAATAAAATTAGATAGATTTTTGCTTCGTACTTTTAATTATATAAAAAACTTTCTATTCGATTCCTCCTGCCTTCATATCAAACATTTTGTTGAGTTAAAATTGGTAAGAAATCAGAAAAAGACAAAATAGAAGAATTTGGTCTAGGATCGAACCAGAATTGTAGATAGGCTGGTTATAATAAAGTTATATAGTAATAAAGAGGTTATAATAAAGAACCTCAAAAAATAAATAGTATTGAGCCATTTTAAGACTTTCTCCATCCTAACAGAATCGTAAATACAGTCGCATACATTACCATACATTACCATATGCATACTTAAATTTTACTAATAAAGCATACATTACCATATGCATACTTAAATTTTACTAATAAAGTCTGTTAATTTTGTCTGAGTTTTTTGTTGTTTTTTTTTTTTTGAAAAAGTGTTTTCGCTCATAGTACATCTCGCATCGTTTGGTGCAATGCACCAAAAACCCCTTCAGTATTTTCTTCAAATTGTAATCCGCGTCGGATTGTTTCAAATGATTTTAGCATTTCATCATACGAAGGGTTTTTTTTTTATTTCCGCATCATGATCATTTCCATTTTCATCATCTTCATCTTCATCGCAATTCATAGCTGTATTGTTGTTATTTTTCACACTGTCCAAAATATCCGATTCAGTTAGTGTTTCCGAGGTCTCATCTTCAAAATCAAGTGAAAGATAATCATCAATCAGCATATCATCGTTAATTTCTTCTTTTTCCCTCAGCTGTATCCACATTTCTTTCATTTCCTCAAAGGGAATATTAATAATAAAAACATTTCAAGGAGAAAAAAAAATAGATACCACAAAAAAAGTTCGTTAAATGGAAAATGCACTTCGCTATTTGGAGGTTATTTTACAAAGAAATTAGCAAAATGTTCTTGGTTCCAAAGAAAAGTTCGCAAAATAGAGAAATTCGCAAAATAGAGGTTCGTTAAATAGAGGTCCGACTGTAGTTTCAGAAAATAAAAATTTTTATTCCATAAAAGTTTTGCCCTAAATAAAATAGTTCTTATTAGTAAGATACTTAAGCTAAATCGTAATCCTTCATTGTAAATATACTCTAAATTAACAATAAATTTACATGACAGCATTAAGATAGGTCTAGTAGGGCTTGCTTTTAGGACCTGACGAGAAATGGCATCTGAAAATACGTGCAGAATCATCCGTAGAATTTCAGCATTTTGAGGGGGCCCCGGGCGCAAACATTTTGATGGGGGGGGGGGGGGGAACTGTTCCGACTTCCTCCCCCCGCCAAATTTCACCAAATTATGTGCAGAATCACCAAAATTTAATAAAAAATTAAACAGTAAATTAGACTCATTAAATAAAAAGTTTTGATTTAAATAGTGTATTATTCTGAATTGCTTACAGACATCGTATTGTAGCTCTTAATTAAAATTGCCTAAAATATAGATTTATATTTAATAAGAGGAACACAGTAATTCTAAACTTTGAAATATAAAATTTTTACGTAAATTTGTGTATTAAGGGCATATAGTATGGCTCTGATTGTGAAGTCCTATAAACAGAAGCTACCAATATTAACATCTAATCAGGATTGAACCATTTAATATATTTATAAAGTTTAATGTTTTATAAGGGCATTTTTCTGTAAGTTATTGCTGTTTTAATGTTTTGGCCCTTGTGTAGAATGGTCCATAAAATTGGGCCCGTATATTTTATATGAATATCAAAATATAATCTGATCTAGACAATAATACTAAACTTATAATGTAATTGGTTAATTAAGTTTCTAGATAACGCGCCGAGAAATTCTCATAAACAGACATCTTTACACCCACAGATGGACACAGACACCCCTCAAAAACTAGCCTAAACTTATTCTAGGGAGCAAATGATGAATTTCAATTAAAAACGGAACAAGGATAACGGTGCATATTTTATCGATATTTTTCTTTTTATAGTATTGTCCTTTTTTTATGATTTACGTTTTAAACAATTAAAATGATTTTGGTACTGTTCGTTTTCGAAGGGGAGACCCACCACTGGCGGACAATTTTACTCCGCAGAGGGGTGATACGCTGAGATGGGCACTTTCCTAAGAAATTCTTTTGGACATTTTCGCTTTTAAGAAAAAAAAAATAACGGAGGAGCATTTTTGCAATAGTATTTATTCTTTCCATAATTATTTCCCGAAAAGCACAAATAGAACGCAACAACTAGTAAACTAACACTGATAAAAAGTAAACAACCTCTCTTTATTTCTTCTCACCCCTATTGTGATGAAATCGAAGGAGACCTGACGCATGCGCAAAAGCGTTGAAGGTTCTCGTAAACAAAAACGAACAGTATGTTAGAGGAAAAAAAACTACACATATTTCGTATTTGCATATGTTTGCATAATTAATACAATTCCTTTGTTATCGTAAGGACATAGTAAAAAAAATACTCAAATTTAGATCACTGTTAAAAATAGAATTTTAAAAGAAACCGCTTGCAAAGAAAGAAATGAGGTTTTTATAAATTATTTTGTATTTTATTTCGTCTGTATGTATTAAAATTGATGCATAAAAAGCTTCATGATATGGTTCGGGCAAAAGAAAAGGGAATTAAAAATAACTTTAAATAATTGTATTTAACAGTTTTTCAAAACTTAGCATATTTAAAGCCCCACGAAATTTTTCCTTTCCGAATATTCATTCATCTTTTGCGGAGGAGGAAACGGGTGATTTAGTAGGCGATCCTATTTCTTATCTCTTCGATTGTCCGCTAGGTGGCGGAGATGAAGCTTATCGTTATGGCAACGGTGGTTGCCGATTAGAAAGAAAAAAAAGGCGCGGTCCTACACGCGACTCCGCTGCCCTCTCGCGGCAGGACCGAAGGTTAAGGCGTGGGAACTGGATGCTACAAGACTCCAGACTGGACCCCGACTGAGAAAAAAATAAGTGGGGAAAACATTTCTTACAACACCGCCGTCCACAAAGACCGTATTACAAGACGCTCATCATCGTTCATACGCCCACCAATTTAGTTATCCATTCATTGAACTATTGAGCAAATTAATAGATTTTTATTTGTAAGTAATTGGAGCTCAATCTTAAAGCAAGCAAAAGAAAGAATTAGTATAAATAATTTATAATAAAATTACATTAATGATTATATTATTCACATTATTATTTACAATAAAGAATACGTTATTTACAGTGGCGCATCCATGGGGAGACTAAAGTAGTTAATTCCCCCTCCCCAACCCAAAAATAAAGAAAGAAAAAAATTAAAAAAAAAAAACACACTTATTAAAGCACTGAAGTTTCTGTATACTTTGGGAAGTGATCATTGAAACAAATATTTTTAAATAGACCTATATCTGAATCGACTTTTTACAATATCCTTAGCCTTCTCCCCCTTAAACCTTAATTCTGGGTGCGCCACTGGTTATTTATATTATTATTTTACACTAACGAATACGTTATTTATATCATTACAATAATATTTATGTTATTTACATTCTCATTTGATAGTAATAATATAAGTATATTATTTACATCATTGTTATATTTTACAACAATTATTTGGTATAAGTAGCTTAAATAAAAAAAAAAAAAAACATTCAACAAAAATTATTTCAATTATTCTAACTATAGAACTCAAGAATTTAAGTAAAACTAACTTACATTTCTAAGTGCCCCAACATTCTTTTTGTTCAGTTTAGCATTATTACATCATAAATCTGAAAACATAAAAAATAATATATTTTAAAAGTTCAATGATCAGTTCGGAAAAACTTTATTAAAGTATTAAAAATTATTCTGAATTATGTAAATAGTTCTTTTCTTTTACGCCTAAGATTAATCTATATTACTAAAATCTTTTATTTCTCTGTCTGTCTGTCTGCCCGGCGCAATTATTAATTATTAGTTTCCTTGAGAAAGTCAGATTATAAAATTTTCTCTTTTTTTTTAATTTTTTTTTTTCGCCTTGCATGGGATTCGAACCGAGGACCTTCGTCCTCGCAGTCAGGAACGCTAACCATTGGACTACTTCTGTATCCCAATATTCAATCCTACTTTTATTCTATTTGTTTGCGCGCTATCAAATAATGAGTTCATTCAAAAAGGAATAAAATATCACTTTTTGCTATAACCGCTTGGAATCGATTCTTCTTGGATTATCTCATCCTTACCAGGGGGAGACAGGAGGATGCCAAGTTTGATTTTAAAAATTTGTCTCTAATTATAGTCTAGTGAAATTTTCAATATTTCGGTAAATATTTATGTTTATATATGGAATTTCAATTTGAATTCGAATATATATTTATAAAAATAAAAATATTCAAAACAAACTGTCCAATGTGACGATCTTCAATGGAAAATTACTTTTTTTTTTTTCGTTATACTGAAATTTCGTTACAATGAATTTGTTTCAGGATTATTATGAAAGATTAATTGAAATGGCGGAAACCTAAAAGCTTAAACATTGAATTTTCCGTTTCTGAACGATAGTGGCGTCGTGACATTAAGTTGCGATGGACTCTTCAATTACTCACGAAAATACTATCTTCCCCCGCATTAATTCATTCCTAAAATAAAAAAAAAAAGGGTTTCTCGTCGAGGAATTCTCGGTAAATCGAAAACGTAATGACAATAATTTCAATAGAAAAAAAGTATCTCTAAGTACAAAGAACTATCATTTAGTTACGATAAAAACAATAAAATATTTATAAAATTATATAAAATAATATATTTATTAAACAAATTTTTTTTTGAACTTTAAGCCTTGTTTTAAATAAAATATTTTAAAATTTTTAGTTATTATTACATTTTTCTTTGTTTTCTTGAAACGATATAAACGAAAAGTCTGTGTTTATTTTTCAAAATTATAATATCTATTGAATACAAACAATAAAAAAAATTCCATTTTCTTTAAAAAAATAAATAAGTCCGCGTTATTTACTGTTCGGTTTTGTTTACGAGAGCCTTCAACGCTTTTGCGCATGCGTCAGGTCTCCCTCGATTTCTTCAAAATAGGTGCGAGGAGAAATAAATAGGGGATGCTTACTTTTTATCAGTGTTAGTTTACTAGTAGTTGAGTTGTATTTGCGCTTTTCGTGAGAGAATTATGGAAAGAATAAATACTATTGCAAAAATGCTCCTTCGTTATTTTTTTCTTAAGAGCGAAAATGTCCAAAAGAATTAGGAAACTGCCCATTTCAGCGTATCACCCCTCTGCGGAGTTAAATCGTCCGCCAGTCGTGGGTCTGCCTTTTCAAAGCGAACAGTATTTAAGTTATCTAATCCGGATTCACTTTAATCTTAACAAACCACGCGCTAATTAACGGATTAATTAAAAGAACTAACACCTTCTGTTGAAGACGTCGATGGAAACACCGTTGGATTTTATCTTCTAATGCGTTTCTATTTCATTTTTATCGTCTTCTCGCGATAAGATTTCAAAAATAAATATTAGATCGCCTGTAGTCCTTAAATATGCCTGCGAAGTTTGAAGAAGATCCACCTATCAATTCAAAAGTTATTTGAAGGACACATAGACTGAATGGATCTCACTTTTAAGTGAAAATGAATTCTATTAAAATGGATAGCTATTACAGTAGTTAATATTACCCATTTCCACCCCCTCCACCCCCTTTAAATTCGGTCTTTTTTTTATCGGTTTCTTAGCTCCTTATGTAGTTTTTTGTTTGTTAGTTTGTTTTCTTTTTTTTCCTTTTCGTTAAGGAAACCGTTTTTTACGAAATTTTCCCATTTTCTGAGGTAGTGTCCTGTTGTCCCGATAAATGTAATATTCCGGACGCATAAATGTGCCGAATTTTAATGCAGTTTCAAAATAACTATTTCTTCGCATTTCTTAGTTTTATTTTCAGCCGTTGAGAACTTGAGGAACTGTGAAGAGATAAACGTATTCACTTTAACCATTTGCATTGAGAGAATCTGCAGTGTAATATTGTGATGAGTTTTTTTAACTATATTTATAATTATTTTGCTTATTCTATTATATCTTATTTACTTTTATACGTATTTTACTGTCCAATCAATTATAATCTAATCAGTTGTAAATTTCAAATTATAACCGTTAACGATCTTTTTGTTTGTTTATTTTTGAATTTAAACGGCTGAGGGTTCCCATAATTCCCTGTTATTTAAATCTTCAGTTAATTTGTTACGAATCACAGGTTATTTTAAATCACCCAATGAACTGTTAAAGCCCTCAGCCAATGACCGATCATTGTAATACTCTATAAAAGCCCTTGCTCTCCCTGAATAAACAGAACAGTACAGAACACAGTTAGATCCAACTTGCCTAATCTACTTCTCTTACGAACCAGACACACCAACGAAAATCACCACATATTTGGTACCGAAACCCGACTTCTGCTGCACCGAACAGACACCACAATATTGAATCATTCATCGAACGTTTCTACACTATAAAGTTATGATCACGTTTCTATCAATGGATATTATGCTCACATTTAAACTTTGAGTTGTTTAATTACTACGGGCAAGAACTTGTTATTCATGTATAAGGTTCATATTAACACTGGAGTGCCCATTTTACTCAATTAAGGGTTGGTTGATTTTGTCTTCTGTAATGAAGCGTCCTGTATTTTTATTTTCAAAATCTAGTCACCCTGGCCATTACACTTGACAGCTATAAAGTAGTCACCATTCAATAATATAATTGTGCGGCGCTCACGTTGATACCGAGAAGCACGAAATTCAATTCTTCGTAAACACAAGAAACGCTCGTATATCGAGGCAGACTCCTCGTAAATCGAATTTTCGATATCTAAATGGACGTTTCTTAGTATTTATCAAAGAGATAAAAGAATTAGTATTAAAAAAAACCACTATAACAGATAATTTTAAGTCAAAATTCGCATGTGTAAACTGAAATATTAAAAAGTAGCTGTAATTTTTTCTAACAATGCTCCATATTGAATTATCGGACCAACAGATAACAAGCGAAAGGCAAAAAAAAAACTGCAAAAAAGGTAATAATTGCGTCAATTAAAACTGTACATCCAACGAAATTGAAATTTCAGAGTTTTTACAAAGAGCATCCTTATTATTTTTAGTAGATATCTTACAAATGGATAAGAGTTAAAGGCCCGCTTTACATTTGCTATAGAAGTAAGCAAGCTCCATGCCGGCAATAGCTATTTTTTTCACTAATATAGGATTGCTTATATTTATGCAATGAGCAGGGAATAGATTGGTATCACGTGTACCAGGAATCTGTTACCAGCGCACCTGGTGAGCAGTAACGGAGTTGTAGTTCAGTCGTAACAGCATCGTTTAATCAAAGTTAATGATTACAATATTAATTTTTAAGCGAGAATCTTTTTTTTTTGAAAGTTTTTCAGAAAAATTTACATTATTAATAGAATTTTGATCTGAAAATCTGAATCGGCAGATCAATTGAATTCTCAAATTACTATCGTTACAACCGAGATTTGAATTTCAGGAAGAAACGGCAAGTCTAAAAGGGTCTTAAGAATCAAATGCCATCAAATCATTATCCATCCATCTGTAGTCAAGATAACTGATAGTATAAGCTATTTATAGTATAAACTACTTTTAGATAAGTTAGTTTAGATGTTGATAAGAAATCGAACTTGCAGTTATGAGTCAAAATCAATCAATATAACTGAATGAATCGTTTTTGTTTTTTTTTGTTTTGTTTTTTTAACAATTTCAGTTCGTTCTTACGTATGTGGGTAGTTGAAAGTTCGTACGTCAACCACTTTTTTTTCTCCACTGTTTCAGATATTTCCAAATTAATATTAGTTTTTGCAACCAGTTTTCCATCCCAGATAGCAACATTTCACGAATTATTATACAGCCCCTAGAGCTTGGGAGGCCCTCGGCAAGTATTCATTGTTTCGGGGCCCTTATTAGAATATTATTGTGCTAGCGAATTTTTTAAAACCGGGTGCTTTAATTGTTGTTGTTTTCACAGAAATGTTGAGATTTTTATATATTTTTCTTCAAGTTTTTGTTTTTATTATTTTTGTTTTATGTAGCGCGAGATACGAGGTAAGAGGTCCCTAAGGGTGACCGTGTTACTAGGTATTATTAAGTTATCACAGAATCAAATCCTATCTCCTCTAATGTTTCATTATCGCAGTAAAAAAAGATAACATAAGATCATTTCATTGCTGTCACTAGTGTTTCTTGTTTCTCCCGTCTTTAATGATGATTGTAACTTAAGCCCATTGCACATGGATCCGAAAATCGGACGGTCGGATCCACGAA
>JAFIDM010003189.1:42575274-42588483 GCA_023159025.1 Thereuonema tuberculata | reverse complement strand
ATTATTTTAAAATGAAATTATTAATTGAAGATGTTAATGTTATTTTCGAATACGAATTTTAAATGACACTTACAAACTCTTCAATTTAGTCTACTTAACGACCTTATAGAATATAATATTTCACTAATTAAAAAAAAAAAAAAAAAAAGGTGTGGGCAATGAAGGATTTATAAGAAAGTTTTCGTCAAAATATTTTAATAGTTTAATAAATGAACTTAATAAATTTAAGTTTAGCTAAGCAACCCAATCAATTATGTTTAGGTAACAGTTTTAGTTTAATATATCTAAATCCGAAACATCTGAACTCCTTCGCTTCGCTGTAGTTTGTCACCATATCGTTGACCGAGTATCTCTTTCACCAAACTAAAAGTATCTCCGCGTTTAAACGAATTGTTAAATTGTGGAGACTATTCAATTACACAACACTTATATTCTAATAATTTTCTTTTTGTGTGATATTTATAATTAGGCTGGCTTTACATGCATGACAATTTGATGGGAAATGGATGGGAATTTTGATGGTCATCGCTTTTTACTCCCGTTTCCCATCAACTTCAAATGAGGTGTTTTTACACGGCCATCCGTTTCCCATCAAAAACTCACGGTAAGTTCATTCAAGCAGAATACTTTGCGCGCATTTCGACAATCCCGAAAACGATTATTTTAAACAAGTAAAAATAATTTTTCATTTTAATTTTTAAACGATCTTGTACTTTTCACTAGATGCCAATGAAATTTTGAGATTTTATTTACTTTCTAACTTTGTTTGTTAGTAAATATACATTTCATAAAAAAATCCATACTATATTGTTATTTTTAACTTATTGATGTGACGAAATAATTTAATTTTAGATTTAAATTTTATTTATCATTTAATTTTATATTTGGTAATTTGAGCTCCTAATTTTTTAATTGCCTAATTAATAATCATAAGTAAATAAAGCAAAGGAAACGCCGCACTTGACTAAAAGGAGAAATTGCCTTTCTGATTGGATTATGGGAAGGAATTGGGAACGGCCATTTCGTCCTTCTACGGACTCATCAGCCCAATCCTCGCCTTCCCTTAACCAAATCAGAAAGTCAAGATCTTGTTAGCAAAAGTCACTGCCGACCCGGCCGTGACTCCACCAACAACAAAAGGCAAGAAAATAAATTGCCGCGTCTCTCGACGCATACTATACAGCTATAGCTTTTTAGTTCTCACAGAAACTTATGACTGTCTTCTATTAAAAACATTTCGAAAAAATTTAAGTTATTGAAAAGTGTCGTTGCAATCCAGGCATAACTGATCAGGAGCATCATTCTTTTTGACACGAGCAGATTTAGCTATAATGATTGAACACCTAAACATGAAATTTGACGTTAATCGTTTGAATTCGATGTAGTATTTTGACATCCAAGTCACAATGGGCCGTATAATGTGATAACAAATATCAAAATATTATCAGGATTAATAATGATATTAAAGCTTCAATATGAAGTATGTTATTCTCATGTCATAGAGTACATACATGTACATATATCTACACATACATACATACATACATACATACATACATACATACATACATATGTACATATATCTGTACATATGTACACATGTATATCTGTACATACATGTACATATATACATACATATACATATTTTATGTACATACATATCTGCAGGTAAATAAAATGAATCAAACATTTTAAAATGGCAAACCAATCCTAGCTAGGCTGAAAGTCTTACTCCTAAAATGAAGTTTGTTGCTCACCTTTTGTACTATTCGAGTTATTTTATTTGCGATTACAATAAATATTTGTTTATATGAAATATGTCTTCCAATACTAAAATCGACATTAATTATGTCAATAAAAGGAAAAACAAATATCTATTTTCATTAAAAAAAAAAAATAAACACATCACTTCCTCTTCCTTATTATCGGAAATGCAAGCAAGGCATATTAATACCCAATATTGGCCCTGAAATATCAGTTTCACATTTCAATACTATTCATGATGTATACGATAAAGTTTAATAATCTTATTCGATTTTGAAAATCAGATTTATAAAAGATTCAATTAAAATTGCTTCTGGTGTAGAAATTTGGAAAAAAAGATAACAATTATTATTATTATTATTATTAAATTTATGTTTCTTTCATCATATTCTCAATCTGATTATTACAATACCTTGGTTCTAACTCTTAAGTCCTTATATAAACAATTTGCAAACATCATATTAATTGTTGTTGAATCATACTTAGATTTTCCCGCCAATGTATACTTGACGTTCATAAAGTTTCAATATGGAAATTTTCAGCTTCACCTTTCCTTCTATTCAAAATATTACATTGTAAGGTGATAAAAGAAGTTTTATAAAATCCCTGTTTAAAAATGGCTACAAACAATTGAACATCGATTCATGTTTCGTAAATGGAGTTTGACATATCGGATGCAAACTTCTGCGTTCTTTTAGAATAACTAATGTTTAGTTTATTTCTATAAATAATGAAAATGTTTTTATTTCAATGAATTTGGAATAGTATCTAATTTCTTTTTAGTGTTTAATAATTGATATTTTTGTATAAGTCTTTATATAAGATTTTTTTTTTCTTTATCCCAACTGCCATCTAGCGGTCAAATGGCGAAACATTATTTAAGGTCTCCAAATTGCAGTCGTTTTAGCTTACAGCGCTAGATTTGTTAGCTCTAATTTGAGGCCGAACTGCTGAGGAATTTAAGGAAAGGCTGTCGGGACATTCAAAGCATTTTATTTCCCAATAAGCATTTTCTAGCTATGAGAAAGTGTGAAGTATGCGTAGATAGCTTGCTTTATGAATGAAATATTATCTTAGCAGTTGACTTCGATCACCGTGCAGTAGGCGGGAGGTGGCCTACATTGGGCGCTCCGTCATCCACTCTGCGACACCCACCCGAAATTCCTGCCGCTTCCCAGGCGGTGAAAGGTCGCCGGTCGTAGCAGCGTGGGCAGTGCTGTGGGTCAGTCGTGGTGATCACATGTCGTAGTGTCATCGCCAAAGTGGGATACGGACAGAGGTCTGACCTTCGCCGGGCTGTGGGAACCGCTGCTGATTCAGAAGCACCGGATTAGTGTGTCCGCTATTCATACGGCCTTCCTGCAAGGCCATTGGCTCAAAAACCAGATTGAAAACGCAAAAGCAGAAAATTGGAAGAGCAGAAAAAAAGTAAAAAAGAAGAAAATTTTGTAATAAAACCACAACGATGTCTCCGGAAGTAATAACCACATTCCACTTCTGTGGGAGGCGAATTGCCATCCTTTATATAACCATTTTTTTTTTCTTATTTCGCAATTTCTTACGCAATGCTTGAGAAAATATGTAAACACAGTTGAAGTCCCAGCAAGCTAAATATAATATATATGATATATATATGGATAATCGAATAAATACATATATGCAATGAATATCCAATATTTCAAGATATTTAAAAACCATTTAGAAAAGTTATTAGTTAAATCTGCAGTATTTCGTCCAAAATCACTGTCCATATCTAATAGATGGAAGTATCATTTTAAAAAGGTAAAAATTAAACCCTATTTTTTTTATCGTTATCAACTACTTACAATCCAACGTAGGATGAAGACATCTTTAATTTACTTAATTTTTACTTTTTTTTCCAGATGGATGTTTTCTTGATCTCCTCTCATTCCTTTAAAATTCATCTAAGAATTTTCTTTTTATCTCTGATTTTGTTTTTTTAATTAGAAGAAAACTCGCTGAAGATGCGATTATTTTCAGTGTTTTTGATAAATAACTAAAAACTTGTTGTGCTATCATTGTTTTTAAATATCAGTGGCGTGATTTTCAACAATGTACAGAATTACACTTAATTCATAAAAGGAGAAACAGCGCAAGGCATTCAAGTAAAAACGAAAAGGTAGTTCACTCTAACTGACCTTGAGAATAATCTACATTCCTCTCAATTCAATTATGTTTAAAGTCAATAACTTCATTAAGATACGAGTTACAAATTACAATAAGAGACATTTTTGTGTTCTATTAAAGGAAACTAACTATTTGCTTTTTTATTAATAGGGCAACCGGTTGTAGATTGTATAAAACCAGATTTGATTCCAGCGTTATTTGTCTTGTTGAGTCTTGCTGCTGTTCGCGTTTTCCCAAGACCCCTTTACTTATTGGCCATTTTGAACTTATTCATTTTTGAATCTGAATGGGAACTATTAAAAATTGGTAAAATCACATTAGTCACTGTAGAACTTAAGGCTGTGTAGTGTGTAATTTTAAATTGCACTGTCCGTCAACTATCCGGAAAATGTCTTTGCACAACTGACTTCAAATTCAGTATAAAGATACAAAAAATAAATAAATAAATAAATAAATAAGAATTAAGGAATCATGCAATAAACTTATTCATTACTCACAACTAGCCGAGTTGTTAGTGAATAGGAGAAATGATTGTCACGAATCACGTGATAATTCATCAGCTGAAGCTATCCATATTCTATTAGTTCTGAGTTCTGAAATGATACTTCATACATGTATTTTTTATTATTATTAACTTCAGGCTATCTTCTGAATTTTTGAACATGTATTTATATCTTAATTATCAGGTAGATTTTATACAGGAATAAATGTACCTGATGGTAGCTAACAAGTACGAAACAGCTGTCCTAGAGTTCGATTGTAAAAGCTAAAGTTCTATTTCAGTATTGCCTTCAGTTAAATTTGGCAAGTTGAGAGAAGTACTTCTTATTACTGTACATTTATTTAAGAAATATATAATGATGAATTAAAAAACATTTTTTATAATTTCTTAACTTGGATGGGATTAAAAAAAAAAAAGCATAATAAGTAAATCTTCTATTAAAATTTAATTCTTTTACTTAAAGAATTTTTTTAACAATGTAATATCATTTTTTAACTTTTTCTTAAGTCTAAAACCTGCCTTCAATCATAAGGACCGGTTCGGGGATGCTGAACGTGCTCGCCCAAAGTCCTGAACCTACTGCCATCGGCCTGACTTACAAGCAAGAAACTGAATAATGCGATGCGAGACAAAAATAAAATCTCGAAACGTACAAGATATAATTTGTTTGCGACCCGGGTCTCAGTGGTAAGAATAGATATATAAAGAGCGACAAAATTAATAAACAAATAAACTAAAAAAAAAAAAAAGAAAAAAAAACATGTATTAATGAATGGATAATATTAATATTAAAAAAAAACATGTTTATTGAAGCAATGACAACCCCTACGTAAATTATATAATTTGTAAATTTATGATAAGTAATTCGAGGGAAGAATATATCTTAAATAAATATACATTTTAATCTTAGCCACAACAACTAGTAAAATAATAAGCCGACTACAACATAATATTCGTCTTATCATATTATTGCTTCTCTAGCGCGTGCTAATGACCGCGTCTCAAATGATACTCTACCTTTAAAGCATTTTTTAATTATCAACTTCAGCCTTGAAAGGTATTAGGTTTCTTGTAATTCATAACTTTTAAATTCCTCAATGAATAAACGGCTGGGATGCTTTGAAAACAATTAGCAAATAACTTAATTGATTACTCAATATTTATACAGAGAGTGGCGTCAATTTAAATCTTAGATAAAGCTTCTGTATTTGCTTCTAATCCCAGATTCCAATGGCAAGACATCCCTGGCAGTCTAATCGTTGGCATTTACTGGGATGATCCAGTGCTTAGCCTGACTCAGAAGGACCAGTCTACGAACACGTCACAATGACGTCATGGTCACTTGGTTTTAGCTACTCCGCCTATCTCACGTGCTGTTGACGGAACGATCATTTCAACTTGCCTAATTCACAAATACCCTAGAGTTAAGTCAGCTGCACTTGCTGTGTGGGAGGACAAGGAAGGATAAACAGAATTCAATAAATATCCCAAGAATTTAGTCCTTAAAATATTTGATATTATCTGGGAAAAAATTCGAATCACATAGACAGCTTTCGAATATTTTTATTAGCACCACCGATGCTAAAACCAGTTTTTAGCTTTTTAAAAATAAATATTTTTTTATTTAACGAGTTGTTTAACCAATGATTTATAGAAATTCCTGAAGAACTTGGAGCCTACATTCCTTGCAGTATTAAAATAAAATTTAATTAATACTATTAACATATAATAATATAATATGTTAATATTTTCTGAAACTACCTGAATAAATATATAAACAAACAAATTAGTAGAATTCAAATGAATGATCTTTCTTACATCTTTGTGTTTTTTTATTTTATATAGTTGTTCTCATTTTTATGCCATTAAAATAAATTTATTGATTTTGAGTTATTACACTTTTTTATTTATTTATCGCTTCGAATTTATTTTTGGAAATTTATATAAATTTGAAAGCATTGCTTTAAAATTACCTTCGAACACTGAAAATTTTTAATTTTAATTTAAAAAAGTATTTTTGACTGTAGTTTAATGATTTTTATACGATCTACGTATTTATCAAGTTTCCCATATGTCCATTCTTATCTGCAGTTTAGGGTTAGATCTTCAGGACGGCCATATTGAATTTGTCGAATAGAGCAATGATTCCAATATGGCGAACGATGCTGTCCCTGAATAAGAATGCCAAGTGTTAGGGGATACAAAGTGTTACAGATAAAAAGGTCTCACAAGCCTTTTTTTTTATTATTATTTTTATAGCTTATTTCGAAAAATAGGCTGAAATTTTAAACAAGGATTATTCTGAAATTTCAGTTATCTCTTCCGATAGTAAGGGACCAGCACGATATCTATTAATAGAAGGATAGTGATCGTATGTATCAGGGATGTAGGAAGCTGATTAAGTGTTATTTGAGCCAAGTTCATTGAAAGTAATTTGCTTTTTAAGGAAATTTGAAAGTATTTTTATATACTATGTCACTTAATATATTTTCATAAGGAAAATAATATATAATGATTTTTAAAAACTATTAAATCGAATCGTATGTTACGCTAAATTTATGTATTCTTTAAATGTTCAATTACATATCTATGTAAATAAATGTTCAAATAGCTGTTTTATTATTGTTTCATTATTGTTTATGAATACACTAAATATCACAAATTATGATTATTTTTAATTTTTCTATGTAATACTTATATATAATTTTGAGTCTTTTTGATATGTTATATTACGTTATATTAAAGCATATGTGTATCTGATGTTTTCTATGGACATAATAAAAAGCTTAACAAAAATAACACCGTATATTTTTTTTATTAATTAAGATATTCAATTAGAATAACATAAATAATAAAAAGAATTAGAAAAAATATTAAATAACATTAAAACTTAAACAACTGATAAGTATTTGTAATTGACAAAATTTCTATTTTTTAAACTAATTAACTATGGTCGTATTTACAAAATGTGTTAAATTGTAAATTATAATTTTACTATATTTCAGAACTGATTTAATAGGGATCTGTAATCCTTAACGGGACTGAATAATGTATTTTTTTTTTCAGTATTAATAAAAAAATTACTGTTGTTATTATTATTATTGTTGTTGTTGTTATTATTATTATTATTGTTGTTGTTCTTATTTTTTTAATTTTCACATTGTACATTCATACAGTATTTGATAAAAAAAAAAAAAAAATTTACAGTAAATTTTTATAAAAATACTTGTTACAAGCCGTCGAATTGTTAAGCTGAAGATTTTACTGAAGGACGAGGGAAAGACAGTAATGAAGTTTATTTTTCATCTGTTCACAGCTGTTTGTAACCAGAAGATGTAAATAACAAATTCTCTTCCTAATGTTAGGAAAGAAAGAAGGCGGAAAAAAAAGTAATATTTCCAAACTGCTTTCTGTCTGCCATCTCAAATACAGCAAGATATTCCCTATTTAACAGCTTTTGAAGATTTGTTAAAACATTATTTACTATTCATTCATTTATTATGAATTGTAAAAACAATTCATACTTTAATTTCTAATTTTTTCCTGCTTATTAACTATTATAAAATCTTTTTCATGTCAATAGGTTGTTGTAGGAATACAATTTTTAAATAATATAACATTCTGCAATTTCCTTCTTGAAGTTAATATAAAGGAAAATAAACAATAAGTTGAAACATTGTTGGATGCCGTTATAATGAAAGTGGGATTAAAGTAGCCGAGTAGTAAGACGTTTGACTGAGGGCTGGAGGTGCACGGTTCGATTCCCAGAGGAGTTCGGAGATTTATCCATTCTGGATTCTCTTCTAGACGATTCCTAGGATCCATCTCTATAATAGGTATCTGGTTTCTTTCCAGATGGTTAAAGACGTCGATCCGACCCTGACCTCAACTTAATGCCGTTGATCAAGAAACTTCGGGAGCCTTACCTTTCGCGACCCTAAGAGCCACATTGACTTTTAGTAGGATAAAATAAACATAGGTTAAAACACACATAAAAACGATAAAAATGTGAAGAGACGAACTAATTTTGAAAGCTTTGGAGGTTCCTTCACCAACGTTATAACAAGAAGCAAGAAGAGTCGATATTTAAGGGTATTTGAACCAATCACAAGAAACTCGGTCAAGTCAAGCTTAAAAACCAATAACAAAAAGTATGGAAATTAATAGCTTAGGGCCTCGTCCATAAAAGGAAAACGAGGGAAAATAAATTAGATAGATGAGAAAATAAATAAATAATAATTTTACTGACTTGTAAAAAGCTGCTTATTCAATTGATAACTTATTGTTGTATGGTGCCTTTGACAAATCAACCACGATTCTTTAAATTTCCTTCTAATGTCATCCGCCTCGCTACCAAAAATGATCGGCTTGTTCGTATTTAAAGTATGTCCAGTAGCATAACAATGTTCAGCCGTACTGTACGCCATATTATCAATCTTTTTGGCACTGGCATCTTCCTTCAAGCGGGTCCCTAGGGTGTGGCTTTCTCCCTAATATACATACGAGGCATGTAATTCCGTAAGAGTTAAACGACGTTGCGGATGATATTGAGTTCCCTGTTGAAGAAAGGGAGGACTGTCGTTAGTCTTTTTGGATGTGTTGATAAAAAAAAAAAAAAAAAAAAAAAATTATAAAACATTAGAAACCTCTGTGCGACGGCGGATGTCATCAATGGAAGTACTGTTTAATAAGGGAATTGAAAAAAAAATATATTATTTGGCTATGGATAATAAATAAGCTTACTACCCGATTATATTTGTTAGAATTCGTCTTAACGAGACGTCTTAAAGACGAATACATATGTTTACTTTATTCAATATCTGCACATGTTAATTTAAGCACTTTTTAGTATAATACTGTAACTGTATATAAGTATACAAGGTGATTCAAATTAAAGTATCCGTATGCAGAGCACTCTTGTCGAGGCCAAGACTCCGGGCATTGGTGCTTCTTATACAAGGTGATTCAAATTCAAATATCCCTTTGCAGAGCACTCTGGAGAGAGAACCAGTGGGCGAAACAATGTCAGACTTGGACTTTATACATTCCAGATCATGGAGAACAGATATCTGCAATAATAACAAAAAAAAAAGCTCAAAAAATGACCGACAAGGGGAAATTTGGCGCTGGAAGTGGCACCAGTTGTTGAAATTTGTATAAGCCGAAGGCCGTAACGCATTGAATCAGATATAAAATGGTTTGAGGCTGGTCAGAGATATTCTTTGACTAGCGCGATGGTTCTCAAGTTGCCGGAACGCGGCTTATTTTTAAAGTTATTCTACTAGAATGGTGAAAACTCTGCTGCAGCGCTTCGGAAGTACAGACGCCACAAATCATTGAGGAGAAGTCCACTGACACCAAGTGCATTGAGAAGTATTCCTTACCACTTTTCCATAATGTATGGAATGAATGAATAAAAAATCATACGATAACACTTGGTAGGCGATTGTTTTTGGATATACATATTCTTAACTGTACAAACTGGATAGGTGTGTGGACGAGAAAGGAACTATAAATAACGGCATACGAATTACAATTGTATGAGTGTGAGTAATTAGGTGTGTGTGAGTAATTAGTACCCTCAGGCTTTTCACCATGTTTCCCCCGTCGGTCATTTTTTGAACTAATTTTTTTTTATTACAGAAATCTTTTTCCCATGATCTGGAATGTATACAGTCCAAGCTTGACGTTGTTTCGACCACTGGTTCTCTCTCCAGAGTGCTCTGCAAAGGGATACTTTAATTTGAATCACCTTGTATAAGAAGCACCAATGCCCGGGCTCTTGGCCTCGACAATGGGCTAGTATTGTGAGCTTTTGGTCGAATCGTTGCTCAGAGTACGCCATAGGAGGCAGCTCAATTGTACCCGCAGAAATGAACGAAACATAGAAGGAGAAAGTTACATTCATGCCGATATCGGGATTCGAACCAGGTTGTGATTAACTTATTAATTACAGTACCTAAAACCAAACTACAAATTCGTAAAATCACAATACCATTTTCTTACTAAAAGTATATCTGTTCTCAAGATGACATACGCTACATAATTAAATGTTTTGTATTACATTATTTACAGCGTATATATATTTTAAAACATTTGGAGTTTTGTAACATTCTGAATAACAAGGGAAAAAATTTGTCATTGAACCAAGATGTATATTTATCACTATCAGAGAGATAATTGCGTTATTATTTAATTTCTACGAAGACTTGAATGGGTCTTGTTAGATGGTTCAAAGCACAATAATGAGAATCTGCCCCCTTGTTCGAATGGTACAAATCATTCAAGCTAAGCCGGAAGCTGATAAAGAAAGGACTGCAATTATGGTCAACACTGTGACAATTGTGTGGATGATGAGTTTATAGAGTAACAGAAGAATTACTGGACATCAGTTAAGTGTTGCAATGAAATACTGCCTGACAGTGACTCTGGTGTACAAGTGACCAGGTCTCCTGCATTGGATACAAAACCTCTACTGAATTAGAGATGAGCGAACGTTCTTCCCTGTAGTCCTGACTTGTTACCTTGTGACTTTCGCCCCCGCAAAAAAATAACCATTAATGTTTGTGAAACATTAATAGTTCTGAATGTAATTTGAAAAGCAGATTTATAAGTAGACTTAGAAACGTCCATGTTACCTTATTACTATTACATAATTAATTTATGTTTACAAATATAGCAGGAAATCACCGATTTATTTACGTAAGTATTCTTAAGTCGGTTGAGCTTTTCTACTTAAAACGTCAAAAAAAGAATCAAATCAACGAGAATAAACCATTAAATAAAATTAAGTAATAAATTACAAACAGATTAATTGATTACTTAATTTTATTCAGGACAATACCTATTGAATGTCTTAGTTAAAGTTTGAACATTGCAATACAATTAGAATTAAATATAAATTTTGGAGCTTTATGAAGATTCAACAACAGAATATATATAAACTTTATTACTACAGTCCAAAGTACGGGTAATTTTAAAAAGATAGTGTAGGAAAAAAAAATTATGGCACGAAATAAGTTCTTTTTAAGTTCAAAGAATTACAACTTACTTAAGTAAATCTGCGTTTTTTATTTTTATTTTTTGTTAAGCTGTACTTTTATTTTGAAGAAAAAAAAGTTTCAAGTTTTGAATATAGGTTTAACAGGTTTCCACAGGTAAATGAACTATTTCTGTGTCTGACTTCACCAGGTAACGCCAGGAAGAACTGAATACTCCTCAAATATTTGGCAGAATTTAATAAAACACAATTATTATTTTTTTTTCTGCTCTGTTTTTATGTGTCTGAATTTTTTGTATCTGCAAAGAATTGATTTTATTTTTTAATATTAGAAAAGTTATAACTTTGAAGTGGTTTTCTGGCAGAGGATAGTAGTGTCTGTCTGTCAGTCGTTTTTCAATTAAAAAAAAATTCAAATTCCTCTACTGTGGAAGTGATTAATTCTTAATTTATCCAATTACATAAATAATTTGAAGAGTTTCAACGATTTTTTTTTTTTGATTTTTTTTTTATATATAAATTTCTTTGTTTATCCAATTTGCTAAGAAAAAGAAGTATATATATTTTTTTGAAGTATATATATATATTGATAAAATTTTTATAAATAAAAATACAGAATATATATATATATATATATATATATATATTTATATTCTGTATTTTTGTGATGGACCTTAATAACTTTTAAACCGCTGAATAAGTCTGCTTGAAACTTGACTTACATGTTTATGGATCAGAAACGAAGTAATTTCCGTATTTGAAAGTCAAACCTTTCTGTATAGGTTCTTGAGGGAAATTAGCGCCTATAGGTAAAAAAAAAAAAAAAAAATATTGTAGAAAAACTTTAGAACCAAAACAATAGATTTCAACCGACACGTAGCAATCCTTTTAGTAATCCGTTAATTTGCACGCAGTTTGATGTAATTAAAATTAACCTGATTTAGCAACTAAGAAAAAATAAAACCGATTTAAATTAATTTTTTTTTAGAAAATTGAAAAATCTATTTGTATTCAACAGATATTACAATTTAAAAAACAAAAAAAAATAAACGCTGTTTGTTTGTTTTGTATTTACTTTCACTATTTTCAAGAACAAAGAAAAAAAAATCAATAACAGTTTAAGAAAAGTAGATCTTATGTTCTTACAAGAAGTAGCTTCTTTTTTCCCCCATTTCTCCTCCCCTTTTTTTTTATTTGATATTACATTACAATTTCATAATTCGTTATTAATAAATATCTACTTACACAGTAATACCTTGAGATATGAGCATAATCCGTTCCAGGACCGAGCTCGTAATTCGAGGTGCTCGTATCTCAAATCATTTTTTCCCATAAGAAATAACAGAAAAAAAAAAAAATAATCCGTTCCGGCCCTCTAAAAAACTCCCTTATTAGTACTAATAATAATGGAATAAACATGTTTTTAATTGCTATAGAGATACACATACACACACAAAATTATAGTATATAAGGATTCCTATGATATTTCGTGATATCTGCTTCTTCTTTATCCACAACAACCATCATTTGTGATTAAAAGATTTTACGTGTCGTTAAAACTATCTGTGTGAGCCAAAGATTCGACACTTGGTCGCATATACAATGTTAAAATGCTTTTAAAAATATTTAAAAACTAAAAATACTTTTAAAACACCTTTAAAAACAAGTTATGGCACGACGTACGTTTCGATACCTCATTTTTCAGATATCTTCTTCAAGTGCATGTAAAAAAAAACAAAAAATTTACCCCCCTGCCGTTACAGCTTTCCTCCCTTCGGAGGTCGTCGTGGAAAAT
>JAFIDM010003189.1:42564406-42574874 GCA_023159025.1 Thereuonema tuberculata | reverse complement strand
TTTTTAATGTGTTTAAAATCTTTTTAAATTTTAAATTTGTGTGTCGGCGTCAATCATTCCATATCATGTAAGTGCACACCTTAAAAATTTTACCAGGGATTCTAGTAATAATAAAAAAAATGATGCGAAATAGTTTTAGGAAATTAGGAATAGTTTAGGAATTGTTGTTCTAACTGACTATGGTACTCCTAGTCTTCCCAAATGCCAATCTCATTGTAATGGGACTTGCTAACTCTATCAAAACTCTGATGACCTGAGAGCTGAAGTTAAGAGGCTAGATAATCTTAACACCATCAAGGAAGAAATGACATGAAATTTTTCAACAATGTCTTTCAAACTGGTAGCCAATTCCCGGACTATTAATTATCTACAATTCTGAATTTAATACTTTCTTAAAGTAGCAATCAACCCAATCACGTGTTGAAGAAAAAAGAAAATGAATTGCAATGGTATCACAATGTTACAGTTCAAAAGCAAAATTTACACCTTTAACAAATTTCTGGAAAGAAGTTAGAGCTAGAGCCAAGGTAGGAAAGGTTTAATTCAAATTTTATCTTATTATTAATTAATTTTTATTTTATATATTTATTTTTTTATCTTATTTTGAAATTAATAAGAGACATTCACCACAAAGAAACGACGTAATTTTCAACCATACACAGTTGAATTAGTGGGTGGGGAGGTTTCTTTGCATTTATGAGACACTAACTTTAAATATTATTATTATTTTTCAAGCAGCAGCCTTTGAAAACAGAGGGAAAGTATTTCAGCTTCCTGGTAGTCAAATGAAGCACTGTTGGATGTTGTATTCCTAATGTGTGTAGGTCACGTATTTTGAGGTCATTTGTACATGAAGAAGTCGTTCGTAAAGTGCTTTATGTAATATCTATGATATTATTATTATGAAAGCGTCCAAATACGAGCGATTCGTAATTAGACGAGGAAGTGACAGGAAGGTCACCGCTACTCATCGGCGAATGACTGTTTATGACTATCGTTGCTTGCCGAAAACAATGATGACTGATTATTCTATTACATCCATGCCTTGAATGTTCAATTTCCCATTAACTTCTGCTTACGATACTTTCTACTGAGACATATAATTCTCTTTTATGATAATGCACATCATAGGTGTACTAGACACATTCCGAAGCAAACAGTAGATAAATGAGGGTAGAAGTACTTTAATCCACAGGCCTATCAGTGTAGCGATGAGTCAGTAATGTGCGAGCACAGTTTGAAATACTGACAAGGGAAGGCTTCCAACTTGAAATCGAGTTTCTACTTGAAACTTTATACTTTATCTATTGCAGTGATGAGAAAAATAATGAGCATTGTGAGAATTTACGCAAATGAACGTGACAACCGCTAGGGAGGGTTTAAAAGCAGCAGAATCAGAAAATGCAAAATTTCATAAATCACTGTGGCAGATAGGATATACATGTTTTATGACAAAACTTAATTGTAATAAAGACGATCAGATCCTATGTTACTAAAACAGAGCAGAAAAAACATATTGGGGAGACTAATGTACAGCGTGAAAATGTGGATCAATAAAATGGTGAAGGCAAAGTGTTTTATCACAAGGGGAACACAATAAAAAAGCACTTTCTTGATAATTTGGAACATTGCAGTCAGCTGTTTTCGTTTTGAAAATTAGCTCCAACAAGTTTTCAAACATTCGAAATCAACACCACCTTGTTCCTTGAGTAGAATAGGTTATCATGTTTTGAAATTTATCAAAGCAAAATTGATTATAAGACACAGGAATACATTCTCATTATGAAATGTCTGTCGTTAAGATTTTGCCGAATCTATGTCGCGGAAATCTTTTGTCGCAGAACTATCTGCCTCTTATCTCCTCTTCGATTCTTCTGATGACTGATTTGTATTGGCGGAAAAAATAAACATCCAACGACTAAATATACTTTGTAGTTTTTGATGGTATTATGGAAACATATTGGTATTTATTCGGGATATTGTTATCTTTTTATTTCAGGATATTATCTTTTTTGACCAGACCAAGAGTCAAGGAGTAATAAAGTTTTTTTTTTTCAGATCTATCTGGCAGTATCTGAAGTTGTTCAGATCTATCAGTACAAAACTTTTATGTCCCAAGTTTCTACGCTATCTTTTATCAACTTTCCAGAAGAACTTGCTTCAAAAATTTGGAGGTATATGTCTTTGAATCGAGGCTTGAATTAAAGGTCTAAACGAGCCTTCTTTTTCCTGAACTAAGTTTGCTGAAAGAAAAATGCAGAAGCCAAAGAGTATTGGTGTATCATGATTTTATTAGTGATTTTATTATGATTTTCGAATACATCTTGATTGAAGTATTGTATATACAATGCAGTTTAAGCATGTTCTGCAGGAGAGAAGCCTTCTTGTTCTTGGGCGGCAGCAGCAACATTAAAGTCCAGTGAATCATCGTCGTTTCCTACCGGAATTGTAGGAAGATGGCGATATACAGTAGAAACTCAGATGGAGCATTAAAGGTTTCATATTGTCCTTTCCCCAGATACCAACACACTGCCATTACATGAGCACAAGCTGAATTGGTTCTTGCGCCGCTGCAGCATTGACACAAATAATTGAGTCTGGAATTTTCGAGAAAAGGCATGAAACTCATGAGAATATATTTAAATATCCCTTTTATCGGAAGTGCCAGCTAGACATATGACATATCATTTTACTCACCACAACGAGCTCTATCAATTGGCATAGGTTTCATGTTGATATTTCAACATAGAAATGAACAGCGAAGTTTATCCATTTCCGGTCTAACCGGAATTCGGGCATACTTCTAATTGCTACTGTAGACCATACGCCCCCTTCGGAGTCTGCATACCAATTTTCAGCGAAATCCGAGTGGGGCCGGAATCGTCGATTTTGGGACAACCTCTTCACATTTTTCCCCTAAACCTCCAGATAAAGAAACGTAACAAGGAATGAGGAAGGGAATTAGAAGACTGGCATCTGGTC
Source organism: Thereuonema tuberculata (assembly GCA_023159025.1). NCBI lineage: Eukaryota > Metazoa > Arthropoda > Chilopoda > Scutigeromorpha > Scutigeridae > Thereuonema > Thereuonema tuberculata. The sequence continues at coordinate 42,571,892 of JAFIDM010003189.1, read as the reverse complement.
AATGTATCCTACTTTCCGTGGTGAGATATAATTCTTGATTTAACTATTTCACATTCAAATTTACTTTGATCTGCGTTCCACATGTTGGTGCCCTCTGTATTAACTAATTTCTATGCTTCATTTTCTGTAGTCGTTTCGAACTTCCGCTTGAGTTACGTATTTGGTAATTTTCCTAGTGATGATATTGTGATTCCTTTTTGAATGTTTCCATAAACGTTTTTGAAAATCGAATGTCCAGTTTAAGATTATTGCATTATCAAGTTCCTTAAATTCTAGTAATTTCAAAGACCATCAGCATAAACTCTTTGATAGCACGAAATTTCTCTGGTTAATTTACCCTTTTAACTTTCCTGACGGCAAACTCGATGCAACATGTGTCATGTCGGAATTTTCTCATTGCAAAGGTCTGTTCTCCTGGACCACAAAGTCATATATCTTCTGGTTATGTGGATTCTGCGAAGCGTCTACCAACTTTGAGCTTCTTTCGAGGCGAAGAATCTGGAATGAAGTCACCAGACGACGGCTATTCTGGCTCATTTGGATGCTCAGGTGAGCTTTCTTCAGAGCTAGTTGCAACTGCTTCTTCCCTATCATTTTCAAAAGCCAGGATCTGTTCTTCTATTATTTCACCTTGATTAACGAATTTGTCCTTAATGATGTTGAACAGCATTTCCGCACACTTTTCATGAACCCCTCCAATTTCGGAAACCTTTATCAAAAGGTTTCTGTGAAAGCTTTTGATAAACGCGATTTGGATTAATCGACCGCATCTTTTCAACTGGCGTATCCTATAAAATGACGACGAGCAATGGCGATTTGATTTTGGCTCCATCTGGTCATGAATTTTAGAATTCAGCTTTTAAGCCCTCCCACCCTAGCGGTTATAACAACCATTTGCGCAAATTCTCACTTCGCTCATTGTTTTCTCTGCAATAGGAAAAATACGATGCTTCAAGTAGAAATTCAACAAGTTGGAAGCCTTCCCTCGTGAGTCAAAACACCTTTGCTTGTTTTAAAGTTCAACTTTTTAGCCTGTATTCCTTGGAAAGCGAAGCTTGTAAAATTCTGTCCATTTCCATCCCTCATTTAATAACCACGAACCACTGAAGTTCTTAAAACTTGACATGCATATTTATGGACAACAGGTGATCTAACTATTTATTCAAATTTTCAAAAAATAGAAAATTTGTACTGTTTATATTCAGTATATATAATTATTATTATTATTATTTATTATTATTATAATGTAATAAAGGAAAAAGAAAGTCAGGAGGAAGATAAAAAAAATGTAATTATTATTAAATTTCAGAACCCGATGTTAAGATTACTTTTATAAATAGTAATTATAAATTCCTAATGGGACTGCATTTTCTTTTCTTTTGTTAAAAATTAAAAAAAGTATTATTAATTATTACTATTTATTAAGTAAAAGAAATGGAATTATTTCAGGAAGTTTTTGTTTAATTTTTTTAATTTCTTTTTTATTTAATTGCAAAAATGAGAAAAGCAAAGTCTTTCTGTTTTGTTTTTTGTCCCAAAACTTGCAAATTGTAATCAACTTGCAATGGACCACTTGAGGTTTACGCTCCTATCGACGTCACGTATGACGTGTAAGAACATGCGGCGAGAGCTTGTGGGATAAACAAACATATAACTTTGTGTGAATTACTTAAAAAAGCGTCGATTTTTGATATTTCAAGACGGATGGTTCAGTACTGTGCAGATCCTTATTGTAATAATTCTGTAAAAACGCTTGGAATATCCTTCTTTAATATAATATTTCCTCTATATCTACACCGGTTAAAACAAAGCACGTGGCTTTCTTTATCCCACATGCGAAGCAGTAGCCTGGTGGGATATGTTGTAACTACGAAGCCCCGCCTATCCTCAAGTGGTCCATTAAATTATATTCTTCTTTGAAAATATATTGCTGTCGTCTTCAATAGGCGATAATCAACTCTACATCCAATCTGAAAATTTTGGAAGGCTTGCAATCGTTGCATCCAAATCAAATCTTTTAGTTCAGCCTCTATATATATACTAGGGTTAAAATGAAGCACATGGCTGTGTTTATCCCACAAACCAAAAAGTAGACTGGTGGGATATTTTGGAACTACGAAGCCCCGCCTATCCTCAAGTGGTCCATTGTTTTTCTTCTTTGAGCGTTGTAAATGAAATTTTCTTGATGATAATTAATTAATAAAAGTAAAAGAAATCCTTGGAAAGAAACTGGAACTGAAACTAACTTCAAAAGAATCCCTCTCTTCGAATTTTTCGAAGAAAATTGTTTATGTCAAAAATAAAAGTATTTTAATAAATCTCTCTCTCTTGTATGTGCGAAGTTTAACATGTGTACGAAGTCATCAAAAAAGCCTTAAAAAACACACAAATTGACTAAAATACAATTAAAAGACAGTAAAGTTAAAAACGAGACAGGACAAGTTTCGGGTCCGTCACGGGTCCATCATCAACTGGGTAAAAAATGCAAGTAACTCCTAAATTTAAAGACGCAACGAGACAGGACAATTTCTATGATCAGGACGATCCGTTCATATCGACTTAATCCCTGTAATGAAGTTTTTTTGTTTTTTTTTTTCACTTAAGTATGATTAAAAGATCTTATTTATTGAATGAAATAGTTATCACTTAATTATGATTAGAAGAACTACATTTCCAACCCTTAGAATTTCTACCGGTTCCACTTGTCAAATACGAAGGAGAGGTAGCATGACTATTTCTGTATTTGAGACTATATTTCAAGATTATCCATTCAGTAGTTCCAAAGTTATGAGGGAAAGGAGAGGCTCTCACAAACCAAATAATCTTCGGAGCGTATCTATTCTTTTCGAATAGATTTGGACAACCAGAAAATCTTATAGGGGGATTTTATTGGAGATGACGAAATTTATAATGTTATATTACATTTCATCTTTCTGTAAGAATTTTCTTTACAGTTGTACCTATTAAAACAGGAGGATTCCGTAATTTACTTGTTCCTGTAATAATTAGAGCACCTGATTTAACATTTCCAAATAAGATTGTGATCATTACCTGCTTTCCTTATACAGTATTACTTTTACGTCCATCCACAGCAGAAAGAGCAGATGATACAGGATGAACAGTTTATCCCTCTTCAGCTACAAGCACGCAGGAGCTTCCGTTGATTTAACAATTTTTTCACATCACCTAGTCCGAATCTCTCAAATTTTAGGCGCTATCAATATTATTAATAGACGAACTAGAGAAATATTATTTGCATATATACTATTATGTGCTTAAGGTCTTGACTCAAGCAAATGAAGGCGACTGCAAACCTTTTATTTCTTTTATATATATATCTTTTACATAAATATAAAACCTAAAATTCTAAAAATTAAAATATAAACTTGTGAAGCGTCTGTGAGTTCTATTTTCTTGTTTTTAATTTTCAAAATACTCCGCAATTAATTAAATTAAACCTCAAAAACAGTCAATTTTTTAAGAGTTTTCGAGATATTATTCGGTATTTTCAACTTAAAACAACTTGACAAACGCCTGAAATGATAACAAAATTTGAAAAAAAAAAAGGGGTTATATTTCAAATATTTATTGTTAGTATAACAGTTAATTTAAAAAAAAATTAAAATTGTGAGAGATTAATTTTTTTTTTTTTTTTTAAATTAACAATTTCCACCAATAATAAATATTTTAAATATAAATCATTATTTTACAAAAAAATTTATCATTTCAGGTTTTCGTCAATTGTTTTTTGAGTTGAAAATACAGAGTAATACCTCGAAAACATCCAAAATATTGACTTTTTTGAATTTTAATTTAATTAATTACAGAATATCTTGAAAATTAAAAACAAGAAAATAGAAATCCCCGATGCTTCACAAGTTCATATTTAAATTTTCAGAATAATTTAAGTGAACTGCAAAAAGAAATATATATAAAAGAAATAAAAGGTTTGCAGTCGCTTGTTGAGTCAGGATCTTAAGCAGTTTCTTTACTTACCAGAATTATTTTCACTATTTCTTGTAGGAATGATTACTGTATTTCCTGGACGTCGATATTGCAAAATAATGTTTTGTTTTGATCCTACAGGAGGAATTGATCCTATTGTTTCTATCCACATTTCTTACATTTCTAATAAAACCAGTAAAAGTTATTTTTTTTTTTTAACATAAGAATAAAAGAATATATGAATAGCCAAATTTAAAATTTCATCTCTTCTAGAAAAATTTTATTAAAAAATCTTATTATTTAAAAATTTATATTAAATCAGTGAATGATAGAAAGTCAGGAAAAGTCAGAATTTTCCTTATAAAATTTAAGAATTTGTATACTTAAAAATAAATGAAAATAATTTTATCACGTAGGTAGGCCTATGTCATGAATTTCATGCACAATTAATAAAGTATAACTTATTCTTAGTATTTTTAGTAAATACCTTTAGAAAACTGGTCTTTCGACATATTAATAAGAGCGTTCTTAATCAAAAGCCTATAAAATAAAAAAAAGAAGAATCAAATTATATGAACCCTAATTATGCGAAAGAACCTAAGGCTGAGTAAATCAGGTAGATTTATTATTGCCTGAGAATTACCTGAGAAACATCGGAAGGTGTAGTTTTGCCCCCTGAAAAATAAAACACAACTGTATCGTAAATCTTGGGTTGCTCCATTGTTTGACAGAAGCGTTATCTCCATGATCTGTGAGAGAATCTTCGTCAAAGCTACAATGCCTCACCCACAACATAGACTGAACTATTTCATTGCCGATTATTTATAACTGAGGCATCAAATAACTCCCATCATCATAAAAAAACACAAAAATCCTCCGCAACAACAACAGCAACTTCCATCAATACATGGAAGCCCTCGCAGCCAAAAATTTAAATTCTCTCAGAATAATATATGGAACTTTTTTTAAACGTTTACCTAATATTTCAAATCTTCAGCTCTAATTAACAGAACAGCCTTAAGGTCAATTCATAAAATAATCAAGAGAAAAATGAAGTTATGAACTATACGTAAAACTTACAGAAACTCTACGATTACTACAAAAGTGAACATAAGTTGTTGGATTTTTAATTTATGATGGAAAGACAAAACACGCTTTGTTTAATGCTTTTGTAAATTCATTTCAGCAACAACGGAATTGCTTCGTACTTTTGTAAAGTACAAATTACGTATCTTTTATCGGTGTGTTGATGCAGTTTTATAAGTTTCTTCTACTTATAAAAAATAAGAACAACAACAATTTTGTATTAGTCTATTATTATTATTATTTTTAAATAGAGGATTACTTATGTTTCACATTTCTCCGTTAATCCGATACAGCCGTTAGCACTTAAGTCCTTAAGTCAATACGAAATGCCAATTTCTAACCAACGAGAAATTAATGTGAATCTTTTGTTAATAATTGAATTTAAAGTTCTCGTAATAAGAAGATCGTAATAAGTTTGAAAAGTAATGTACATTAGGAAACGAGTAGACTTAGAACAAGAAATAAGTTGCGTATCAATGTAAGAAGGGTTACATTGATATAAATGTTACATAATGTTTATGATCTTGGACGTTGAAATTCATAAACCGTACACCAGAATACTCCAGATAAAGGGAATTCTGATAGTAAGCAACTAATTCCCCTTGAAATGAAATCAAAATTTTTTTTTTATTTTTTTTTTATTCTTAGAATTATGAAGGAACAGTATTCATAGATTTAACAATTCCCTAAGTAAACAAAATCATTTAAAATAACAAGTAATTCTGTCACTGCAAAATATCAAGTTTATTTCAAAAACAACTGCTATTCATAAACTTTCTTTTTAAACTATGATCAAAGATCAAGAAATGCTTTGCTCAAAGTTGGTAATAAATTCACAATACCCAGTGTTCAGTGGTATATCGGAAATGAATTTCGAAGGTTCAATACATTCTTTATGTTTTGATGAGCAATTATTCGAAAACAATCATTCAGATTTAATTAAATAATTCTTTGTTGGTTTTACAGAAATCTAACAGCATCAAAATACAAACAATTCGAAAAAAAATTTGCGAAAAAAAAAATATTAATATTTACTAAGACAAAGCTTGCTTATTAAAAATCATTTCAAAACGATGGCAGATATTGTTTTAAGACATTTCTTCAGTTTGGGACCAAAATTCTTTCTTAATCCAGTCTTTTCAGGGAAGGGTTTATTGTACTGCAACGGAAAAGATCGTGAAGCTCATCTCCATACATCCTCCTACTTTTGTTTTTGCAGAAGAACTTTATTTTCATTGTCAATTATTGTATAATACGAACTCAGCTTTATTTTGACAAAAAAATGTTTCTTAATGTTTCTACATTAATGTATCACTGAAAGTAAGTAACTTTTGAGGACTGCAGTGGACTGTAACTTTAACACTTAACCCCTCCCTGTTCTTTGTTTTCAGAAATGCCTACGTATTTCTAGAACATTCGTACTTGAATCCTGCATGTGGATTTATGTTTCATTTGATTTTGTGATTTGGTACCGAAACTCCAAGAACGCAATTAGCTAAGTTGAAAGAATTGTTGACAATAACTGGGAATTGGATGTCTCAGCGTTTAAGCGGACTATGTCCATACTTTGGCCTTTTTGAGATAAGAAATGCAGTGGGTATCAGAAACATCACATTTTTCAGTACAACAGAGAACCAGGCCCCTACTTTCATTATTTCCCATCATGGACAGCACATCATTGAAGGAATGATAATTTCCTTTCAAAGTGAAAGTGAACTAAGTCTAGGTTGTCTTAGTTCTGAACGACCACATGATTTTCTGCATTTAATTCTTCAATTTAATCAGTTTTAATAAAAATTTCACCTTGTTTATTATGAGTATAATTAAGAGGAGAAGATTAAAATGTTTTGAGACATGATAATCCTATACAGAGAGTCCTAGAGGGGAAGATTCCAAACGAAGGTAGAGGAAGAGGGAGATCTCGCAATAATTTTATTACATAGACGGGCAAGGATTTTGGAGTTAGAGGCTGTGTGGAACTGAAGAGAATGGCGGTGGATAAAGACAAATGGAGTCTAACCAGTCTTCGTATTGAGTCACTAATCGTCATCATGCTTTTCTGTTAACTGTAGGAGATAGTAGACCTAGTAAATAATATCCAAAAGGAATGGAGACCATCAGACAGCTCGGATTTTTATGAAGTCCAGTTAGATTTGATGAGCTTCAAAGAAACCTTAAAAATGAGCAGGATCCTGAGAATAAAAAGCAAGTTGAAAAGGAAAAGGGATTGCATTTAGCTCGGGCAGACAAAGCAAAGCTAGTCCTTCAAGATGACAGTAGTGTAGTTTCAGACAGCAAATAACGATTGCATTTTCCATTTGCAACTCATGGACTCATTTTCCATTTGCAACTCATGGACTCATTTTCCATTTGCAACTCATGGATTCATTTTCCATTTGCAACTCATGGACTCATTTTCCATTTGCAACTCATGGACTCATTTTCCATTTGCAAC
>JAFIDM010003189.1:42539172-42564396 GCA_023159025.1 Thereuonema tuberculata | reverse complement strand
CAACTCATGACTCATTTTCCATTTGCAACTCATGGACTCATTTTCCAGATTACATCTCATGGACTTGGTTCCTCCAATTGTTAAGATGTTAAATTAGTTCCTACATCAGATTTCTAGCTGTTCTGCACGTGTACTCAGTAATTTTTAAGGAAATCAATCATTCACAATTTTGGCTTAAACTGAAACAACATAGAAAAAAAACAGTAAACGACATTTCTTTGGTAAAATAAGTAAAACTGTGGTTTTTACAAATGTTTTGTAACTTCCTTTTGGCTAGTGAATCAGACCAAACGAATTTCGAAAAACCTCAGACGAGTTCTTGTCCTTATGTATTGACAATCAAAGTTTTAATATCGAAGAATGAAATCGTCACGAGTCACATCCACCCATACATTATGTCTACACCTATAAAACTGTCCCTTTCCATAATATTATCACACAGGATGATCAGTGAGCGGTTCCACGAACATACGGCGGCTTACAGAAATAATCGCCCAGGAGCTTCAGAATGGGCTGAACACTGTATCAGAGAACAACACGATCCAGACCCAAAAGTAGAAATACTTTTCAAAATATTGGATAAACATTGAAGATATGTCATACAGGCATGCATCATTAAACTTTCACTTGTATTAAGAAAGACAAAGGGTATTATGTTAACGCAAACATATTCTCTTACTTTCAGGACATGATTAGAGGCAAAGATGAAAAATTTAAGTAGGATATATGCTTCACTGTGCTTCACTATTGTTTTTCATTATTAGAAAAAAGAGGAAATAAGGTGTATACTTCACTATTGTTTACTTTATTAGGACATAATGTTTTGATGTAAAAATTCTTATTGTTATATGATTTGGATATGATAAGACCTTTTCATTGTTTACGTTATATTCTTAATAAGACTTGAAAAAGCAGGAAGATCTATTTTCTGCGAAATATTGTCGTATGAAGGAGTTTTAAGAAGATGATTTTGTATATTAGTGTATTAACAGTAATCTTTATTTTAACCACGAAATAAAGTCGGATAAATGAGGAAAAAAAAAGCTTCTTTATAAAAAGCATATAAATGTGTGAGCTATTTGTGACAACAAAATGCTGTAGTATAGTTTAAAAAATAAAATAAATAAAATCCGTACCTGTTCTTAATCTATGGATACCTGTTTATAAATGTACTCAGTAACTTTTTTTATTTTAGATTTAAAATACATTTTACACATTACGATTATACCTTATTGTTTATTGGTTCACATTTGATCAATAAAGACGTACATGTTTGTAAATATACTATTTTATTTTCTTAATATAAACTAGCAACCCTCTAAACGTGGATTCTGAGATCATTTTCTCACCACCCGCGAGCTCGGCGACAGTCTCGCGCAGTCGCGGACACACACAGACACACACAAATTGTTGCTTTCCTCAATACTATACGTATCATTTGCCACCTTATTTGTATTTCGGTGTCTTATGGTTTCGGAGGAGAAGGGGCAGAAAAAAAAATCATATTTTCTTTTATATATTGTACATAGATTAATTATATTTCCGACTACTTTTGCCTAACTCTCTGAATTCATTTTCTATCATTATTATCTTTTGATTATTTGGTCAAGAAGATCTTAACATTCTAATTTAATTAACTAAAATCAATCATCGAAGAAAAGATAAAACAAAGTTCAAAAGTTAAAAAACACTCGATTCTAAATTCTCAGTGATTCCGTTGTTAAGGCCGGCTTTACACAGATGCGAATTCCTGGTGGCCATCAGTTTTTATGTAAAAAAAATATGTAGAATGTGTTTTATTTTTTTGACAGCTGAATTGATGACGTGATGGCAAGCAGCGCCACGGTGGCGAAAAGTAGAATCAAACCTAATAGCTTCTATTAGCTTTCAGTTGGATTAAAGTTCTTTCAATTTTTCACTGAAAGAAATTTGTTTGAGAAATTTATAGTCTGCATTTAATTTCAATTAAGAATGATTGAAAAGCAATTTACTATACCAATAGTCTACAGTAGGAAACATGGCGGTAGAAACAGTAGGAAATAAAAATTTCTAAAATTTAAATGTTGCAGGTTAAGTACTTTTTCAGTAATGATCTAAAGAAGTTATATGGATCCAGGAACTCAGGTGTCATGGACGAGCTCCTTGATAATTTAAAAATGCAATAGTTCCTACATTTTTTGCAGTAGAACCTTGAATTTTTTTTAAAATTAAAGAGGAAGGTTTATATTTTTATGTTCATGCTCCTTATATTGAATAGTCATAAGTTTTTTTTTTTTAAGAAAAAAAGTAAATATTTTCTTTTTAATAAACTCGATACATGGGCATTATAATTTTTTTAAGGTATTGCCCCCTCTTAGATTCCTTTGAAAGTTTTACAATATTATTATAAATCTTTCTTTATGTCACACAAAAAAAATCAGTTAGCAGAAATGACGGGAAGTGTGGAAAAAAACACTATTAAAAAAAAAAATTAAATTGATAATTTATGACTACCATGTCACCTGTAAAGTGAGCACCAGCAAAAGACATATGAACAGAAGTGTCTTGTTTTAAGTAATTTAGCTGAAATGTATTCTCTTTATAAAAAGGAGTATCCTGAAGACAAAGTAGGATTTTCAAAATTTGCTTCTCTTACCGAAACAGTGTATACTCGTAGGATCATCAGGAACACCTACCGTATGTGTCTGCACTTACAGCGAAAATGTTAAATTGCTTATAAATTCCATTTCTATTAAAGTAATGTACCATGATCTAATGAAAATAATAACGGGATTTAAATAACCGAGCCTGTATGCTCCGTCTGTGGGATAAATGCCCCCCCCCCCCCAGTTCTTTACTCAAACACACTTAAAAAATGAAATAGAAGACTATGATCCTGATGAGAAGGTTCAGTACAGTCAATGGGTATCAACAGATAGAATGACTTTAAATGTTCAAATCACCACTCTATCAGAATTCTGCGACTCACTAATTAATAAAATTGAAAAACTTACTCCGCACTCTTTTATTGCTCAATCACAGTCTGATTTATCTGAAAATGAAGAAACACTTGATGAAGGAGCAATGTTAATTTTAATGGATTTCAGTGAAAATCTCAATTTTGTTGTTCAAGATGAAGTACAGGAGTATCATTGGAACAATGGTAGCTGCACTCTTCGCACTGTTGTTATATATTACAAAAAAGACCAACACTTGCAAGCAAAAAGTTTTTGTATCATTTCTAATGATCTAGAACATGATGTGGACCTGGTGTATCAGACTGAGAAGACTGTATTGAATTTTTTGATGTTTGAATTTCCTGAAATTCTCCTTGCTTGTGCTGAATATTTCACTGATGGATGTGCTGCACAGTACAAAAATTGTAAGAATTTCAGAAATAACTGCTACCACGAACATGATTTCAATGTTCAAGTGCAGCTGGTCTTTTTTTTGCAACCAGCCATGGAAAATCTCCCTGCGATGGTATTGGTGGCACTGTTAAAAGACTTGTCACAAAACAAGTTTGCAAAGACTATATAAATTAGATCAAATACTTACAGCGTCTCAGATATTTGAATTCTTCCTGGAGAACCTACAAGGCTATTCAGTTCTCTTTGTTTCAAAAGATGAAATGGTACAAGTTAGAAATTTTCTTTTCCCACGCTTTGAAAGAGCAAAAACGGTTCCTGGAACACGATCTACGCATCACATTATATCACTATCACCAACCAAGATTGGAGCAAAAAGGCTAAGCTGTGATACTGATTTTAGTATCATGCCTGATTTCTTTGCACTTCCGCTACTAGTGCCAGAATGCTCTGTGCAGCCCAACTGCTATGTTGCATGAGCATATGACTCTTCTTGGTATTGGGGGATTGTTGAGAAAGTGAATGGTGAAGAAGATGTTACAGTAAGGTTCTTGCATCCTCACGGACCATCCCCGTCCTTCTGTTGGCCTGATAATGATGTTTGTGACGTCTCATTCTCTCATATTCTATGTGAAGTTGATATCATCACAGCAACTGGCCATACTTATTCTTTAAGCAAAGAATCTTCAAGATTTGTGGAAGAAAAGAGGTCCTCGTACAAAAAAATAATAAATGGGAAGCATTAAAGCATCTGTCACATGTGTAGTTCCAAATGAACTTGAAGCAGATTGCAGTATCAGCATTTTGTGTAGTGTTGACATAGTATTGATTTCTGAGAAAGTGTTCAAATACTATAAAAAAAACTCTAGGTATCATTGCATTGAGTTAATTCAGTTATGACACAGAAGTTACCATTGTAACAAAGTTAGTGTTCATATCTTACGTAATGTATGAGTACATTTTATAGTTTGTAGTTTTGTTTTATATTGCAATTTTTGTTGCATTTGTATATTTTTATGCTCACTTATGTTGTTAATGTTTCTTGGGTAATTACCAGTATTTCTGTTAAGGATATTGTGGGAATGTTAATGGCTGAATGGAAATGTTCTCAAAATTCACGACGAAAAATTTGTGAGTACCATTCTTTTATTTAAAAAAATTTATTTTTTTTTTTTTTTTTTTTGATGTGATGAAACTTTACTATTTGCAGATCACTTTCTAATTTTTTTCAATGAATTTCAGAGGGGATGGGGGGCAAGTGTCCAAATTTTTTTTTTTTTAATTTAACAAAAAAACAACAACAATTAAAACAAAAATTTTATATGGCCAATTCTTTCATGTTTTCTTAAACTACATGTCAGAAAGCATATTCAGGGAAAAAATTGTCAGCCTACTTGTTTCCATTTAAAAAAAGCAACCAATTTTCAAATTTTCACAATTCGCTTTGAAGTATCACATTGCATCAAACTTTCTGCAATTACTACCAACAGAATTTTTATAAAGCAATGAAAATTGGCAAAAGTTCATGAAATTAAGTATAATAGCACTACACAAAATCTCAGTTCTCAACTAGTTAGTGGGTGTCATGGCCTGGATGACTTGACGTGGAATGACTCTCTTGGAAGTCTAAAATCTTCTCATGGTAGATAACCCCATTCACTTGAGAAGGCCAACAAAGAATTTTCGGTTCGTTGGCTGAAGGATGCGTGTCTATTTGATGAGAAAGAAGAGGATAGTTTATCCATGCTATCCAGGATCAAGTGTTAGCGACAAACAATTACAAGAAACATATTGAAAAACTAGACATTAGTTTACTAGATAAATGCAGAATTTTTCATAAACATTGTGATCCAACAGATTTTATAATAACCGGATGCTCTAATTTGGCAAACAGACATAATCTCACTGCAAATATAATTCATGTGGCATTAGTTAAAAAGTTTGATCTCATACGGGAAAAAAAAGTAATACCTTATTACATACCGAAGCGGTTCTCGAAGATGACAGGACTAGACATTACTGTGAGTTGCTATTGCACACAGATAAAACCATCAATGCAAGCAGGTCCGAAGTAGATCTTCAAATGCTGCAAGAAAGGACAGCTTTCCTCTTCGGTATCACCCATCCTAATGATAATAATATCAACAAGGCAGAATCAGATAAGATATCCAAATACTTCAATTTGGAAAAGAATATGAAAAAAAAAATCCACAAGCTTAACTCTATAGAGATAATTCCAATTGTTATAACAGGCACTGGGCTGATACATAAAAATCTTGTGCTCAATCTACAACTGACCACTGTAGATTGGTTCAATCCAATTTATAAATCCGTTATCAATTTATCGATATATTATTTTAATAGTTTTGGGCATTTTGATCACTACGCTATATTTAATTATACGTGAATAGTTACACACTAGTAGTATAAATATTCTCCTTAACTTGATCTTTATTATTATAAATAATTATTGTTTTAATTTCTATACAAATTTGTCAACTAACATTTCTGATTTTAAGAATTTTTTTTTTTCTGCACTATATTTTAGATATAACAAATTGTAGGTGAATAAAACACAACGCATCTGTAATACTATGTAAAAGATTCTTCTAGATTTTCCTATGTCAGTGGTGCCTATCTTTTTTTCTTTTTTTAATGGTGAACGCTTTACGACATCATTTTTTATCGCAAGCATCTAACCAAAAAAAGAAAAAGAGACGCCATGACATAATTACTCCATTTAATGTCCCAATAACAAATGCTACACTAGCATATTATACATTTTCCTGTAACAGTAAAAAAAAAACACACACACACACATATTCAATTACTTAAGAATGTCGATACGAACTTCAATGTGATTAGAATTAATTAGAATAATAACATTAAGTTGAATTTTAACGATTGCAAATAGTTCTAATAATGAAAATCGTCGACACCAAGTTGAGGATCAATCTCGTCAATGAATTGTTACAGATTCGAAACCGGTCGTTTTTAATGTAAATTTTTAATGTGTTCCTGAACTTGTGTTGTCGACGATTTTCGTTATTAATCTTAAAAATTTATCTTAAAAATTTACGGGTTTAATCTATTTTTAATAAACGCGAGTTGTTCGATAAGATAATTTATAGATTTGTATATTTATTTATATAAAACCAGGTTTTTGAAAGAAAAAAAAAAACAAAGAAAGACGATTTAAAAACAACATCAACAGCATTTTAAGGAAAGTAGATTCCGCGTCTATTCAGGAACTTCTGTAAGTTGTTAATATGTTGGTAGCTTACAATGAGAAAAAACAAGAATAGATCCATTACTTTAAATGTTGATTCTTTTGTTATTTTTCTTTCTTTAATCTTTCCTTTTTAGATCATTTTTTTTTTTTTTTCAAGTAACTATCGCAAGCATAAAAATTTACCATAGAACAAAGTGAAATTTTAATTTCGACTGTTCGAAACAATTCTTTTAAAACATTTAAAATAAAATGTTGTAATAAACAACACTAGTTAATACAATTAAGTTGAAATAAACTTCAGTGAACATACAGTTTTTAAACTTAAAAAATGTGTGTTCATTTATTAACTATTATTGACACACGTAAAACACATATCACAAACAAACACTAGAGGAGTCAAATTACAGCGATCATCAATCTCAAACATTCAATGTATTTTTGTTTTGTTTTTTGTAAATAAAAATATTTACATTTCATTATTGAAGGGTTATATTTATATTTGGAGTATTGTAAGTCGATCTAGCATTTTTTAAAAATTATTCTACAACTATTTAAGTTGTTACCATGGACGTTCTTGGACAGTTGTTTCATCCGTATCAGATTTCCTAAGTTGAGATTTCCTTAGATTATTCTAGGGAGATTATTTAATTCATGACTCTCACTCTTTCTCCGTCAGTAGGATCACCAAAATAATAGTAGTAATGTTTACTACAACCAATACACCTTTTGAATAAAAGTAGGTGGAATCGACTGGCTTACAAGGACGAAACAGCTGTCCCCTGATTCCTAAAGATAACAATTAAAACGTGTTTGTAAAGATATAATCACAATTAATCATGAAGGAAAACTAAACAACAACAATTTAGTACAACGTTAGTAAACTAGGAAATAAAGTCGTAATCTGAAAGAGCTTTTTAGATGTTTTCTACATTTTTTAATTTTTTACTCTCTCTTTTTTAAAAAATGCAATGGATCGAGTCATTGGCCGATTGATGGTCAAAACTATTCACAACAAATATCAAATTGCAGATTAGTTTTAACAAGTTAATGAATCTAAAACTACCATTAATGAGCTGTGTACAAGTGTTTGTCAGTAGTTGGAGAAAGAAAAAAAAAAGTAAATAAATAAAAAGTAAAAAAAAAAAAAAATCCTCGGACTTTTAACGGCAAAAGCTGCAAATCAATTGATCTGAAATTTAATGATTTAATCTTCTATTTATCTAGGTCCATTTAATAACTGGAAATAAGATAAAATAAATACACTGTATATAATATTTAAACTTGTTAAAAAACGTGAGATCATTCCAGAGTAATGGCTTAAAAGAGATTTCGAAAGAAAGTTGATTTTGATAAAAGAAAAATCTTAATCTCGTAGCCATTGGTTTATAATTCAATGTAGGGATAATCAGAGCTATGTTGTTAGCAAATTACAAATGCGATTGAGTTCCAAGCCGATTAGCCCAGTTAATAATCCTTTAATCCTGCCCTGTCCGAAGAAATTAATGGAAAATGGAACGTCACAGTCCCTTTAAAAGTTAATTCTTAAATTTTTAGCTTTCGATCTGTAGGCAAATTGACCTTAAACAAATGCTTTCAATATATAAGACAACTTCGCCAATATACCCGTCAACACTGACGAAATTATTGTAATAAGAATGATGGGGTTTTATATCTGATTACGATTTCACAGAATTTTATAGTAAACGGCTGTGGAAATATAGAAAGTAAGAAATTTCTTCAGTCATCACAAATGGCAGGTTAGTAGCAAGAATTTATAAACGATATTTCGATAACTTGCATGATACTGTAGGCTTAAGGTCATGACTCAAGTAATTCAGGCGACTACAAACCTTTTATTTCTTTTTCCAATGCGCTTAAAATTCTGAAAATTTAAATATGAACTTGTGCAGCATATGGGATTTATATTTCTTTGTTTTTAATTTTCAAAATATTCTGTAATTAAATAAATTAAAATTCAAAAATAGTCATTTTTGGTTTTTTTTTGAAGTAATACTCGGTATTTTCAACTTAACGAAAACCTGAAAAGAAAAAAAATAATTGTAAAATAACGATTTTTATTTAAAATATTATTAGTGCAATAACTTATTTTAAAAAAATATATAAATTGTGTTTTTTTAAAATTGTTTGAGATTTTTTTTTTTTTTTTTTTTACATGCTATCAAAATATCATCATAAAAACATTTTCATTAAAGGTTTTCTAAATATCAAGCAAATTCATTTGTTGCTGTTCGTTTCCAAAAATAAATTTGTTTTGAAGCATTTTTTTTTAATAGAAATAGATTTTAATAGAATTAACAATTTTTGAATTTTAATTACAGAATATTTTGAAAATTAAAAACAAGAAAATAGAAATCCCACATGCTTCACAAGTTCACATTTAAATTTTCAGAATTTTAGGTGCATTGGTAAAAGAAATAAAAGGTTTGCAGTCGCCTGACTTGCTTGAGACAGGACCTTAAGTTCACAGCTGTTTCAGTAACAGCTAATATTTTTTTCAGTAAATATTCTTAAGTTTCAAAAACGTGAAAAAAAAAATTTAAAAAAATAAGAGCATAATACAATAATTCTCACGCTAGAAGAATACTATTCTTAACGTTCCGGATAACGTTAACGGAAGGTTTGTTGATCGTCACAATAATTCATTTATGTTAATGGAAGTTTAAGTTATAAATGAGCATTAGACCGAGTTCCTTATTTCTTAATTTTATTATATATATATAAATAATAAATAAATCTGAAAGTCTTTATTCTCCAGAACTATAACTGAATAAATTTTACTTGTAAATGATTTTAGAATTAGAATCTTATTTATTTTACGTAAATATAAAGGCTTTATTCAATATTACACAATGTATTTCAAAAGTATTTTAAAAACTATAAAAAGTCTTTTCATTCGCTCTTCTCGTCCTAAGAAAATATTTACAAGTTAGAAGAAGATTAGGTTAGAAGATTCCTAAAACAAATGAGAGAAAAGTGGAAAATTCCTAATCAAAACTTTAGATAGATCCGATTAGTAGCTGAACATTTTGTAAGGCGTCGGACAGCTAAAACCAAAACTTAGAAATATGTCACTTTAAGTTAACTTTATGTTACCAACATGATATTAATTCTACTTTAAAACTATTTATCCGTCATCGCTGAAACTTTAATAGAATATTTAGATTCTATTAAGAAAGATCTCGCTAATTTTGGTATATATAGGATAATCAAATAAGAAGTTAAGAAACGAAAACCACGAAAATACTTTACGTCAATTCTAATATCCCATATCTTAAATAAATAAAAATTACAGTTAAAACTAAAATGCCGACACACAGAATTGAACGTTAAAAAGTTTATAAACACATTAAGAAAACGACCGGTTTCGCTTTTGAAACAAGTCCACTTGACAAAGCTTTGTTACAAAAAGTGAAACCGGTCATATTCTTATTATTTTTTTTAATGTGTTTATAAGTGGGCCCGGTAGCCGAGTGGGTAAGGGCGCTTGGCTGCGGGTTGTAGGTGGAGGGTTCGATTCCCGGCCTCGGCGGAGGACGGGAATTTTTCCACGCTTCTTTCTCCTCCAAACGGGCCCTAGGGTCTACCCATCCCTCTATAGAATGGGTACCGGGTTTCTTTCCCGGGAGTTAAAGGCGGGCGAGCGACGGGCCGACCCCACGTCCTCAACTTTGTCCCGTAGGTTCTGAACACTGGAGCCTACCCTCCAGTTGCATTGCACGGTCCTCTGGGCCTGATCGCAACTTTAACTTTAACTTAATGTGTTTATAAACTTTTTTTTCTGCGTATCAGAGTTTTTAGTTTTAACTGTCATTTTTGCATACATTAAAAGTTGAATTAAATAAAAATTTCACTCTGTAAAAATTCGTCACACACTTCTTGTTGCCACTTAGATGATCTTTCAATTCTACATTTCTTTCTTTTCAATTTAATCTCAAACGACCTATCATTTTCTACATTCTCAATTTTCGTTTTTTAAGATAATGCCATCCGAATATTCGAATACTATTGTTTCTTACTCTATCAAATTAAAGCTATGAGAATTTACCGAAAGATTATTCAGGGATTTTTGTTAAAGATTCATTGTTCGAGTTTACATTCTAAACATGACGAAATTAGGATACTTGTTAGACGATTCCAGAAAGTGAAATTAGATAATTATTTATAAAGGAAACGTCTTAAGACCTTAAATTTGATAATTTACACTTTACATATTAAATATACGTGAGTTATTAGGACGTAATGAACGTATAATTCTCATTTATTTATTTTTTTTATACTTTCATCGTAGGATAACATAGATTGAGTCTAACATTTGTAACAGCTTAACAAAAAGGAATCAGAATAAAAAAACTTTAAATTTTAAAAGTCCAATTATGCATGTCCATCTGTCTGTCTCTGATCAGGGTAATTTGAAAACTGTCCAAATACGAATTACAGATGACTGTAGGTTTCTAAAATTCCGTTCCTTCTGGTATGTTCTAATCAATAGGTAAAATTAAAAGGAATATTAAGGAGGTACTAGCAAACAATTATCGTAATAGGTTTGTGTTTTTGTAGTGCATTATTCAAAATTTTGTATCTCACAAAGCTGAAATTTTAATGGTAGATAATCACGTGACAACCCTGCTTCGATAGTCATAGAAATTTGTCATCCACAGAGTTGAAAACTTTCATGAATTGTTAAAGTGCGCATTATAGCATAAATGCAGATGATGTAGAAATGATGAAATTTAGTACGAACTGTCCTCTGGTATTTAGATCTTTATCATGGTCGCATTCCAACCATATCTTTTTTTCCTGTATCTATGATAGCATTCGACGGATCCAGGTAAGGAACAGATGAATATATATGTAAAATACATAATGAATTAATTGTTGGAGAGAGGATTGGAAAAGAAAAAAAACAAACAAACAAAAAAAAAACTACAAAAATAAGCTAGAAATTGATAAACAGGGATTGAAAATAGTGACAATAACTGGAGCATAAACAAAATTCATCACATAAGAACCTGTGTTTTAACAACTGCCTATTTAATACATTATTTCAGTTTATTTTTTTGTGTAGCAAAATAGGTATTTAATAACAGAAAAGTGAGATTCGTAATTATACTTTCCTGAATTCAGATTTTAAAAGAGCTTAGCCCTTAATGATCATTATTTTTTATTCTTTCCAAATATCGTCAGATACAACAATATTTCTATTTGTGGATTTCTTTATTTGTTTACTACATTCAGACGCAGTGATGAGGAATTATTCAGGGTTGTCTGTATTTTATTATTTGGATCCATTAATATTCACTTAAACTATTTCTTGTAATTTGTGAATAAAAGCAATCCGAATGGGAAATAATTTTGCAACAATAACAAAACTATAAAGAACTAAAAGACAATGATCATCGTAATAAAATGCTTATCCATTCTGATTATTAATTGGTAGGATTAAGATTTTTTTTTTACATCTCTTTATGAACTTCAAATCCATTTTCCAGTGAATACGATTACTTCTCAGGTTATTCATATAAAATATAATATGGTTTTAATATTGCATATAAATAAAATTTAATATAAATACTTACTTTGATTTTTCTTTTTTCGAGTTTTGGTGTCTAATTTTGATAAATAAGGTTATATTTAAGGGCATAAATACAAGTATAGAACTTTTGTATAGAACTTAAGGATACGGGTTGTTTTTTGTTTTGTTTTTTTGCATGATGGTCTCTTAGATAGGCAAATTCATTAGGTGATACATTTGGTCACATTTGTAATTTTTAGATCAATTTTTTTAGGTGCTTAAGATTAGAAAAAGGCGTATCCAGGATTTTGGAAAGGGTACGTTTCATGGTCGTTTCAAAAAACAAAATCCTATTTCGGGGGGAGGGGGAGGGGGGCTACCAGCCAAAGCAAAAGATCTAGTAAAAGTTCGAGGTTTTTCCATTTTTGGATACATTTGGGGATTGGGGGAGGGGAAACGGAAGTTACCAACTCCTCCCCCTCAATACGCCAATGAAGATTAGTAAAAATTCTTAGAAAATCCGGCCCTGCTGATTAGTAACTCTTCTAGTTAGATCCCTTTTTTAAATCTTATCTTAAACGGATTAATCGTTTATTTTCGAAATATTTAATCTAAGTTAGCTTTCCAGAAACTCTTTTTATGTAATTATTACTGAAAATGTTTTCTTTATTTTACTTATATCTTAAGATTTACTTTTGATTTTACAACTGATAAATTTAATATTTTCTTTAAATTTATTGTTTGTTTTGGTCGAAGATTGAACTACATTCTTTAATTTTAAAATACTAATCATTGCAATAATTTAATTAATAAATATTTAACACAGACGATCGTCTAAAAGCGATAACAGAACTATAACTAAATAAGCGAGTTAGTAAATAAAAAAATAACTAAATAAATAACAGTAAAGATTCTATCAACAGACAACGATGTACTTAATGGTGAACGGGATACAGAGGCTCTTAGCGAATTTCGACCGAAAAATACAAATGGGGATCGGTTCAACGCTCGCCCTCCTTTAGTCCCCAAGAAATCCCTCCTTTAACACCTAGAAGAGGAATGGATGAATCCTTGGACCGGACCCTTATCATTTGACTGAAAGTCCAATTTACATTGATAATTACCCTTTCTTAAAGTAAGCACAGAGAAAGAAGAATGACCATAAAAGGAAAAAAAAAAGGGATCACTTAGTTGATCCAGGACCTCACTGCTGCAAAAAACATGGCAGCATCATAAGAACAGGTTACTGTAAGGCCTGCACAGCAAAGCTAGAGATATAATTTGGAACGTTTTCCACTTGTTCAAGAGTCAGGGTGATGGAATATGTATTTCTGAATTATTAAGAAGACCGACAATTGCTACAAATAGGTCCCATTTGGCGGTGAAGAGAATAAAATTGTCAACGAACGAAAAACGATGCGACCGCAGTTAATTTTCCTCGATCGGGCATTTTCATTGTCCGAAGCCACTTTTGGATATGGATTATATTTATAAAAAATTTGAATAATATAAAAATAATAACAACAGTACATAGATACGTTAAGGATGCAAAGAATAAAAAAAAAAAAAAAGTCGAAAATTTTGTTCTCTTCTATTTTGCTTTGCAGAAATGTAGAAAATAGTTACGATTTGTAATAGAGCTCGCTGAGCATACATGGAATTAGTAATCCATAACCCACGATTATCTTCTTTTTTTGTGTCTTGTATAATTTTGATAAATTTTAATGTTTTTTAAAACTTAATTAGTATTATTTATTTATTTACTTTTTTTTTTAAATCTATGAAATGGTTTCAATGATCATCTCCACGGCTTATGTTCATGACATTTCATATTTTTCAGTTTAGTTTTATAAATAAATCTAATTCTGTTCCGATTTTAAACTAAAAAACGTATGTGTATTGAATATAAATGCAATTTTGGTCTTTTGAGATTTACAGCAAATTTATCAAAGATCAAGCGAATTTTTCATCCTATTAAGATATTTTTCAATAAAATATTAAAGATCTCCAGGTGATAAAAATTATATACCTCATCACATTAAATACGATAATTAAATATTAAAAAAAATGCAATCATTATAGTGTAAATCAATCCATGACTACCTTATAAGTAGGCCTAAAATCAACGAATTTATGTAATTGAGCTACTAAAAAGAAAAATACCTAAATCACTTCGTTCAAACAACATTAACTGTAATAAAATTACAAAACTGTATATTAATAATTTTTTATAACAACTTATATTTTTTTATTTATTACATACCTGGAATAAAATTGTCATTTCTTGGAGTTTGTTTTTTTCCCTTTCGTTTACCAATTTTTTGGAAAAACAACGACATATATTTTTTTTTTTAAAATGAAAAAAACATATATTCCGAAGATATTGATTCTGCTCCTTCTAATTATTATTATTATTATTTGTGGGAATTCATTAAATCAAAGATTTAAAATTTTGGACAATTATACAATTCTAATTTCTTATTAAAATAACTATCAATCCAACGCAAATATTATTTTTGCTTTTGTTTGCTGATGTTTAATATTTATATATATTTATAAAATAAAAAAAATAATAATGATATTTTAGAATAAATAATATTCAAGCATCCTTACGACAAGCAATAAATTCATAAATTAAGGTATTTATTAAATAATTAAGAAATTTAACAAGGTAAGGCTCATAGACGTTCTTAGTTTTGATAGTTCTTTGAATTTAAAATTTCTAAAAGTTAATAAAGAAATTAACTATTTTAAATCTTTATTTCTTTTAATTTCTTCTCATCAAAATTTAATTAGGATAAATTAATTCACTTGGAATTAATCTGAAATATTTTTCAGACCAATGTCATTTTATTTTTAGAAAATTATTATTCCATGGCCTGAAGTTTGGCATAGATTAAATAAGAATCTTATTTAATCTATGGAAGTTTGGCGACTGTTCATTTGTTTTTCCTTTAAATTATTGACAGCTGGAGTTTCTCGTTAGTTGTCTTTTTGACCGTCAGGTGGCGGTAATGTCAATGCCGATCCCCACATAACCCAAATTGCCGAAAGTGAAGTTTTTGGCCATCTCGGATTGCCTTTGTGTTGAATCGAGTATTTCCTAGCATGTGATTTAAGTCCTCCAAATGCAATAGTTTTGATTCACGGGCTGTGGAATGCCGATACGGAGGGTAGGAGCGGCGTCGGCCGCCGTCGACAGCGAATCAGCTGTAAGCTTCTAGTCATGCCTGCCCACGTGTTTTTAAAGCTCCGTCTTTTTCGACCACTTGTTGCTAAGTCGTCCCGGCGCAAAATCCGTTCCACGAGGGACTCTAATTTCCCGGAGAACTTTGAGGGGTCCCTCGTCGATTTGTTTTCGCCTTCCGAAGCCTGCGATCACTAGCGGAAGCGAAGATTTGGCGTCGTGACGGGGAGCCACTGACTTCCTCTCCCTTTGCGGCCCGATGGAATTTCATTCATTTATTTGCATTGAGACTTCATGTACCACCTCATCCACAGTCCACACACCGGGTTTACAAGGCGAATACGAAACTCTCGAGCCGCAGAAATCACACCGATCCCAAGTGGAAGGCGAGAAAAGGTAATGTAAAACTCATGTTCATTATTAAATTGCAACATTTTATTTACAGTGAATTCGAAATAGCTGTACCGAATGAATGAGACTGGGTCGAGAAAGTTTACTTTCGGCCGGAAGTGGCAGTCTGTCGGTGTTTGCACGTTCGCGGATGTTTATATATTTTTTAAAACGTCTTGCTGGGGCCTTGAGGGACTCGTAGGAATTTAGGGACATCCAATGGGCCCTTTTAATGCGATCGGCCGTCGAATATCGGTGGGTTTGTGGGCTGCGAAGTGGTTCATTGTCCTATCTGACAGGCTGCCCCGCTGGCGAGACTACCAGGACAAAGGATTGAAATGTTGGGGACGACATAGTCCACATACTTCGATCGCAAAATCATTTCGACTTCGATAGGGCTTTAATATGACCCTGTTCTAGGTGCATGTTCTACGTGGAGGCCATGTCGGCCGATCCCGAACGAGAAATTTCATTCTTTATATGTCGGTGCAGTCGTGAGCATATGGGGTTCATGTCGGTGATGGCGATCGCTCGTGTTTTCTGTGTTAACGCGGAGAAATTACTATTGGGACCGATTTTTGAGGGGAAACGGAAGATAACAGAGTTCGAGAAGCCTCGGACAAAAAGCCCGACGCACTATCTCAAGAGATAGGCCTAAGGTAGGCACAATGGAGACCATTTTTTCTCCCCCTTCCTACCACACACCGAGTAAATTCCGACCCAAAACCACCTGTTCTTAAAGGACAAATTGCGGCCTCAGAGAGCAGCCGGAGCGGCGTAGAGGTCTCGAAAATGATTGGAACTCTTGTTTCTTTCGCCCTAGACGCCAGGCGTCAAATATAATCCGTTTTTAACCCTTGCCGACCGGACTTCGCTAGCCTCGTCCGGACCTCCGCCGTCGAAGAGGCTCCGTGTGGGTGCAATAGGCCGCCCGTGAGAAGGAGTCGACCTCAGAGGGGGTGGGGGGTACAAATTACTCATCCCCTAGAAACAATCAGAAACCCCTGGGGGCAATCGGGCATTTAACTGAGCTTTGGCAGCTGATAGAACGCGGGATTCATTTTCATCATTCATACAAAAAAAAGTGTCTGCATTTGAAACGGCCGTACACACACAAAAAAAGGGACAGCTGTGGGATGACTAGGGTGTCACAGAATTATAAGCTCATTTCCTGTTTAGTGTTACACGATGGGGTGGTCAATCCCTCTCATTTTCAAATGAAACGACTAACATTTGAACTTTTTTTATTGATCACAAAAAAATACTAATTTCTCAATTCATTCTACATTTAATAGTAATTTATATTGATTACAGAACTTAATTTGCTTGAAATATCCTTAAAATATTTCTATATTGCCTTTCCGTTACAGATTGTTAATGTTTTTAAAAAAATGTTTCATTTTTACTTGTAAAATGACCTTTAAAAACTAATGTTTCAGTTTTATTAACAAATGTATTTTACACAAAGATGTAGCCCATTTATGTTTTTTTTTTCTAAAATATCCTTCACATTTACATTTTATAATAAAAGTTTAACATCTTAGGTTTTTAATTTTACTAACATTTTAATACAATTAGATTATAATAATGATTTTTATAATAAAAATCTTTATTTTTTGCTGTATTCTTGCCAATTTTGCTTAGATCTGTTTGGTCAGGTTTTTAGGTTCCTGTTTTACTAAAAATGCCAATTTTACGGTTTATTTCACATTATTTTGTTTCTTTATATTTTAAGTTATCTACCCTAAAAATGGTATTATATAGTTTACTTTTTGTAATGGGTTATTAAACTGATTTGTATAAGCCTTTTAGGGATATCCTTATAGTGCGTTCCAGTGTCGCAGCCATTTGTACGGCTCAGCATTAGGTCCAAAATAACTGAGATTTACAGGTTTCCCCATCAAAACTTTACATTTTTTTTTAATTAACATTTTGCTCAAATGTGTATAATTACGATTGCTATCAAATATCACTATAATATTGTAATTCTGTAAAGAAAAATGTTGAAAAAGTGGGACCAGTTCAAATTGCGGCCGCCCAGGTTGCAACCAATTGCTATGACTAGGCTAGTAAAATAAGTTCCCAAAATGGACGATTACAGTCAAATGTTTAAGAAAATGGTATCAGCACGTTCGTAACATTGTTATCTTCATTTCTAATAACAATTTGTTTGGTTTTTTGCTGCGAATTTTCTGTTTTTGATTGTTTTTCTCAAGAAATTCTGCTCATTTCTGGCCTTGAGGCCAATTGAAAAGGGTTAATAATTTAAGTTCTTTTCTATTATAAAAATGCATCAAAATTTCCCCCTAACTAAATAGAATCCAGGAGGGGGGTGTAAAGATGACATTCATAAAAAAACTTGCCTCTTAATTTGTCTTCTTCACCTTTTTTTGGTAAATTGAAAGTGGCCCCTCCAGAGACTCAGTGCAAGCTTCTTGGTCAAATTCAAGACTGGAAGTATCAGAAGCATTGTTCATTATTTCTGAAAAAACTAATTGTCAAGCATTAAATTATGTATGAAATCGTTCACTTGATCTTTATGTTGGTTTTTGTTGGTAATTTGATAATTTTAGAATATTTTTTTTGAAGGAAATAACTGATTTTTGAAGTCCACCTTTCATTGCTGTGATGAAATGTTATTTTAAGAAAATCTTCAAGAAAATTGGTTAAAATTTAAACATATTTGAAGATGAAGTTGCTAAAAAGTATTTAGAAAGATATTCAAAGGATCTAATTATATTATTTTTAACAAATTAGTCATTTTTAATATTAATTTTTAAAATTTTTGTTAAAGACAATTGAGAAAATTTTCTCCTATTCCGACATTCATGTACTTCATCTTTCTCTGCTTTTATTTTATAAACTACTCTATATTCCTTCCTCATTTTTAATTAAAATCTTTTAATGTATCTTTCTTTAGAATTTTATTGTATTTTCCTTTTTTTAAATTTTTATTTTTGTAATTTTTATCTGATTTTTGCAATGTAACTTTTCTTCACCTCAAATCACCATCAAAACATACAAAAAACCTAAATAAATTGGAAATTTAAATTATTATAAAAAACTTATAATTATTGTTACAATTCTCTAGCGTTAAGACACACATTTCTTAACATTTTTAACTTAGTACAAAAGTAGTTTGTGATAAAAAAGAAATTATCTAAAAAAAATAAAAATTCTCCATAGTGTTCATTTTTATGAAATGGATAGATTTTCATTTAAATGTAATATTAATATTGTAATACTCCCTATAACATTTCTACAATTGTAAGAAAAGTATATTATTCCGATGTAACATTTGTTTTTATGATTTAAAGGTCTTTTAATAAAATTTCATTAAGCTTATTTTCAGTACTTTATATATAATAATCGATAAAGAATCTTAATTAAATTGGATATAAATAAGAACTTTTTAGTGTTTAAAGGTGGAAGTGAGATCTTAATGTAACAATTTATATCAAACGAATAAGCATAATAAAAAAATTTCAATAATAATAATTACTGAAGTATTGAGATTGTGCTACCACATCCGCACAATAATTGCCCTCGGGCATTCCTTCCTTGTGTCAAAAGAGAAAGAAAAAAAGATAAATATAATTATAATGGTAAACCTTAATGATCCATTATTTATCAATAAAAATATATATTATTATTTTTCTTTAATGATGTGTTGAGTATTTTTTTATAATTGCTTGTTTTTATATATGTAGAATAAAAAAGATTATCTTTTTCTTGCAAGATTAAAAGCATTAAAAAAAAAAGGGAGGGGGGGGGGGGCTTTATTACGTACTTGTTTCTGTACAAAATAAGTATATTGATTTATTATTATATTAGTAATTAAATATATATATTTTTTGACGAAGGGAAAAATCAGAAAAATTTATTTCAAATAATACCAAAATTCAACTATTTAAACCAGGAAATTTAGAATTTGTAAAGGAAAATAAAACATATTTATTTAAAATTAATAAAAGTCGCCGTTTTAAACAAAATGTAGGCCATTAATTATCTCTGGAAAAAAATTGTCATTTTAAAAAAGATACTTAAAAAATGATGCAGACAATGTGACGTCATCTTTAAATCATTTATCATCACTTGATTTTATTATTTCGATTAAAATACAATTAAATTTCTACATTTCCGATTTAATTATTAGGTTATTATTACTATTTTTTCTTCAAACTTTTCCCTCGAACACAGCCCTAAAACATTTCTTGAGGGATTGTTTAAAAGATGGTTATAACGAAATTTATTTAAGTTATGTAAACTATTTCCTTAATTGTTTGCATTTAATTTTGTAATGAAATAGTTTTCTAATTGCTTAATTTTTCAATCAAACCAATGAGAAATAGTAATCATCTCTGAAAACATATTCTTCCATTTTGTTTCTCTGAATTAATGCCATTCGAAATTTGAAATGAATCTAATGGAAATTGATAAAAATAAGTTATTACTAATTTGAAAAAGAATGTAAAGTAAATCCTAAGAATGTTCTTCCAAAATTTTAAGTGCTCTTTACTTAGCTCTAATTGATTTTTTTGATATTCTTCCATTTTTTTTTAGTCTCCCATCTCTCCCATCTTTTTAATTTGAAGTTTTATTGAATTTTAAAACTAGAAAATTCAAAATATTAAAAAAGTAGAACTTCTTTTGTTTCTACAGAACCACGATTTCCTTAGTAAATTATATCTTCTGAAAAACGCCAAAAGATATAGTAAGATATAGTTTATGCACGATTTCCTTTTTAATTTCTTAAAATGGAAATACTTATTTTCTAAGTAAACTTAATTGTAAAATTTGCTTGCGAGCAATTAATTTTATTATTAACTGTAGGTAAATATTATTTTCTGTGTTTGTGTGTGTTAGTATTTTTATGTATAAAATTTGAATCTAGATTTATAAACATTGGTTACAGCTGGAGTGGTTTTCAAAAACAATAATATCTAGTTTAAAATTAAAAAAAACACTAAAGACTGGATTGAGTCTTCACAATTTTTTTCTAAAGTTTCTTAAGTTTATTTTCAAATAGGCGTATTAATAAAAAAATATTCATTTTTAAGTACAGAAAGCGTAATTATATATATTATGAGAAAATTAAAACTTCAGAATAAATAACGAAAAATATTTCACTTAATTTTTTTAATTGCTGTTTGACAATGCAGTTATATGACTATCGATAAAGAATGTATATTAGAATTTGAAATAATATAATATTGAATAATAATATAGTATTTGAATGCAGTTCTCACTTTTTCGTCAGTGGGGGAGGGGGGAAACCTTGCCAGTTGGTTGATTCCTTGGATTTATAAATCTCACTTGTCTTCGACTAGATACTCCTCCAGGTAGAAGTAAACCGAATAGTTGTGTGTCTAATGATGTTTTGACAGTTTGTACCGGGAAGAGGGGAGGGGTAAAGCGGCTGTACTTTGCTCACCCTCCTGCTTTTTTCCTGCATTCCACAGAGCCGCCACACACACACACTTCATTTGTACACACATCCACTCCCAGCTTCCCGTATGATCCGACTCATCACCAGGGTCTTTCAGTTTGTCTTCATCAGGAACCATCAAAGAAATGACAAGTCCAATATTGCCTGCAGCCACGACAAATAGGAATCGGAAGGATTTGCTACTGATCTGGACATTCAATGAATGTATGGACGACTTAGCACGAGACTCGAATCAGCTGTTAAACTGATGAAATGGAATTTGAAACAGTAGGCGGTATTTATATGTTAAATGCCCCGCCTCAAGCACCCTTGCTGTATGCAGATAAAGAGGCTCTAATCCACCTGTTGCTTTGCAGTTTGTTTTACATGAAACAAGCGTTGTGCTTGACCGAAAAGCATGAATTATAACAACTTTTCAGTTACTATATTTAAATTTTTTATTCTAGATAATTCTGAAGCAAAAAGAACGGAGTATTTTGCCTTTAAGTAGTATGTTGCTTGAATGCCACATTCAATTTGGGAATTGTATCGATATTTGTTTTCAGTCAGTTATTGTTAAAACAAATTAATTAATTATTAGTTAGAATTAATAATCTTAATAATGATTACATATATTAAAAGAAAAATAAGGCTTCAGAATAAAATAATAATAATAATATGACAATTCAGTGTTATTAACTGCGGAAGCGTAGTGGATGTACCAGTCATCTCCGACAATCAGGCAACAATTTTCTGCCGCAACTGGAGTTTCCCCCCAATGAAATGTGTTCGTTAATCTTTGGTGTGGAAATTATGAGGGAATAATTACAAAGCTTCGGAGATATTAAGGCTAATTCAGTTCCAATCATTTTTATCATTTTTAATCTCAATGCCTCTCCCAGATAATTTCGATAATAAATTTTCACAACGAATGTTGTGCAGACTTCTCGATATTCAATCACTAGTTCAGCATCTTGAAACAGAATTAAGATATATGGGAAATACTTAAAGTATGTAATGTTTACAATATATATTGTAATAGAAATCAGAAAGTCTAATTAAGTTATATATATTGATAAAAAAATATGAAGTTTATGCTTACAGTGTTGGTATAACTTAAAGAAGAAATTAATTTATAATAAATGTGTTGTATTGAAATGAATACGATTCATTAACAATCTTTTGTCTCCAATGCATGTGACTCAAACCAGTTGTTAGTTGTCCTTCAGAAATTGCTAAAAATTTTCAGTTAGATAATTATATTTTTATGTAATGATTTTTAGCTTCTAGGTTCATTGAGATTTTCTTTTTTAAGTGAATTTTAATTATTGCCTTAAGTCATATTTTGTATCTTTCCGAATATTACAAAGCACCTTACGATTGATAAATAAATAATAATAATAATAAAAAAAAAATCTGTTAAGGAAATTGAAAATTCTGAGAAAATAAACAACAATTTTATCATTTTTTTTTTTTATATTTAATTTATTGTTTTTATTTTTTTTAGAATTTCTAATTGAATTCCTGTTGCGAGACTGAGAGGGAAATGTTTAATAAACTGAAATGGTTATAAATAAACGGAATAAAACAATGAGGCAAAATTGATTGAAAGTACTTTAGAATGAAGTGGTGAATTAAATTAAAGAGTTAAAACGAAAAAAATGGGCTTCTATTGGCAACCAATTCCATTTCGGTCTCGCCATTTATAACGACGTAATTTCTTGAGGACGCCATATTGGAATGCGCATTTCGTTATAAAGAGAATGGAATGCTAGGGAGTAAAAAAAAAATAATTCAAATTTATTTCATTTTGACGATATTTATGTATTTTTTTAAAAAAAGGACTGAAATAAGATTTTGTAATTTTTTTTTAGTTTTTAGTGTAAACTTTTTGTTGCATTTTTTATGTATATATTTAGGACTTTAATTTAAATAATATTGTAACTAAATAGAGATGTTTTATTTCACGTTTTTCAGAAATATTTATCCATTTTTTTCTCCAGTTTCAATCTCAAGTTAATACTGTCGTTTTCGATATGGTTTCATTTTCGGTTTCGTAGAAATATACTTATATTATGACGCTGTATAGTTTGGACTTTTCACTATACAATTGTTGGATTTGTTTGCTCTTCATTGTAAACAGCAATTTGGTTTTACTTTCGTTTCTTTCAATGATTCAGGAATTCAAGAAGTTAGTAAAATTTGTACGGATCTAAATATAAAGTAGCTAGTCTTTTGGGCCTCAATTCAATTCAGTTATCTACGAAAGGGTTAGTCAATGAACTAAATAAAAAGAATTTAATTTTGATGGATAACTGCAGTTCGGTTACAAATAAAGACAACCAA
Source organism: Thereuonema tuberculata (assembly GCA_023159025.1). Lineage (NCBI taxonomy): Eukaryota > Metazoa > Arthropoda > Chilopoda > Scutigeromorpha > Scutigeridae > Thereuonema > Thereuonema tuberculata. The sequence goes on along the minus strand of JAFIDM010003189.1, from coordinate 42,540,933 downwards.
GTTACATTCTTAGACCTTAAAAATTTCAAATTAAAAATAAGGAAAAGAAATAACAACAACTCTCGTTAACATAATCGATTAGAATCGATAGCTACTGAATATCAAGCAATTTGATTTGTCAACTTCAGGATAATTCCGGAACAATAGATAAAATATTGCCTATAACGTAATGAAAATTCACTTCTTAAATAAATTCTTGATTTCACTTCTTGATAAATTATCTCAAAGCATTTCGGTCTTATCAATTTTAACAAATAAATCAACAAGTTTAGCAAATATTTGCAATTAAAGCTTTGTCTTCATGGGTTTCGCCATTATATAGTGTTTTCGTAAGCCATATGTTCATTTGTTTTTTTTTTATTCAACAAATATTTATAAATACAATAAATAACTAATTAAGCATACTTTCCTTTGAAACTTTCGTGATCCAATTTATAGTGAAATAAGTAACATTACAATCACTTAAAACTTCAAAAGATAATCCAAAAATTATAAATCAAAACAACATTAAAATTTTAATGCTTCCGTTTATACTAATTTTCATCAAATTTCCGGTGTTCTCTCTTTCATAATGAACCTCAACCTCACCAAAATAAATTTATAATATAAATTTCGAATGACAAAAACTCAACCTATAATTACGGGTTCCGTGTTGCAAGGATTGCATTGTCATGTAATGCAATGTTGAAATAGTAAAGAATGTAAAATTAACTTATATTACAAAACTATATAGGGAATATACAAATTATTTAAAATAACATCAGAAACAGAAAAGTGTTTTTTTTTTTTGTTTTTTTTTTAAATTTTTCAAGTTCCAAATTTTTGTCCGGCTTTGTATCCATGTAAATACACAATCCCATTTGTATGTTATTTTACTCTCTTTTTTTTTTTCTAGTTTTGACAATTTTCTTTTACTCTTCTCACAAAGCCAACGCTATTAGAAATTTAATAACAGAAATATTTGAATAACTATGTGACGGTATATTTTTGCGAAGAAAAGCAAAAACAGATACTGCTGCCCTCTGCAGTTCACTTTCATAACATAATGTGTGGCCAGGTTGGAATGTAACATTGCTGACTATAATCCAGTTTCGTCAAATCGGACCGGGGAAGTACACGATTCCACAATTAAAAGTTAGATTTTTCAGTATAAACAGTATTTGTATCAAAATCTGTTCTTGACTTTAGCGGAATCTAATGTACTAATCCATTGTTTTAATCCATTTTGTATATAGTAGAGTCCCGCTAATCCGGACCCCGCTAGTCCGGGCATCCGGTTAATTCAGACGGCATTAAAAAAAAAGAGAATTTTTTGAAAGAGAAAAAACTCCCAGAAAAAGCTGTGTTGTTCATATACAATGCACCATGCCACCCTCCTGAAGAAGAATTGCGAAAGGGGGACATTTTTGTGAAATTTCTACCCCCGAACGTCACTGCTTTAATTCAACCAATGGACCTACGTTTGATAACCCTACGTCAGTTCGTAGGTTAAACACTAAAGTTTATATGTACAGTACATAGTATTAAAACTAAAAGTAAGCTGTAGGAAAAAAAAACAGAAAAAAAAACCGCCGATTTTTTTTTTTTTTTTTTTAGTTTACCCATCTAAAACTTGTGTTATGTGCATTTTAAGACAAATTTCCGTTTAATCCGGACTTTCGATGATTCGGTCAGGGTCCGGTCTCATCTAGTCCGGATTAACGGGATTCTACTGTGTATATATATATATATATATATATATATATATATATATATATATAT
>JAFIDM010003189.1:42510801-42539072 GCA_023159025.1 Thereuonema tuberculata | reverse complement strand
ATATATATATATATATATATATATATATCTTTTAGATGATTAATTACAAGGAATAGGGCAATTATTTTCTCTTTGGCTCAATAAAATGACATCATCATATGATCAATAAATATTTCATTCTTAAAAATCTCCTTTCCCTAAGAAAGAATAATTCGTAATATCGTATTATTCTAAACAATGTAATACGTTATATTCAAGTACTGAGCATATATATGCGATTTCAATCGCATGAGACATGAGAGAAAGATATTAGATAAAACTTAAAGATTTAACAGATGGTAGCGCCATCTGTGAAAATATATAGCAACAACTGATTTGTCGTATAAATCAAAACAGTTCAATTATAAATGAATTGCTGTATGTGGTTTGTTCAAGATATAACTTCATCCTTTTATTCTTAAGAAGGAATACAGAAAGTCTAAAATGAAGCAGAGTATTCTCAGTAATACGTTCTCTTGAAGACTATTTATTCAACAAGTACAAATTGTACTTGTATTGTACAAATACTTATTATACATAATTTTTTAAACTTACAACATTGTAAATTTTATCATTACAGTCAGGGACATTTCAACCCTTCTAAAGTCACCGAATGTTGATGATACGGTTGTGAGTGGAGATGCGCAACCACAACAAAATCGCGACATGATAGGTCGACTGTTAAAGAAGGTGGTTCTTGCAAATAGGCAGACATCGATTGAAACAATCCCGAGGAGTTTATAGTACTAACACTCTAGCCAGCAACATGATTGTTTGTCGAGAGGTTAACGGAATGGAGTCTCAAGGTCGAACAGCTGCTCACAAACCAAACATTTCCCTTGTGAACACCACTAAAGTAGTATAAACAGGACAACAGTGGAAACGTGTGATGTGGAGTGATGAATCACGTTATACCATGTGGCGGTCTGATGGAAAGGTTTGGGTGTGGAACGATATCTGCATCATGTGTAGTGCCAACAGTGAGGGTGCTTTCCTGGGGATGGACTTGTGTGATGACGATTGCCTCTACCAGCATGCCAACGCTCCATGTCATAAAGCTAGGTATCTGAGGGAATGATTTGTGAACAATCAGGTTCCGCTAATGGATTGGACTGGTCTGCCCAGAGTCCAGACTCCAATGTCCCACATTACGACCTGCTCTGGCTATAGCTCTTCAGGAAGAACAGGCTGCCATTCCTCCAGAGATGTTCAGGCACCTGATGAAAAGTCTCCCCAGCAGTCACGGCTGTGATAAAAGGCGAACTCCTACTAATGTCCATGACAGGGGAATGTGTCGCTGCGAAAGTCTGACTACGGTTTCGCGTTGGTGTCCAGGTAATTTTGATCATATAGTGTTTGTGTGTGTGTGTGTGTGTCCGTAGACAACGTCTGAACCGCTGAATCGGTCTTCTTGAAATTTTGCATTTTAATTTACATTCAAGACGATATAAACTATGCATTGGATGATGTTCATTTGTTGGTTCTTCCCCGAAATTAGCAAGTAGTGGTAACAAAAATTTTCATAGAAAAATATATTATAACCCAAACAGTTGTTTAATGGATACCTTAACAATACATGATAAAACCCTTATTAACCGTATTAGTCTTTGCGCGAGCGTTGAAATAAATATTAGATATCGTAAGTAGCATCTTTCGGATTTATTTTTTTTTATTTTTTTTTTCAAAAAAATAAAAATAAAAAAAAATCTCTACTTAAGAATACAGCTGATAAGATAATTTAAAAATAGGCAGTAAATTTGTATTGTTTTACGGCATTTATAAACAAGAGGCGACGTTTTAAGGAAGGTAGACTTCACACGTTCATTTCAGGTGACTTCACACTATATGTTATCTTCATTGAATTTTAAAAATCAGTTTCTTTTGAGATTTTTTTATTTATTTGGTAAACATTAATAAGAAATAAAAGGCTTTCTGAATTTAATATTCCACAACGTAAAAATATCTTTATTATCATGAATTATTTCTGTAGTGATTATAAAATTCAATATTAAAAAAATATGTATACGTTTGCAACTTTTATTATATAATATTTCTTAGGCGGATGAAGAACATAAAAAAAAAAAAATCAGTCAGTCACGACAAAAAGAGGAAGTGACGTTCATATCCGTTGTAATTATCACATCCTCTTAATATAACTTTGTTGTAAGGTTTTAAACTTCCGAATATACCAAACTCCGAGAATTGGCTTCGAATATCGCTTTTAGATATTTCAGTTCAACTTAAGGAAGGAAGAGAGTTAACTATAAGGAAGCCCTAGATTAAAGACAACTTAAATTTAGGAAAAAAAAATATCATTTCATTAATTTACCTCTGAACATTTTTGTAATTTTATATAAAACTCAAAAGAAAGTTCTCCCCGTTTTGTTGTTTTAATAACTAATTTGCTTTGCTAGAATCCATCCACTAGGCTCTTCCCTATCAGATTTGGATGAAATTTTGTGTGAGAGACTTATTAACGGGAACGCTAAATAAGAAAATATCTACTTTCTGTTGGAAAATTACTTTGGTTGTAAAGACATCTTTTGTTCACCGTTGAATGTCCCGAACTAAATAACATAAACAAGCGGGAGCAGAAAATGCATTGCGGAACTTGCTTCAGAAATTGCCCTTTTTAGGCCTTATTATACATGTGATCAATATGTGCAATTTGAATGGAATCTTAGTCATTAACACGGTTTAAATAATCTAGGACACGCTCTCACAACTTATGCTTATACGTAATTTATCATCATCATCATTTTCATTTTCCTGCTCTTCACTCAAAAACATTCCTTTTCCAATCAAATCTTTTTTTTTTTTTTTTTTAATTTCATCCTTCTATTTCCCTTGTGGATAATTTCTATTGTCCATCTACGAGTCTTCCTTACTCAATTCCATTTTATAGTTTCTTTATAGTAAATATGATGACAACTAGCTGGTTTCTTCCCCACTTATTTCATTTGTGGTGTTTTACAGTTCTTACCATACTTCTTTAGAGATTAAAAACATAGCAAATTGCCTTCCAGGCTTCTGCTTTTTATATGTAAAACTGATAAAAGTGTACTCATAAATTATTGTCCAAGGTTTACTTGTTTCCCTAAACATTGTTCCTTCAATTTTACATCTTGAACTTCTGGTTTTTTTTTTCCCCTTTTAAAATAGCTGGAAAGCAAGAACGGGATGAGGGAGCTTTTCCCGTTTCACCTACTGTAGATGTCCAGTCCCTCATCTATATGAAGTGAGCAAAGCATTCTTCAGTCTGAACTTGTTTTGCATTGAAGAAGGATAGCTCCACATATCTTGTGCATATTTCTACATAAGTTGGCGTTGGTCATAGTACAGTCTTTCAAACAAAATATACCTTGAGATACGAGCATAATCCGTTCTAGGACCGAGCTCGTAACTCGAGGTGCTCGTATCTCAAATCATTTTTTCCCTTAAGAAATAACAGGAAAAAAAATTAATCCGTTCCGGCCCTCTAAAAAACTCCCTTATTAGTGCTAATAATAATGGAAAAAATATGTTTTTAATTGCTATAGAGACATAAACACACACAACAAATTATAGTTTATAACGATTCCTGTGATATAAAATAAAATGTGGCTTTAATTATGAGTTCTTACTGACAGACGATACAGTAGCGGGCAATGGCGGCATGGGCGGAGGAAGAGGGAGGAAAGAGAGTTGCCCGTACGTAGACACTTGATTCCGTACCGTACCTTACACGTGTACTACATAACTTACATAGTGACTTAGAATTAACTTAGCTTACTATTTTATTTTTTTTTATTTTTCAATTTTTAATTATTTTTTTTTTTTTTTTGCTTTTTTCGATTTGCATTCTTTACTTTTCTTCACTTTTCTTAACTTTTTTCTCCTGACTACCCTCACTTTCACTTGGCTCAGGCCTTTTAACGAAATACCTATCGAAGGAGAAGGAGATCAATGAAATCAGAAACTTTCTGCCACATAGCCATCACTTCCTTAATTTCACTTGTAGAAATTTTTTCTTAGCATTTTCTTGGCATTTTTTCCTAGCGTCGGCGTCTGTAAGCGTGCTCGTATCTCAAATCTTTACTCGTATCTCAAAGCAAAAATTTTCTCGAAGGCTTGCTCGTATCTCGGAATACTCGTATGTCGGGACGCTCGTATCTCAAGGTATTACTGTATATATTGCGATAAATTTGATTTTATATGGGAGTCAATGGTTTCTAAATATAAGAACTAAATGTATGTCTATCAGTTATTGTTATCGAAACCTTTCGCTTATAAAAATTATGTATTATCATGTATTGATTCTTAATGTCATATTTCTCAAGTGAATGTTTCCACTTTCCTCCAATTTTAAAATTACGTTGTCTGTAAAGTTTCCTAAAAATTTTAAGAACCGGTTCATTGATGGTCACCGGAGAGAAACCGAAACCTAACCGAAATTTTGTGTTTTGAGTGAATCGGAACGAAAACCGGAGCGAAAAATATTACGGTTCGATGCCATGCTTCTTCTAGTATATAAATGTTTTCTGAATATAATTACAATAAAAATGTCTAGCATTAATGGTCTTACAAGTTTTGAGTAAATATAAATCTAATATTATTTTCTGTTCGGAGTTACGATGTTAGGATTAACAGATTAAGATTTTGAAGAAAAACAAGGAATACAGTTTACGAAGTTTACTGGGGAGTCCGACTCAGACTCCTTTATATACATATCAATATAGAAAATGAAATAAATAAATGCATCTCATGATTTTTCACAATCTTCATCTTCTATAATACACTGACATACAGAATATTTCCCTGATTTTTCTGTTGTTATTATAATGTTCAAAAACATCTGACTTTGTTGACATTGTGAAGTTTTTCATGGAGTGCCACTTTCATTAATACAAATATTATAAAATTTGTTATATTTTGAAATTTGCAAAGAACTCAAGTTCAAAACATATCCTGAAAAAATAGGAAACTTTAACATATTATTTACATTTGTTAGGAATCGGTACATTTTTACCGACTCCGACCCCAGTAACCCAAGAATTGCTTCCGACTCCGACTCCATAGCACTGGCATTACGAAAATAAATTGCTTACTTAAGCAATTTTTGCTCAACACGGCACTGTTAGATCCGTCCGCGAAACCACTGCTCAAACATTGTCATTAATAAATTGTAATCTACCTTTAATGAAGGATAATTTTATTACCGTCCGTTGTCTGGAGAAAAGTGTCAACCGGCGTTCACCCAAAATTTTAAACGTAATACCAGTGCCGGATCTAGGAATTTTATCAGAGGGGGCAAGTCAGCCCCGTGCCGCCCCTGTAGCTGAGTTTCACTATTAAATTATAAAAAAGAATCAATTTTCAATCCCATTTTGCCCCCACCCACCCACCCTAAATCCGGCACTGCGTAATACCCAAATATTAAGTGTGCTGACCTCGTCGGACAATTCCCGCCATACTTTCAAGCTGCAGAGGCCCTCAAACAGTTAACAATGCCTTTGTTTGTTGAGAGGCCGGCCCTTTTCTCATTGTACACTCTTTACCTACTGGGAAACTTGCCCCACTCTTCGTTGTCTTCTGCGCATTCAGAAATACCAGTGCTGGGATGTAAAAAGGTGATGGTTTACAATTTACATTACCAACAATAATGTACAACAACAATATTACAACGATGAAAAAATTAACTTAAATAATTTACTTAAAAACTAATTAGAAAAAACATAAGCGATCGCAAGTTGACAACAATTCAGTCAAGCACAAACGGTATCTCAGTTTAATTTTGATTCAAAACGCAGTTAATTAATTAGAAACTAACATGGAGTCAGACACTCTTCTTTCTTCGGAAACGAAGTTAAAAAAAAAAAAGCAAACTTCGTGGGATTTAATTTCTTAATTAAAACTTCGAAGACACAACTTAATTAGAAACAGAAGAGTTAATTAAATTTAATATTTAAATTGGTTTAACATCGTCGGTGGTCTTCGTTTTTGTTTTGAGTAAATGAAGTTCTGACGTCATAATTGATGCAATTAGGTAACTGACCAATCAAATTGTCGTACTTTAACGATATGAAATAATAGATTTGAAGAACATTCGAAGTTAGTTAAATGAAACTCTTCAATCAGATTTCCCCCCCCCCCCCTTATTTTTTTGGGGGGGTGGGGGTGGGGGGGCCTATGGATTGATTACTACAGTTTTCGATGCGGTTGTCTCATGGTATGAGATTACATGGATGAACCAATTAAAAAGAAAGCGTTATTCCGAATGGAAGAAAACTATTTCACTAAGATAAATAAACGAAAACTGGATTTTTTTTTTTTAACTGCAAGCATTACTACTAAAGCTTGCAGATTTTCTATGTTCTGCTTGCTGTAGGTTTGGGCTAACATTTATTAATGTTAAATGGACGTTAAATGGATGAAAAGAAAAATGAATAATAAATAAATGAATTAACTGTTATTATTTAACTTGAAAATTCCACGTCACTGAAAATTGCAATTTGAATATTAGGCTTGTTTTGAAGAAATACCACTGATTTTGGATGTTTTTCGGATCTATAAATAAAGATCTACAAGTCATTTCCTTATATCCTTGAGCACAATAAGTATTTATCCTTGGTGGTTCAGCAGTGTGTTTAGGTTATCAAATGGAGTATGGATCAACATTACACCTATGCAGATTACGAATGATGACTATATACAGCTAAATAAATATTTCTATAGAAAACGGAAGCTTCAGTGGATACTGTTGATTGTGAGGATCTGTTGATTCTGCACACAGTTGGCCCAATCGTGTAGGGTTTGGGCAGAAAACCACCACTAAAGCGTTGTTGTTCCAATAAGTAACATCTATCTAGAAACGATGAAAATCTACATTAGAGTCCCGCTTTTCGGTGTTCGCTAATATCCATGTTTAGTATGTTCGGCGGTTTTCGGGAAGAAGCCGCATCAGAGATGCATTACAGCATTAAGACGAAACTAAAACCTAAGGATGAAACAGTGTATACATGCGTGTGTGCTGTATATCCATTTCACTTGTGTGTTATTAAGTGATCTCTTAGGCACTTAATGTGAAAGGTATAAACATGGGTACTTTATTCTTATTTTAGGCCTATCTATTGCGATCTAATATATGAAAGTCTAAATATGTTCCCCAGCTTTTATATGAATTTGCAAGTGAAAAACAAATGGATGTGTTCCGCTTTTCGGCGGTTTCAAACTTAGCGCGCCGTATGTCAGGAACCCTACTATACTAGAAGCTTAGATACAGTATCTGTTAATCTGAATACGTTTAATTACTTTCGCGTCTTATGAAATCGTATTCAGAAATTAAAATATCGAATATTATTTTTTTCTTCATTTTTAAGTTTAAAAACAATGAATTTTTAACCTTCTCCCGGAAAATTAGGCTCATAAAAATAAGTCAATGTTTTTGTGGGAAGGGGCATCATCCGCTCAGCAATTTTTGAACCGCCAAATGTCTTCTTGAATCTTACATGTTTATTTAATGACAGGAGTAGCTCTCTCAACAAAACTCAAATGAATTGCCTTTCTAGATCTTTAAGATAATTTGTTGAGTTTAATACATATCTGTTTTTTTTTTTTATTTTAAAACCGTAATACGGTAATGCCAGAGTTATCGAGCAAATTAATGTTTCTTTGTAATGGAGTACGAAAAACAAACAAATAAAAAAAATGCCTGTTGTAGTAACGAAATCAGTATTTTTGAAAAGTCTGTTTTACAAACATAAAACAAAATGGAGTTGTTATTAGGTTGATGATAGCCCATCTAATAGTGCATTGGACGGGCTAAAAGAATATTCCGCTAAAAAATTAAAAATTTTTAAGTGTTCAATGGACGACTGATCACGCGCAATTTTATAAGAAATTTGCACTGATTTCATCTTTAAATTCATTCGGGCATTTTCATCGATTTTTCTTTTAATATTATTATTATTTTTTTTTAGAGTATCAAGATATTTATTGTATTTTATCTTTTACATACCCATTAATCTGTATTCGCAGATTATCGATTACTTATTCAATTGATCAGGTAAATTAATCACCCATTACGTAAATTAAAGAATTATTCAGATTTTACGGCGTTATTAAACTCTACGACAAACTGGGTGTCTATTTTGCTATAATTGTTTCAAATATACAGAACTTTGATCATCATCCAAAAGGTGATGTCAATGGGAATTCTTACGGACCAAGGAAGAAGAATTTGTCAGTTTTAATGAGCTATTTAAAAATAATGAATAAGCAATTTTGAAACTTTCCATGTTTATAGTGTAAATAATGAAATGAATAATTGATCAGATACTGTCTGGAAGCAGTCGTTCCAACTCCTACAAAAGGACTATTGATTTCTTCTTATTCACGTTTTAACATTTTTATTGTTTGTATAAAAAAAAAAAATAATAAAAATAAAAAAAAGCTAATAAAAAGAAATACCCAAACAAATATTGAAACTGTGTATTATTTGAAAGAAAAGGAACTGTGATAGAACTGTAAAGTTCTACATTTATACTTCCTCTCTGCTCTTCGAAGTAAATCTTCATTTTTATTTATATTTTTTATCCTCTGTTGAAACATTAATATTTGCTTATTTTTTTGTTTATTTTTTTAATTAAAAGAAGCCGAACTGCTAAAGATGCAATAGAATAGAATTTCATCGGCAGCTTCAATATTCTTTAACTTTTTAAGGTACTGTTTCAGTAACTTATGAATGAAATGATGTGTGTAGTTCTCTTGTCTCCCGCTCTGACAGTATCGTTCCACCTACAACGTTTGAAAGGCATTCCATTTTGAGTCTTTAATTTCAAAACTGCACTTTGAAAAGGAAAAAAATATTATTAATAAGCTACTTTTAAGATTCAAAGATTTTTTTAGACCAATCCTTGGCTATTTTCTGATTTTGCATTTAATTTGAATGCCTAAATGAAAGTAGTTTTATCCATTTATTTTAATTAACAGGACAAAATAGGAATTTACATTTCCATAATGCTTCATTGCAAATACAACCTGAATACATTCTCTGACGAAGTTGTTCTCTTAAGTTGACAGAACAGCTTTTCACGATAAATTTGATATTTTTATTTAAAATAATTCACTATTTAATTGAAAATTCTCAGATTTGTACTGACAAGTACTAAAAATAATTACAATCAAGAAAATACTATTTTTGAATTGGTACTGGATTATTTGATAGTCATTAACTTAAAATTGAGAAAATGGAAAAAATTCGGAATACGTGGAGAGATCTAAACGCACTAAATGCACTCTAAACAAACAAACTGCCTCCGGAAGACTGACAATTTTTGATAAATTATCACTTATCGTTATTGTTAAAACTACATATTGTTAAAATATACTACATTTCTGTAAAGTAATTTACTTATTTAATGAAAATTCGCAAATGAAAGCTAAAATCGATGTAAGAACTTGCCACGGAATCGGCCATTTTGAATATAAACCAAAAAAAACTGGGCAGCCATCTTTACATTACCACCAACTTCTCCATAAAGACAACCCTCGTTATGTTGATAGCCGTTACTAAGCGACAATTTGAAGAATATTTCCTTACATTCAACTTCCGGGACGTAAGACTACCTAATGTATTATGAACTAAAATTTTCGCGTCTCCGTCGAGGCTAATAAATAAGTCATATCGACCAATCACTACAAGGCATTCTGAATCACAGCCAAAGTTCTTGAATAAAACCTAATATCATTCATCCTATCTTTATCAACCTTAAAATGATATTTTACATTGATCGTACAGAAACAATGATCTTGTAAAACTTTCATTAGGTCTGAAAATGCAGAAACTTACCTTTGACGATATCTTCAAGTTGAAGTCAAATGTTTTTTGAAAAACAAATTGTTTCCTCAAGGAGCAGCACAGAATCAAAATTCGATACCTGCATATTTAAGGAGATATCTAGTGCACACATACTTGCACTAGAAATTCTCTTTTCCATCTTGGACTAACAGCAATGCATCCAACCTCTATTGGAAACATAGCACGCTTCCTCTTCCGTCTGTCTTAAATCCGAGAATATTATTGTCACTTTTCCCAACGAAATATTAAGTTTGCGGATGTTTTATTATCGAACAAATAAAACTATTTAATCTTTGTAACTATAGAACTATCTGCCAGTATCAAAAATCTAATAAAATGCAAATGACATGGAAAAAAAAAACAAAAAAACTTAAGGACCAATCCTGTTTCAAAATCCCGCTACAAACTCTTCAGCACAAACCATTTCTCTACGGGTAGAAGGATGTCTCGGTTAGAAAAATTCACGGAAGTTTAAAACCAGGGCAGGTCTTCGAAAAATTAACAGAAAATTATCTCCAAAAAAGCACTATTATTAAACAAATAAAAAAATCATATTTAAATTCACCAATCAGATCGTATTTTCAGTCTAAATTTCATAAAAAAAAATTAACTTAGAACATATTTTTTAATCTTGTGTTTTTCAAAAATGTGGAATTTATTTTACTTCCGTGAATATTTCACGGGTCGCAACTAATAAATATAAAATTCCAGAACCTATCATTCTCTGCCGGTAGTGGTGCCACTAGCGGAGAAGATTCGAAGTCTTCCGTAAACAATAAGGGTTGAAAATCGTAGAGTCGGCAAACGAAATAAACAAACAAATGATTCATTGCTTTTTTTTTATTTAAGCTAAAATCTGAATTTCGTTTTCCGTTACGTTTAACATTATAATGAATAACATAGGGTAATATAAATAATTTACCTAAAATTATACCCAAATTTATATTACAGTGTATATTTCAAAATTAAAAATAAAAGTTGTAAATATAAAAAAATATTTATTTTAAAAATATAAAATTATCAATAATTTTATTAAAAATACTATAATTATTATTATTGTCCTGATAGAAGATGAAATAGTTATTTTTAATTAAACTAGTGTTGCAGATTCGTAAGTCATTTTTTATCTTTTTGTCCTATTGATTATAATCTTCTGGAAAAGTGATAAAACGCATAAGACAGTGATGAAGAACTAAACTACATTTCTTCGAAGTGACAGCACTCAAACAGAAACACTGTATCATTTTTTTTAATAAAAACAGAAATTTACTTTTTCAGTATTTTTTTTCATGTTTAAAAAGTGTCGTTAACGTTTTCCGTTACATTACAGAGTTTTTGCCGTAAGGTGATTTATATAACGCAGATGTCACGTGAACGAATACAGTAACCACAATAGCGGGCTCTGTCATGAAGAGAGTTTTTGCCATAAAGTGTCAGTGGACACGGTAAGCTAATAAAGAAGATGGAAGACATACTTCAGATCGCTGCATTTGGAGGCATTGACGATGGATCTAGTGTTACACAAAATATCCTGAGAGAAAGAAACATTTAGGTTCGAGAAGAGGAAAATCCAAGGTTGAGTTTAAATGAAATGAATGATGAGGATTGTCGATTGCATTTGTCGATTGTATTGTATGGCGAATCTCATTCTACACACTCTTATCGTCATATGGATTTGTCCCAATTACTTCGCGCAAGTGTATCAAGTCGTTATTCATGTTAAATCTAATTCTCTGAGGTTTATCGGAACTCATGTTTCTTACCGTGAAGCGATACGCTATTCGAGAAAAGTTAACGTATCACGTTACCGGTATTTCCTCAACGGGACAGTGACGCATGCGCAGAATACCAGTCGTGACTTTAGCGCTACCGTACAGAATATCGAGCTGGGCAAAAACTCTCTATTAATCAAAAATCTTTCCGTTATTTCGTTACGTTACGCGTAACGTTTTCCAGCACTTTTTGAAAATTATAACCTAAAAGTTATAAAAACGATTAACTAATAAGCGTACATTGATTATTTACATAAATTTCTCTAACAAATTACAATTAAAAGAAAGTTATTAAAGTTATTAGCGAATCTTCTGCATATCTTTATAAAGTAAAACTGTATACATTCTATAATATTCGTATAACTACAGACCCAATGGTGTATTATACTAGCAAAAAGCCATGTTTTGAGAAGATTCGCGCACTGCTAAGACTCACTTCCGAAAATTTGCTTAATAAATGAGTAAATGTTAAGATTAAAAGTATTTAAAAGTGACTAATGCTACGACGCTGAAGGATTATCAGAAATTACAAATTTTTGTTTCGATTTCAGAACTAATGGCGCTTTTCTTATGACTTTTTCCAAGTTTTTAAAAACAAATAATTCTTAAAAAATTTACAGTCTTAAGTGTTGAAAATATGACTGTGCACTTCTACATCGATTTCTACGTGGGTTTGCAAAATTTCATAATTCCAGCTACTGTAAATTTTGAATAAAACAAAATATAAATCTAGTTGGGAATAGTGAGATTCTCTTCGCTCGTTTAAATTATTGTTATTGTTATTATTATTATTATTGTTTTTATTTAAAAAAGTTTTTAATTTCTTGAACAGCTATGAAATTTAAATTTAAATAATCAATCCAATACAATTTGATCAATTCTGTTAATACTTCATCATTTTCGACGTTGAAAAATTAACATTAACTGTATCCCTGTTGGCTTCATTAAGGACAGAAAAATTTCAAATTTAAAGTCTACCTAACTTTTTTGTTCTTAAATAGTTACCCCAAGAAGATCCACCCACGGTTTCAGAAAATACCAAGGAATGGACACACATACAGACTGAGTGATTTCATAGGTCTCGCTTTCCTAGAAAATCTTTAATGACTGCATTTGAATTTTTAAAATCTTTTATAAAGGATTTTAAAAATTATATATAAATCATATCTTACAATTCTTACTGTGATTTTTTTTTTAAATCATCATCATAAGGTTCTCGTTATAAAAAGTTACCTATGAAAACCAAATTGTTACGTTCTTATGTTTCTATTAAAGGTTAATCGTTACTAAAAAAAAATAGAAAGTAGGAAAAATAGTTTTGCACCTGTGCACCTATGTTAATTGGGCAGGTGTCAATGGCTGCATTGGTCCATACTCCTTCGTCAGTCTGGAATTCTCGTGCCGAAGGGGTTGACTGGCTGGGGAGGTTTATGTGATGCCCCAGGGCCAGCTTCTATTAAATCAGGCGAAAAACTATTCCTCCTGTTAATAGGACTAGAATAATTCCACGGAAGAAGAGGATTCTAAACAAACAAAAACAAAACAGGAAAAAAAAAATCTCTTTTGTCTGTCGTCACATTCGTAGTGAAGTTTGAGACATTTAGTAAATGCGATTAATTTTGGGTGTTTCTCAAAAAGAATTAACCCTTACAAGTGGGAAAATGGGAGTTGAATTATGTCTACTCCCAACGTGTAGAATAATAATTCCATTTTAATTTTTATAATGTTGAACCCAAACAGGAAAAAAAAAAAAAAAATGTCGCTTTAAATGACAATTTAAAGTTCTTTAAATAACTGCATCCATAATTTCTGTATTCATAATCTAATCTGTGATCTGCGGCTGCATTATCCATTTTGTGCTTTGATTTTGCCCTTAACTGTATTGTGACAACTTTCTGGATTCAAATTCGTGAAGAACATCCATCACTGTATGAAAAAATCAGTTAACAATCAACCTACGTGTGTGAAACGACACATTTTCTTCTGTTATGCTACAAAAACAAAACACACAAACCCTTTACAAGTTGAATCAGATTTTGAAATTATCTTTTAGCTTCTGTGAAGCCTAATATTGAAAATTAGTGAAATGCAAGCACAAGGCGTCATTGACATACCGAGGTTGGAGGTATGTGGTGGATTGGTAGGAGTACAGTGACTAAATTACCTACTGGGTAATTGAAAGTATTTAATTCACTGTCAGTAGGGGTTCATTACCTCCCCCACCCACAACAATCCGAAAATGTTAAAAACCTAGGATTTGTGTTACATTTATTGTAACACTGAAAATATCTGATTAATTAGAATCATGTAGTTTTAAATTACCGTAATATATAACAATGAGATATTTTTGTGTGTTTTATACAATGAATTCTGTTATGTTCGAGATTTGATTAATAATTGATCTGCAAGGATTAAAATGAGGAATTCATTTTACATGCCCCTTTGAGCGTTGGCGGTATAGGCTCCAACGATTTTCAATCATCCGGATAAAGGGAGTGGTCGGTGAACGGAGCCTTTAACTCCGGGAAAGGAACTCGGTCCTCAGAGGGTTGGTTTGAGTAGAAACACCCAATGAACAAATCCCCGACCTACGCCGGAATTGAACCCAACACCTCCAGCTCGCATTCCCTTGGACCACTAGGCCCATAATGTGCAAGGATTAATAAATTGACTAAAGATAAAGAAAAAGATAACGAGAATAGGACAGATATTGTTTCATTGATTATAAAATATTAAAAAATATAAAAACCCGTATATTTGCTCAATACTATGAAATGTTAACAGCGAATTTCTTAGAAACTCTTAAAGAAATAGTAGAAAAATTAAAGCACTTATTTAAAACCACTACAAAGTATGTTTAGAAAATATAGTGCTACGTTAAAGCCCTCAGATTACTCAACATAAACAGAATCTGAAAGGTTTTTAATCCATCTGAAATTCGTATCAGATTATAACTGAGAGGGATAAACGTATAAGCAACCCTCGAAAATCCCATTCGCAAACTCGCAATTTGCGAGTAAAAATTAGGCGCTTGCGAGTGGAAAAAATTACCTCGCAAATCGGTTTTTTCCTAAATTCAAAACCTTGGCTGCTGTGCCAATTCAAATTTACCGGGATGTGAACTCCCGCGAGGGGTATTTAATGATGGAAGTTTCCTCTACCCTTCACCAATCACCACTCGTCAATTTATAGATAGGTGATGTGCAAGGACGTATATATAATAATAGATCGCGAAGCCAAATTTTATTCACCTACCAATCGGGCGGGTTCGCTGCTAGTGTAGGTATATCGTGTATATATGAAATTTTGCCCCGCCTCCCCCTCCCCGTTAATTAGCTAGCGAGTGTAAATTTCCATTTGCGAGTTGGTTTAGGCACGAATTTTCGAGGGTTGCGTATAAGGCTAACCTTTGCTGTTTTTTTTTTCTTTTTATCTCGCTTTACTAGCAAAAATGAGGCTTATAAATTCTATGTGTGTTTGTCTTTAATAAATCTTTGAACCAGTGAACTGGTCTTCTTGAACTTCGCAATCGTATTTCCGGGTAAAAGATTGTGTAAAAATTTGGATTTTAAATTAACAGCCAAACTTTGCGCGTGAAAGTGAAAAAAATTCCCATCAGAAATAGCGGATTTCTGCTGATTTTTGAATTATTAATCTCTTAGAATCTGTCCGCATTACTATTAATTTTCTCATAGAAAAAAAAAAAAAATCAAGGAATTATGCTTGTACTTGACAGATATTGAATATACAAACATACGAAGGCCTTTTATTTTGTAATATCTTCACGACTTTAAAGAAACAAAGGAAGAAAAAATTATTTATGCAAAGTAGATTTCAAGTTGTCTTAGGAACTTCTTGTTTGTGACGCTGATTTTTTTGTGTAAAATTAGAAATAACAAACAATCTTATAAGAAGATAGTATTCTGAAAACCTACAGTAGTAGGCAATCTTGGTAGATATGAATAAATATACTGCTGGCCATTGAAAGTGCAACACCAGGAAGGACGCATCCGATCGACTCGAAATTTGCCTGATCAGTAGATTATGGGAGCACATGTAAATGATTAGCAGCGTAGCAAATTTGCAAAATAATGGGAGCTAGTAACGCCCCTGGAAGTAGTATAAGAGAGGAGAACAGAGAGCCGCTGTGCAGTATTAGACTTGTGTTTGCTCGCCGTTCTTGTGCACAGACGGCTTCAATAGGCCTCATTGAAGAATACGGCAGCCATACCAGCAGGTTTCCGACTTAGATCGCGAGAGAATTGTGGCATATCGAGACTGAGGATTATCCTTCCGAGAAATTGGTGCTTGTATTGGACGAAATGCGGCCACTGTGATGCAAATATGGAATCGGTGGATCGAGGAGGGAAGAACTCACCAATCTGAAGGATCCCGACGGCCGCGTCACACCATTGAAAGACAGGACAGACATCGTGTGATACGGATCGAATAGCCACATCACAAACCCTAGTTCAAGTTGTTTAGCAACCAGTCTCCGCACATACGGTTCGACGTTGTCTGCAGCATCAGGGAATTTTTTGCAAGGCGCCCGTCGCTTAAGCTACTTTTGACTGTATCCCACAGGCGTCTGCGGCTGCAATGACGTCGTGCATGGAGGAACGAATGGCATGACATCGTTTTTTCCGACGAATCCCGTTTCTGTCTGCCCATGATGGTCACGTCCATCTCTGACAGCACCGCGGTGAAAGATTGAATAAGTCCTGCATTATTCATCGCCATACTGGTCCGGCACCTGGCGCTGTGGTGTGGGTGCCATTAGATTCCACTCTCGCTCCGCCTAGTTAGCATTTCCTTTACATTGAATAGCCACCGTTACATCTCTGAGGCGTTGGAGCCCGTTGTTGTCTCTTATCTTCTCAGCCTGTCTGGGTCCACTTACCAACAGGACAATGCGCGACCGCACGTCGCATGCAACGTCCGACAATTCCTGGATGACCACCATATTCAACTTCTGTGGCCCCCGCGTTCACCGGATCTACCTATTGAACATGTCAGTTCCATGATCGCACAACACATCACACAACACATCACCTGCGGCTACAGCAGATGAACTATGGCACCGTAATGACTGATATACCCTAATCCAACATCTCTTCCTCTTTATGCTGGGCCTTTTAGCGACTATTGCCGCCCATGGTACCTACACGAGATACTGATTTCTGTACGTTCCCCAAGTCGCACCGAGTTGTAATTGTAACCATTTCACCCTTGTACCACAAATTATCTATAAAATAAACATGGTTTTGATAGCTCTTATCCTTCGTAGTGTTGCACTTCTAATGACCAGCAGTGTATTTACTGTTCCATGTTATTGATTTTTTTTTAATCTATTCATATTTCTTACATTCCTTTGCTCACTTTATTCTCTTTAAAAATAATAAAAGAAAAAAGTATAAGCTGGAATGCCAACTCTAATATTCTTGATTCAGAATTCTTTTTGAAGATTCTAGACTTTCACAACTGATTTGGGAGGTTCAAAGTATAATGGCTATGTTTTGTTAAGTCATACGTCTTTCTATAAAGCTTATTAAAATACCTAAAAAAAAAAGGGGGGGGGGAACGAATAAATTTATCTACGGAAACTTTTCGCTTTCAAAATACGTGCAAAGATTCGTAAATAAACAGAATTTTCTTTTTATCGATTTTTGTTCGAAATGAGGAAAAAAAAAAAAAAAATGGATTAAAAGTATATAGTTTTCAAAAGTACTGAACTCGTCTCGTGAATCTCAACCTTGTTATTTATTCATATTATTCATCTACATTGATTTTTAATGTTTTATTTTTTTATTTTTTTCTATTTACTGATATTTAAACTGGGGAGAAATCCTTACGATCATGTGAGAACGGCCTGATGAAATTCCGTTTAACTAGACATCAGCATTCAGGTCAGGGATATGTATGTTTTATAGTTGATAGTGTGTAAGCACAGGTATGTTCCCCAGCAACTTCTGAACATGAAAACGTCTCCAAAATGAATTACTTAATCGCCAGCCTCATCTCGGTGTACAAATACTTGATTGATCTTTAAAAAAGATAGATTTATAAAACACGACGCAGATAAACTTAGAACATTCAATGTCAAATTAATTATAAAGATTAAATATTAAAAATGATTGCTTTATGTTTATGCCAACACTATTCAGTTTTTTAAAATAAGTGATTTAGGATGGGAATTTAGCTTACTTTTCGAAAGAAGATAGGCTTGTGAAATTACGGCGTCTGCGTGTTTGTGTCGTAATAATTTTTGAACTCGTGAACGGCTGTACTACGTTGAGGGATCGTTTAAAATTCTAGATTTTCTCTGAAACATTCCCTTCAAAATTAAAGGCATGACATTATCCTATTAAAGTTAGCTTTTAATAAGAAGTAATCGAAAGAACTTTAATGATACATTCCTTTTAATGTTCATTTATTTATTTTTAATTTCGCTTCGTTTTTTAAAGTTGTGACAACAACATAAAATAAAAGATTATTTTTGTAATTACAATCTCTGCCGAAGATAAAATTTTTTTTCATTTCTCTGAAAGAAAGAAAAATCTTAATTAAATTGTGTTAAAACTAATCATTTCCAATAATACTAAAGCACGTGCAAAGATGGTGGATTATTATTAAATGAATTAATGGGAATTGTTAGACTTAGACAGAAATACGTTGTTTCGCTTTTAAACAAAATCCATGGAAATTTTTGACATCTTGAATGAGATTTCTCGACAAAAACCAAAGGGAGGAAAAAAAAAATATTGAAATACAAAAGTTACAGTGTCTTTTGTTCGTAAACGTAGATACCTGTTTCAAGACGATTCATTTAGTTAAAAAAAAGTTAAAGGTTTAGGACCTAATAATATGCCAAAACACATTAGTTCTGGAAGTACAATAATTATCTGTCAAGCAATCATCAATTACATATAAAAACCTGCTACTCAAAAGCCTTTCTTTCTAAAGCAGTGCTTATCAATCGTTTGGCTGTAAAGCACACTTTGAGTGTTTGGAAAAATCCGGTGGCACACAAAACGGCACTCGATACTTTTTTTCGTTGCTTTATGACATATTGTAGAATTCTAGGAAAAATACTAGCAAAATTACTCATAAACCGTATTTCTTACTGAATTAACCCATGAAAACGATGTAATTATTGACTTACTAATGCTAACCATTCTAGTTTGTATTACTTAAAATTTACTTGTTCCTCTTGTTAATAAATAACGTTGTTGAAAATATTTAATACCTATTTTATGTTTTCTCTTATTTTTCCATTTTAATAAAAATACTTTTTAATATAAGTAAAAACTGCCAACCATAAAAATCACTTGCACATTTAAAATTAATTAAAAATCATTGCAACGTTTCGAACCTTCGGCCATAATTAAGGTTCCTTTCAAGCGTAGTGCCCTACCTAACAAAAATACTTTTTGTTGTTGTTTTTTTTCCTCGCGGCACGTTTTATTTTTGAGAATCACTGTTCTAAAGCATCCTGGTATCTATACATCTTTTCGCTTTTTTTTTTTTTTTTTTTTTTTTTTTTTTGCAATTGAGTTACTTAAATGATGTTGCTTAGCTTTCCGACTTTTAACTGTTTGTTCTTGTTTACTGTACAGCATAAACATTCAAACTATCAATTTCTTGTTTTTAGACCTTCTAGATTGCTACAAGAATAACTATTACTGTTAGTTCTCTGTAAACTTTTCCTAAAGAATATGTCGCATTCACGATGTTTGGTTAATCTGTCTTCACATTGGACACAAGCGCATCTCTTCCAAAGACCAGTCTTGAACATTGTAATGACTTTTTATTCATTGTGTATATTCTCATTTATCTGTTTGTAATAGTCCTATTTATTATTTGTATATTCTTAGTTATTTAATGTTTATAATTCTAATAATCTTTAATCAGCATTTATTTTATTATCGATTGGGTTTTCTAATTTTTACTGTTTCCTATTTAATTCTATTATTTTATTCAAATTTTCCGTTGACTGCGCTTCTTTTCCCCGATTCGTTATTATTTAAAAAGATAGTTAAATATCAGTTAAATCCCACGCGTAATTTAAAACCCACAATCAATTTGTAAAGCACGGCAACCAATCACATGTGGATAAACAGAGAGTTCTTGCAGATCTTATTTCTAGTAGACTCGTCTAATGTTACGAACCAGTGGTCACAAACATTCACCACAATACGCACGATGTTAACAATTAATCTATTTTTACGTGCACTGATCCTATTCACTACTAGTTTCGACCCCGAGAGGAATCATTGACCGCTCGAGAATAGTTCCTCTCGAGGTCGAAACTAGTAGTGAATGTTTTTTTTAGTTGTTATTAAATTATGTTTTATAAATTAACCAGGTGCAAGGGCTTAGTAATTGACAGTGTGTATGTACGATGTTGTTTGTAGATTCATCATTTTTTGACCAAACTTTGTTGATCAAAAACTTGATTGCTTGCATTCTATTCAATCTTTTGAACATTGTGTTATTTTCCTGACATGGCATCTTTTTAGCTGGGATTTGTTTTTTAATCAGAACCGAAAGACAATCTGTTCGACACCCATCAAGTCATTGAAACTTCGTAACCAATCATGGTCATTTTTTTGCAACAAACAATATGAATGTTGAAAATAGGAAAAGTATTAATATGAATGTTGTTTGGACGATATTGTCCAATGAAATTGAAAATCGATTTGTGCGGAATTAAGCAAAACAAAAAAAAAATAAAATAAAATAAAATAAAAAATAAAAAAGACAGTTTACTGTGAAACCGATTTAAAAGTTTTGATTTTTATTTTCTCCTCCCAAACTATGCAAATGATTTCTGCGATTTTAAAGATGGAAGATGTTTTCATTTTTACAAAAAAGCCCATCTGAATTGCAGTTTTATTCGAAAGTTAACTATGAAATTTTATTTGATATTTTTTTCCCCCTCTCGATTACTTATTCTTAAATAGATCTTAAGTGATGTTTTTAAATCACTTTAAAACAAATATTATAGATAATTAAAACACTTCTTAGTTCTTCAGATAAAACCCTAAAACTCTCGTGGTCACTGGACGCATTAAAATATAAAATTGTTCCCGACCCGTCAAAAAAGACCCCGAATCATTAAATCGGTGATTTATGTTAGTTAGATGTGAATGATGGTTTTCAAAATTCTGTCCGGAATGAATTCTTCCGGTTAAACAATAAAAAAAAACAAAGAGCTCTGACTGCGAATAGAGCGTACATGCTGTGAGTAGGAAGTTACGTTTACATAAATTTTTATTTCTTTCCTTTATACTTCTTTATTCTACTTTATTTTTTTTACTCCTCTGTTTTTCTTTTGGCTTAGTTACAGTTTTGTGTTGTTAATTCTTTTGTTCCGTTTTGCTTCCATTTCTAACCATCAAATCAAAACAACCAACAATCCGTTGCCTTAGTAACGAACGAAGCTTCTCGTTTCTTCCATTTTTTTCAATGACTCAATCGATTTATCAGTAAAAACGGAAATTATTAAAGCATTGCAATTCTCCCAACATTATTCAACTAAGTTCTGATATAATCTATAGCATAAAAAAAGAGAAGAAAAAGGAAGAAGAAAGAAGAGAATAATTCATTTAGGAACATCAGCATTGTTATGATGACCTAATGGCCATACTTCCTGTTCCAAACCAAATTATCCCAACGAATCTGTTTCTCTGGATTTTTTTTTATTCTTAAGGATAGGAATATCTCCTTTCTAATCTGTTTACAAATGTTTTTTTTTTTTTTTATTTATTTATTTATTTTTTATTTCCTTTTATTTGGTGGTGGTTAAATTCATCTATTTCTATTCCCAGGTATTGATCGTTCGAATAATATTGCTCTTCCTGGGATTTTTTTTTTCCACTCAACTCATTGGCTACGGGAAACGAGAACGATTGTTCTGGAAGACTTCGTTCAAATTTTAAATTAAACTTTTTTTGGTCAAGAAAAAATTTTTTTTTTTTTTTTAGGTTGTGGGATAATTTTTGGTGTACACGGAACAGAGAATGGATAATTTATTAATCATATTTAATATGATTAAATTTATACCCTTTTTTTTTTTTAACTCTAACAAATTCCTTGAAGTTTCATGGTTCACAATAAATAAAGGCATTACACGAATTGAGTGGGGAGAAAAAAATTTGAAGATTGACTACGAACTCTTTAAGAGTACTCGGACAGACTATTTACTTAATGTTGAAAATTTAGAAAAGAATAACGAGCTTCTTGTTGTCTCACTATACAGTCCTGACCTCGCGCCTTGGGATTATCGTGCATTCCGCTTTTTTTTTTTTTTTTTTCCCAGAAATAACTCTGTTGAGTTCAGTAACAGCGACACTGAATTCCGACTTTGACTAGATGGCTTTTTCATTTATAAACGGAACTATTTCTTCAATCGTGGAATTGAAAAAAAATAGTGGAACATCAGGAAAAGATCGTGGAGAATGACAGAGAATATATCACTAATTGAGTAATGATCTTGGTTTGGCAAATAAAAACATTGTTAATGACATCAATAAAATTTACAGCCTAACAAGGGAAGTGCGTGACCTCGAAAGCTGAGAACCGCACGAAAATGTACTTAGAATATAAATCGCTCATCCCAAAAACAGTGGTATGAGTCATTCCCATGCAAAACTCAGCTGTTATCTGCTAGCGCCATCCCACGGTGGCATGTTGTACTTCCACTAACAAGTACTTAATCTAGTTGTGTGAATAGTATCCCTTCAGTAGGAGGCTGGTTGGTTGGTTGGTTGGTGTTTAATGGCGCAAAAGCAGCTGCGGCTAAGCTGCGCCATCAGTAGGAGGCCGTCTTTTAGAGTGTTCGGTTATGGGTTAGAGTGTAAACAGTGTATATCGGTATCATGAGGCGAATTAATCCCATGAATGTTGTCAAAATGTTAGAGGCAAAGTTGCGACGTGCTGAATATGGAAACGTAATCGGAGTCTAGGATATGGAGTTCGCGAATATTTTACATAGCATAATAATTCAGAATACAGTGGGGATAACGCAGAAATGCAGGAAGATACGCTGGATAGGTATAGTGATTTTGAAAAGCCTGTATCTGAAGTTGGCTCTTCCAGCAGTACACGACGTTCATCTCCAGAGCAACAGGAACCTTCAAGTCAAAGTGAATACGAACCATCTCCACCAAAAATGTCGAGGCCCAGTGTATTGCAAGATATTGATGACAACATACTGGAGAACATTTATGAAGACTATTATAATCGTGCTTTCAACTGTGGTGATCATTCAAATGTCTCTCGCGGTAAGACGTGCAGTTTTTCTTGAGAATGACTCATACCACTGATTTTGGTATCAGCGATTTATATTCTAAGTATATTTTCGTGCGGTTCTCAGCGTTCGAGGTCACACCACTTCCCTTGTAAAGGTAATTTGACGTCTTTAAGTCTGCTCGATCCGAGTAGAGAAGTGATCATACAAAGTTATTGTGGATATAGTGTCTCCATATGGCACTGAATAAAGTTCTAGGTACAATTATTAATGTTCATGTTTTTGTGTGTTAAAATATTAGAAAAGGGCCATACGTACAATATAGAGAAAATAATAACAACAATAATCTTCATTACATATACATGTTTCGAGGTCTGTTCATACCCCCTCTTCAGATAATATAATAAATAAAAAAGGAAAAAGAAGGCATATTATGAAAGCAACTCTTACAAAAACATTGGAATTGCAATAATCAATGTACACTAAGTGTGCTACTTATTATTACAACAAAGACTTGTTATCTACGAATTATAAAACAAATATTTTGGCGACTGATTATTGTTCACCTGAGAAAGGTTCTATTTCACAAAAATCTCTTGTCGGAAGTTAGAAGACAATTTCCACTGTCCACAAGTTATCAAGCTTTTTTTGATTGTTGAGCCGATAAGTAAAAAAATGACAAAGAAGACTGGGGAGGAGTCAGTTTTTTTCCTTACAATTCTAAACTTTTTTTTATGTTTCAAAAAGAGTTTCCTTTAAACTTTATCAATGAAATTTATTTTAAAACACGCAGAAAATTTTTAGAATTAATTAAATTTTTGTACGTCATAAGAAAAAAAAGAAAAAAAATCGAAATTGCGGAGGAGAATTGTCAGCACAATCGTCCGCTAGTTTTAGTTAGTTCTTATCAAAAGTTAAACGTTTGCATAAGAGAATATTTTTTTTAAGTCATTAAATATAAAATTTGAATATTACTAATATCCAATTATAGGATTGAATAAATTAGATTGTGAAATAATTAGATACTGAGGTGTTCTCAAATTTTTGGAATGTTGTACTACTTCGCATACCACAAAGTACTTATTACGTCCGAATTACATTATAAAGTATGAAATTTTCTATTAGCTGATCTCTCTCTTGAACTGACGTATGTTTTAACAGTGATGCTAAGAGTGATCAGTAGCTATCAAATTCTTGGGGATTTTTCTCGAATTCATTTTACGTACTTTTACTGTTAGGATTTAGTAGATATGCGAAATAATATTAACAGATCTTTAAACAGAGAACTGAGAGATTTAAAGTCAGTACTATACGCATTCTTCTTACTTCATCTTGATTTCGCTTAACTCCATAACAGAAGCAAAGATCGTCGGATACACAAGAAAGAACGTAAGAAATTGAGAAATAAATAATTGAGTTTTTTAATATTTTAAGCGTTCAGAAGAACTTCTTTTTTGCTTTTGTCTGTGTTCCTTGGCAATTCAAACAAAAGTAAATTAAACTTGAAATTTTTATCAAAAGTTTAATACTACAGGCAACTTCGGTGCTTTTTTTTCACTATTTTTTTTTTAAACGCAAATAAAATGAAGAATGGAAAATTAAAAAAAAAAAAAAGCAAAAAGTGTTTCAACCAATTTCGATCTTTATATTGCTGACCGATAATAACTTTTTCTCTTATTATAATACGCACAGAGAAAGAAGAGTTAACTAATAAGGGAAAAACAAAAACGGATCACTTAGTTGATCCTGTGACAGAAAACAATATGGCGGCGTCATAAGAACAGGCTACTGTAAGGCCTGCACAGCCAAGCTACAGGTATAATTTGGAACGTTTTCCTCTATTTTAAGAGTCAGAGTGATGGAATAATTCTGAATTACTAGGAAAACCTGCTGTTGCTACAAATGTATCCCCTTTGGCAGTGAAGAGAATTGTCAACGAGCGAAAAAATGAAGCAACCGCAGTTCGTTTTCCACGTCCGAAGCCACTTTTGGAAATGGATGATATTTATAAAAAATGTCAATAATGTTAAAATAATAATAGTATGTAGTATGTTAAAGATGCAAAGAATAATAATAATAAAATCTTATTCTTTTCTACTTTGATTTACAGAAATGTAGAAAATAGGTACGCTGAGCATGTATGGAAGTAGTAATCCATAACCAGTGATTTTCTTCTTTTTTTAATCCCTAGTTTAATGATCAACTGTACTTCTTAATTAATTTGTTTTATTCATATGTTGAATAACTAATGGCTTCCACACATGATTACGTTTATCTCCTTATGTGGAAAATTATCTTGATGAAAGCAACTACGGTATAATGCCAAGTGTCAGCTCTGCAAACCATCTGTTATCTTTCGAAGGCAAAAAAATGAACAATATAATCTAAAATTATATTACAGAAAATAAATATTTGTATAATATCCTTGTTAAGATGCTTTGATATTTTTTTTTTTTTTTTAAATTTAAAAAAAATATCAATTGTATGATTCCAATTTCTGGAACATTCTACAGGTATATTGTTGTTTGGCAGGTCTTAGAGTTTGAGAAGAGTGTGGCTTCCTTCTAAT
Organism: Thereuonema tuberculata; assembly: GCA_023159025.1. NCBI lineage: Eukaryota > Metazoa > Arthropoda > Chilopoda > Scutigeromorpha > Scutigeridae > Thereuonema > Thereuonema tuberculata. The sequence goes on along the minus strand of JAFIDM010003189.1, from coordinate 42,513,663 downwards.
AATTTCTGAAGAGCAAATAAGATCTTGAAATATGACATACATATTTAAGGACATTAATATTGAATGTCTTTTGTGTATGAAAATATCCTGTGTTTGGTTATCGATGGAGATGAAGATGAGAGATGTTTCCATAGAAGGAAAAGCATTAGAAGTGGAACGTTTAACTGCCACGGATAACTAACAAACAACGAATAGTCATTCATAATTCATTTTAAATTACCGCATGCTTCATTTTCATTCAGTTAATTGGATTTACACGATCTAAATTAGTATTTGTTGATTAAATGATTTTTTTAGCAAATTTTCTGTAGTCTTTCCGTTGTCCCATATAACAAAAGAAAGTTGTAAACAAAACCAAAACGTATGAAATATCAACAAAAAGATAATAAATGATATAAATTTATATAACTGAATTTTTTATTGTAATAAATTTAGCATTTGTACAAAACCTCAGAATTTTGATCACTAGGCCTATTAGTTAAACTGTAGTCGCTTTTTTTTTTTGTAAACCAACTAGGAAACCTGTGATCACGTGATCTTGGATTCTGAGATAATTTTATCACCACCCATGACTGCCACCACTTTCTCACAATCCGCGAGCGGTATCGGAGACCTCATGTTTGATTGTAACCCACGTAGATAAAAATTAAAATTTCAGCATTCTCACATATCTAACATTTGCCACCTTATTTATTTTTCTGTGTTTTATGGTTTCGGAGGACATAAGGCCAGAAAAAAAAAAATCAACTTTTCTTTTATATATACAGTAAAAACTGGTTTGTATGTAACCCAGTTTGTTCTGGTTTGTGCGTTATTGTTTGTAGATACTGGCGAAAATTGTATTTCATTACATACAAATTATTTCTGAGATATACGTAACTGAGTTATACGTAATTCATCTTTACACGTAGTATATTTCTGAAAAAGAGATTGAATTGTACATATTTTCAACTATAGATATTCCCCAGGTGCACCGAAATACAGCTCAGCAACGTATCGATATACAATCGTCGCGTTCATGAGGTTTCTGGGCGGCTTTTAATAAAAGGTCGGTCAGAGACAAAAACTGAATGAATTTTCGCATTGATGAAACATGTGTTCCCTTCATTTACTTCAGCCTCTCTCTCTTGCTGCCATGGATAATAGAAGGAATAAAAGTTACTCTTTAGAGGAAAAAGTGAGATTTATTCGGGAGTGAATGACAACCTGCAAAAATCAAAAGCAGAAATAGCGAGTAGCTTAAATATAAGTTACACTACATTATGTGCAGTCATTAATAAGGAATCAATTTTAGAGGAATGTTGAAAGTTAGGTTCAAAATCTGTAAAGCGCAGCCGTCAATGAAAGGGAAAGTTTGTAGATATGGAAAAGTGAGTGACAATATGATGGAAAATTAGTGAGAATTTGGAGAGTCTTTGCTTTTTATTTATCTTAGAACTGTAATTGTATTTTATTCAATCCCTTACAGTTTCTTAAAACACGAAATCAGAAAACCTCTATGAAAATGAATATGCTATTTTGAAATTGACAGTTTTACAGTTATGATATTGAAAAATATGTACCTAATATACAAATGTTTATTACGAGTTTTTTTATTTAAGTTTAATTAAAAATAAAGTTAAATCTCAGTTGTACGTAATTCTTAGTTATGCGTAATTTAAAATTTCCCTCTTGAAATACGTATAAACCAGTTTTTATGTGTAAACCAGTTTTATATGTAAACAAATAAAAAAAAAATAATCCAGGCTAGGATATTCGATAATACAATACATATAAGAAAATATTTGTTTTTATATATCGCCTTATATTTTCTGAATACATGGCACAAGAGAAATAGCGGCCACAGCGAGAAGAAACTTCAAAAACTATTTGGGCACAGAAAGCATGGAGCTTAAGATGTCGACAGGGGAATTCTGAGCTTGCGGATGGACAGTTGAAAGAGCGAATGAAAGAAGCATCCATGCATTACTCGGATTCAAACTCGTATGGCATTGCGATGTGCAATTATATTTTTGAAAGTATGAGTTTTAGTTATAGGTCAATTGATTTACGGCATTTCAGAATTACAGACATTGTGAATGGCCACCATTCGATGAAATTCGACACTTGTTTCGGAGTTGCGGCTCTTTAGCGGCAGGACGGTATTGCCTCGATCGGCTTCCAACTACTAGTGTCGCTATCGTTAGTTTATATTATTATGTTACAAATGCTTCATTATACGTCATTTTTGCACTTATATGATGATCAAGAAGTGAAATAAAAAAACAAACAAACAAAAAGCAGTGCTTCGACTTCCGAACATTTTCGACGTAGATATGGAACCTAAGGCGACATAACTCCGGGCTATGTTATATTATTTTTATTGCTAATAAGTAAGAGCTCCGCTAATAATTGCGTCTTTAAAAATTTAAATTGAAACAAATTTAATTTGATTCTTAGATATCTCATTTTATTATTAGGCCTATTGCTTCATCTATCGAAATTAATTTGTAAACAAATATGGTAATTAATTATCATAAACTAACAATTTAGATTTTTTTTTTTAAACATGACATTCAGAATAAAAAATATTGATACTCTACATGGAACACGGAAAAATACATTTAACATGAGTTCTGTTTAATAAGATCAAAGAAAACCTGTTAAATTTTTAAATTTTAAATGAATATTTTTATGACATTATTGCTTTAATTTTCTGCGGTTCGGTTTCATCACGCCTTTTTTTATATAAATATTTTACAAGCATTTAATGATAGCCTTAAAAGATATTGATTACATTAAATTGGATCGATAAATGAAAACACCTGGTCATAAAAACGAATAGAAGTAAAGAAAAAACATTCATCCCGAAATCTCGAAAAC
>JAFIDM010003189.1:42499932-42510401 GCA_023159025.1 Thereuonema tuberculata | reverse complement strand
ACATGACAAACGCAGTAGCTCTCAAGTGGGTCGTTAAAAATAAGTGAAATTACAATAATATAATGGTGATGAAATTGAATAAATATAGGAATGGAAGAGATTTATCTGTTGTTGGTTGAAGGAACACAACATCAACATTCATTATAAATTCAGTATAACGTATATTAGAACTAACAAAACTTGTTAACCAACTTTAAGCATTGACTGATTAAAATCAAATAATAATTGACCCCATTTTTGTGTTGATAAGACTTATTGGAAGTTTGTAATATTCGGAATGAAGGTATAAAAATATTCTATATATACAGTAAAACCCCGTTATTACGCTCCCGCTTACAGCACTATCCCGTTCTTTACGCTCCTTTCATACGGTCCCTGGAATTTTCTATGTAACTCTGTATACTTTTACCCTCTTATAACGCATCAAATCCCGCTTGTAGCGCTTTTTTTATATCGTAAATTTTGTATCTAAAAGAAATGTAACACTGTAATGATTCTTTTCTTTCCCTGGTAGGAGGGAATCTTTGAACTCTTTGAAGTGCGGGTCTGTGATACAGTAAGTTAAGGCAAAATGTCGAAGCGGAAATCCCTTTCTATAGGCGAAAAATTGCAAATTCTCTGTAAGTACGACGAGAATTCTACACTAAGTCAGAAGGATTTCACAGAATCTCTAGGAATGCCCTCATCCACTCTGAGAACAATAATAAAAAATAAGAATGGAATTACCAATGCAGCGAAGGGTGATTGCAAACGTAAAAAAGTTAAGTGTGGAAAATGTGAAGATGCCGAGGAAATTCTAATTGAATGGATTTATCAATCCCGTGATGCATTAGTGCCATTAAGTGGCCCAATCATTCTAGAAAAGGCGCGTGAAATAGCGGGCAGTGCACTAAATCTGCTCCGAAAATATATTAGTGTTGCTCCTAGTGGTATATCAATTGATGTTAATAGTTACTTGAACCGCATTGAAAATGTCATAATTCGTAACAGTAGCACACACACACGGCAAACCACAATCAAAGATTTTTTTAATAGGAAATAAGCTCATATTTGCACTATATCTATTGCAGAATCAAGTATCTTTCCTGTAAAATGGTGTCTAAATCTTTCCCCATCTTATAAATCATTTCCCGTCTATAGCGCTATCCCGCTTATTACGCTTGTAGGTCATGGTCCCTTGATGAGCGTAATAACGGGGTTTTACTGTATATATATAAAAAAAAAAAATCTTTGAAATCATTTGAATGTAACGCTATAAAAGGAAATATTTTACCGCAATTAAAATCGACCATAACCAGAAGCTAAAGTGATTTATCACTCTGGAACTTTCCTAATCATTATTCCAATATCGTTGTCTGTGTCATTATCAAAAGGGTGTTGAAGGATTGCGGCGATTTGAACCCTTTAATTGATCACATGGAAACGTCTTTAAGCTATAAAGGATGAAATCTTCAAAACCTATCTGTCTTCCCCTGTAAACATTTAACTTATTCGTTTCAGTAGGAAGTAGAATTAAAAAATGTGGACAGGGAGTTTAGTTTCAGAATTTCAACTATTATTATTATTGAAGAATAACCGGAAGGACACCCACACATAGCAATTAAAAATAAAAATATATTTACAACTGAAAATATGCAATCACGACTAGTTTCGCCAGACATGTTAGTCCGGCGTTCTCAGGTGAACAAACTACTATTACTATTATTATTAAAATATTAATGCTTTTATGCTATTATTATTACAGTGCTATAAAATACTAAATGAAGAAGGAAAAATATTTTCTTAATGTTTCAAAATGTATTATTATTTATTAATAATACCAGTATAAAATTTATTTAATAGGAGTAATTAACTTTATTACATTAGCTTTTGCGTGAATCTTAAGTCACATCTTAACAATAAATTAAATATCTTTTCAAAGAACGATTTACTGTCCTAAATTAGTTACAAATATTTGGTATATTTTTTTATTTTTCCTCCTGAACTGTACTTATAAATAATGTGTATTTTATATATATATTTTTTTTATTGCTATGTAAGCTTCATGCGACTAGATTCACTGTCTTTTGTACTGTTCTTCTTCTTTTATTTATTATTTTTGTTTATTCGGTTGTTTTTTTTTTTTGAAAGTCGTCAAATGACACAAACGAAAATCTTACATGTACAATAAGACCGCGATAATCAGGCACTCGATAGTCCGGTACGCATCAGAAATAAGGGGTTGCCAGTTTTTTTCTCCCTGTTGTACTAAAACTAAAACATTATTGTAGTTTTTAAAAAGTTGTACGAAAATTATCATACACTACGCTGTCGGGCTAAAACTACCACTATAAATAACAATAAAAAGGTACGTTTAACTATGTAAAATTATAAGTTGCGTTCTATTATTCAGTTAAGTGAGTTAAGTGAAACAACTAGTTTAACTAAAAAGAACGCGTGTTCTGTTTTGAAAAAGGCTTGAAAAAACAGAATGATAAATTCTGTGAAATATCGTCTTTAAAATAAAGAAGATATTACAACAATTAAATCGTTTTTGTATTTGAAAACTGTAGTTTTTATTTATACTGTATACCCTTTTTTAAACCAGGGTTTTAAAAATGGCCTTGGTAATCCGGCATATTTGATAATCCGGCATTGACAGATCCCGGAACACCGGATTATCAAGATCCTACTGTACTTTTGAATTATAATATCTGCTGAATACAAATAATAACAACTTTCCATTTCCTGAAGGAAAAAAAAAAAAAGAATTCAATTCGCATTTCTTATTTAAGATGATCACGCAGCTAGCCCGACCCGGCAACGTCAGGACGAGGCTAGAATAATCAAAGGAAGATGAGATTCACATCTCGACCGGAATAACCCCGAAATTGTAAGTTCCAGGGGAGAAACGGACGAAACACAGAAGAAAGAAAGAACAGCCAAGCCACTACCGGGATTCGAACCAGGTGCCGGCATACTGGCCACACGGCAGACTGCCGTCTAGACCGCCAAACCGGCACGGCTTCTCCACTATAGTATTTTGCAAAAAAAAAGTTACGAATCTTAGCAATAGATGTCGCTGTTACGTCCTGGAAACATCAATCCATAAGGAATTTACGTCATCAAAAGCTCTTCTTTCATGAACTGAACTGTAGGACCCATTCAGAAAAACAAATAAATAAAAAGTTATCTATCTTGTCCTTAAATATGCCTACAAGTTTCAAGAAGTACACAAACCCACATCTCGACTGATGATTTCTCTATTGAAAGTAACTTAGGCTAAAAAAAATAAGTTTTATGATTAAATTTTGTATTATTTGTAATTAATATACTTTTTAACACTTCGATCAAATAAATGGAATTATTGATAATGGTGACATTGCATCATACCTCAGAGAAGGAAGTAGATAGATATTACTTATATTTATCTTTTTGATAACAGATATTTCTAATATCAATTAGAAAGTTTCGTCTAATTACGTTTCTTTGCTACCGTAGAGTGTTACCACGGAATCTTTCGCCGTAATTCTAGGCTGAATATTCTAGATTCTTCTAAACAGCAAGTTTAAGGAAAATATTTAAATTTAACTAAAATAATTTAATCCTGCAACACGATAGTACGTTATGTTTGTCGAAACTTGCGCAGAAATTTTTTATAAAAATGAGGTTTTCATCTGAATTCACACTCCATCTATTGTATATACTTTTATTTTCTACTGAATTTTTAATTTTTATAATTTAAAGTCTAGTCAAAAGAGAAAAATTATTACTACTATTTCCGGAAAATTGAATGTAGACAGTTTTATAATCATTAAATTATAAAGACAAATTTTCTTGCAGCAAATTAAAATAGATTGATTATAAAATGAAAATAATGACCGAAGGAGAATTAGAGAGAACTGGATTTTCAGTTTAATCTAATTACACTGGTCTGTGCAGAATAGAATATTAGCGCGTCGTTGCAGGATGGTCACTGCTTATGAAAATTATCTAAAACAGTGCTTCTCAAACTGTCTGTGGTGGAGAATCATTTTTTTTTTTTTTTTCGTCAAATTTGTTGGGAAGCGATATTTTTGTTTAGCGCATTCTTATTTCATTTACTCTCAATTTCTGTACTTATCTTGTCGCATACAACGAATACTTTGAATAGCACTGATCTAAAGCTTAGAATAAACCGTGTTTTCGCAAAACCGCACTATGCGCATACGTGTAAGTCCATAGAGTTCTTATGTAATTTCAACAGTCGATTATTTCTGTAACAGTTTTCTGTAATCAAAGTAATTGATGATTTTGGTAAATGTTTGAAGAATTCCTTTTTAAACGCAAACAGCCCGAACTGTTCACAAAACAATTTCAGCAATGTTGTAGATACTTAGAGGTTTTAAAAAAATATATATATAAACTTTTTTATATGAAGTTAAAGAAATTCTCCCATCGACAAAATGCTAGTTACATAAGAAATTCCAGCAAAAATAATGTTTTCCCTTCGAAATTCCTTAAAAGAAAAAAGAAAAATCCATCAAGGTAATCCAACTGTCAATTCCTTTTTTTTTTTTTTTATTAATTCTAAAATTTTTGAAATACTATTCAACTTCTTTTTCCATGTACCCTTTTTTTTTTTTCCCCTCTTCTTTTTTTATTTTTATTTATTTATTTATATATTTTTTTTTTATTTTCCTTCAGTTCTGTTCGAAATTTTACAGAATATTTTCGGCGAAGTTGTCAAGTCCTGTGATAAGTCGCTGCTTCCTAATCACAGAGCTTGTGTTGGGACTTCCTCCGCATCTTCCCGGGGGCTCCGGTCCGTTGCTTTGCACCAGAACAACGTTGGTGGCGCACGCAGCCACAACATCACCTGCGGCAACCGAAGCCAGCTTACCCTATCGCTACAGCACTGAACAGATTTATAAACCAAGTCATGACAACTATAACTACCCTTGCAGGTTACTTTGTAATACAAATCAATTCTTGAAGAAAAAAAGGGGTTATTAAAGCACTTATTTTTAGCCTAAGAAAGTAATCGCACGCCGCCATTTTTTTTTTTTAACTTCCAAAACATTGGACTGGATCTGCTTCGAATTTGGATAGCTTATTTACGAACTGCAGACGTAAATTTGTTTGAAAACATCGCCGTGGACATCCTGTCGAGAAATGTGTGGGTGTAGGTGATCAAAATTCCTATAGAAAAGGTTTAAAAGTGAAACAATGATAGCGCAGTGAACGCTGATATTCTGTTTGAACAGTATGGCGTAGTTACGGCACGTGTAAACCATTTGGTTCACGCGTGCTTAGGAAATTAAGTGACTTAATTTAATTTAGTAATTGGGTGACTTAAGAATTAGCAGATGTAGTCAATTTTCAGGAAAGATACTTGTTTCTGATATTTGGCGGACATGATAATTTTCATACAGGAAGAGTTTCGTAATGATCTTTTTGTTAAATATTTTCATATTTAGAATAAATCTCCAAAATTCGTAATCTTTTAGAGTCGTCATTATAAAATATACAAACGCTTTTCCATTTCAGATATTTCATTTCCTTATCATTTTTTTCCCAGTTTTCCTGAAATTTCTTTAGATCATAAATTCTTCCACACTCATACACACACACACACACACACAAGTTTCTATTTTAAATGCATCGATTTAATAAGTATTAAATTTATATTATCTCATTTAATTCCTTTGCCCATATAAAGCAATTTTGTTTTTCGTTATGGTAAATTTCCCGTAAGAATTTGAGGCAAAAACACTAATCGAGTCAAATGTTTTCTAGGTTTACGAACATCAACAATAAAAAATTTGAAGGCGTCCCCCAGTTCAATCGCCCACCCCTCTGTATTGTCCACTCTTAAATATTCTTAGGAAACTCCTCCACTCTTTACTTGTGCTGAGACAATGCTTTTTCCGTGTGGTCGGAATCCTAGCAGTGACATTAGATTTTAACTATTTCCTTGTCAGGTCATTTCAAAGTAAAGATCATTTGTATTCAACTCTCATAACTATACTAGTTAAAAAGAAAAAGAAAAGGATTTCCTTGTATAACAGTTACAAGGAAACTATTAACTGAGTTATTTGTAACAGTATCGTAGAAGTGGATATTTGATGTTATTTTTTGTTGTCTTTTGTTAATCTGAATTTCGTATAAATTTTTGTTAGTGGAATTTTGAATCAGGTAACAGGTATTCCTGAAACTTGACACTGAGTGTTCTCGGCATTTGACGATGTGTTCTTCACATTTTAATTTTTTTTCGTAAATACAGGATATCTCAGGAGGAAAGGTGATTTTCTGGGAGGTCATAGTATCAATCCGAACGGTTCCCGAGAAAGAACTGTTTGAATGCACAGTTGCAAAATTATTAATAAAACACAGAAAATATTAGTTAACATCGTTACTTACTGTAGATAACATGAGGCAATACTGTTCTAATTTTTGTTCAACTGAAAAAAAGTTGTTGCCGTTTGTAATATTCGAAAATTCCACCATCAATATCAATTCACTTTGCAATTCGTGTGATAGACTGTGACGCACTACGGGGAAGACCGTACTGCGCAACATATTGAAAATACTGTACAAGTAGCTCTGTATCGCAAATCGTTTGGAACGGGACACTTGTTCATATAATCCTTTTTCTTAGAATGATAAGTACAATTACTTTCCAGAATATATATGTACATATAGGAAGAGAAATTTGCGCGTGAAAATGGAAGGAGAACAGTTAATTGTCATTGATATCGAACAACCCATCGGTAGCTGTGACTCTCACTAATGCAAATTACCGGTTTTGACTTAATGAAAATCAATTTTAATGCTTAGCATTAAGTATTTAAGCATTTAATGTTAAGCTTCAATAAAATTTAAGGCTGACTGTATTGTATAGTGTGATCATTTAAAAACACTGGGATACAATCATTTTCACTAATAAAGCCAATGCACCGGGTTTATTTAACACATAATTTAAATAAATAAAAACTACATTGAGGCTACATTATCAAGCATTAATATTACAGTAAAAGATGAAATTATTTATAGGCACAGGTTTTAAATTCAGTTCTTGCATCATGGGATTTTGTAGTCCTTGGGAAACCCCTAATATGGTAATTAGCGACACAGGATGCTGTTGTAGGTCCTATATCGTTAATTACCATAATAGGGGTTTCCCAAGGACTACAAAATCACATGATGCGTGCCTGTAAATAATTCCATCTTTCACTGTAATGTTAATGCTTGATAACGTAGCCTCAATTGTGCTAAGAAACTAGTCGCATGTAGTTTTTTATTTAATTAAATTATGTGTTAAATTAATCCGGTGCATTCACTTTATTAGTGAAAATGAACAGAATCTGTGCACGTAAAATATTATTTAGGACTACGATACAACTTTCGTTATATTACTTCACTTTACAAAACAAAGAATATATATATGCAACTTTGTATACATGAAAGTAGGCTACAAATTCTTTCTGAATCTGTTTTATTTTATTGTTGCTTGTTTTGTTTTTTGTCTATTTTTACCATACTTTTATTAACTCTCACTGTCTGGTTTCCGGGTCAGATCTTGTAATCAATTTCTAAGTCACTTCCCATCCGTCAATCATCTAGAAGTTTTGCTCACTTGCTTATGTCTGATGACAGTACAACAATATATAATAATACTAGTATACTGATATATTAATAGATTCCGCCAAGGCAACATGTCCTTCCGTGCGCCGTTACTACCGAAACCAGCCGCTAGGCGGCGGCATATAAATATACACGCAACTACTTATGAATTATATATTATGTGTATATTTCTTATATATTTTAATCATTATATAATATAGAAAGCGTGGTTTTTAAAAGTTTTTTAACATTAATTATTGTGTTTCAGTTCTGACTAAAATACCAGAAATTTTGAAATATCAGAAGTTGATCAATATTTATTTCGTATCAAAACTTACTTGATGTCAACATTATTTATAGAAAACAGATAACTTTACCACCCACTTACCAGTAAGTTTATCTGGATTAGCTGATGAGAGAAGAGAGATCCTCAGTGAATGTTTTTTAAAACCTCAATGTAATCAAAAAAATTTAGTAATGATAAAAGGTAACTACATAGGAATTACAAAATTTTTATTAACAGAACTAAACCCGAAGCGTCCAAATTAGGATTTGCTCTTTATCAATAATTACTGTGAGCACTAAATCGGCAACTTATGTTAATATGCACTGTAAATAAAGAACTTTACGTTGAATTTTTGTTGTGAATAACAAGAAGTTTGAAGATCTTAAAATAGATCCTACTTCGTGACATGAGATTTTTTTTTTTTTATATTCTATTTCTAACTAATATCTTTAAAATACATATAGTTACATAATCTGTATTTTCTAAAAAAAAAGAAGAATAAGTAAATCCCGCCTTACTTAAGTCGAAACAGAATTAACTGTAACGATATTAACTGAACCCTAAATAATGGATTAGTTAAAAGGGATTAAATTCATTGATAGAAAAATGTTGTTAGTAGAAATAGGATAAAAAATCCAATGTTTAGATTCCAATGCTTTTCTTTTCTGTCATTCGTTTTTTTTTTTTTTTGGGGGGGGGGGGATCTCGCTACTTTCTCGACAAGGTAAAGATTTGAAATGTGAGAAACGGATCGTCCCTAGTTCTCAAAACTATACAGACCAAGTTTCAAGAAGATCTATCCAGTGGTTCAAAGTTATTAGGCGGACATACACACAGACTAATTGATCTGATAAGCGTTATTTTTGTAGCTTTTTCCCAAGTGACATCTGTTTTTGTTAAATGATTTTATTTTGAATTTTAATCTACTCGGATTTTATGTAAATAGAAAATATAAGATTTACAAGAACTTTTACATAATTTTTTTTTAACAATTCATAAAAATAAAAAAAAAATCAGTAAAATTTTAGTTTTTATCTACTACAAAAGTTTTGCCATAAAGTGAAAACTACGAGCAGAATCATTTATATTCCATTTAATTTTCATATATACTGGTATTCTACAAAACATGTAGAACATAATGTATCTTCTTTGCTTTTATTCGTACATTCACAATTCCTAATAAATTTTCATTCTTCCATTTTCTCACTGCATTGTCTTCCCATAAAAATCTTACTGATTGTCCTCTATTTTTTTTTTTCCCAGTATCATTTCGTTTTTCTGTGTCTAATACGCTTTTATTCCTGTCCGCCATGTTTGTTGTTACTGATTAAATAATTAATTTCACTATTACAAAACAAACGTGCTTATAAAACCGGTACAGGGTGATCATATACCGGAGACACACAGGCTTGAGGAAAATCAAACAGGAAAAAAAAAAATGTATTGTTTTGTTTAGTGTTCTCAAACGGTAGTTGGCGAGCTGTTTGTTTGTTTGTTGTTGTTTTTTTTTGGTGGGGGGGAGTTGCTCAAGTTTTCAAAAAGAGCAACATTTTGTTTTCTTAATTTTGATTATATATATATTATATACATACTTTTGTATAGAATTGGAGGTGGAAATCAGCAATACTGCTATATCTATTACACTCAATATGTCATTCGTTTTCTTGAATGACAGAATAAGTTTTCTGGTTATTTTATGCAGGCAAGATCTTTAAGGTTTCTAGAATTAAAAATTTATTAAAAAAATATTATTAAGTTTATTACAAATTTTGAAAAAGTGGTGGACTCATTTTCTGGTAATGAACCGGTATACTAGCTTTTCGAAGAACTGGTATGTTTCAAGTTACGTAATTTTTAAATATAACTTTTCTTATTCATATTAGGTCACTTTCCTCTTTTCTTTTGTCTTATTTTTCACTAACAATGATTGTGTCTTGTGGTTGACACTTTTCTTTGTATTTAAGCTTAGGGTTTCTGTACAATTGTAATAAAAATGAAACTGTATCCTTCTTCATTTTATCTCTAGTACATTCCTGCATTCGAAAATCATGGCATAAGAGGTTAGAGGTTTTTTTTTTCCCTTTCTGCGTCCCCACAGGAAGATATAATTATGACCAAGACATTTTTATGAGGGCAAAGTGTGGTGTTTCAATTCATTTGGGGTGAAGTATCAAACGCCCTCTTCTGAGACACTCCCAAATGGGGAACATTTTTTAATATTTTTTTTAGACGAAAAAAATTATAACTCAGTGGGGAACCACTAAAAAAAAAATGTATATATTTTGATGGCTAATCTTCATAGATAACTTGACACTTCAGTAATTTGGATGAAATTATATCGTTTGTATTTCGAACTTTCCAGAAACAAGAATCTCAATCCAAATTCTTAAAAAGGAATAATGGTCGCTTTCCCCCCCCCCCCCCCAATTTATGGCTCTTGTACTTTATTTTAATTTTTCTCGCATAAATTGTCGGAATTTTTTAATAGACCTTGTTATCTATGCCAGTGGTTTCCAAATTTACGGCGTTAAGGATTTGCAAAAGGGATCTTGAGAATATTTCGTTGCTGTAGAACATGTTACAGAAAATTTAAATGTAA
>JAFIDM010003189.1:42389276-42499532 GCA_023159025.1 Thereuonema tuberculata | reverse complement strand
TTTCATCTTGCGGATATTCAAAAGTTGGTACTCCGACTATATCCTCTTTTTAAAATTTATTAGGTTGCCAATGAAATTCTTTCAATGTTAAAAGTACCCGCGAAACACGAGTTTGAAAGCACTGATGTAGACTAAGAAGAAAGTTTCACTGTTATATTTGATAAAGGAAATACATTTCCTTCTTTAATATTTAGTGAAAATTTAACAACTCTCAGTATCTTAAAATTTTAATGAATTATTTTTTGTAAATAGATCTTTCAATAAATGCACTGGTTTGTGTTACCTCATTTTGCAATGAATTATTATTTTTATTAGAAATTCCTTTTAATTCTTATTGATCAACTGTTTAAATTTATCACTGATTTTTCAAAATTGAAAAGCCGTTCCACATGATTCTGTTACTGACAATTTAACCGTTATTGGTTCGATACAAATTACCAATCATTATCAAAACACGTGACTATCGATTAACCAATCAAAGTCTTAATACTCTTTCAATTCTTGTGTTCATTCAATCAGTTAGATTTCAGTATCATTGTTTGAGTCTTCTTCGACAGTATAATGCTAAAGCCGAAGAAAATTCATTAACTTTTCATTTTTGTTTTTTTAAATTACGTTCAGGTAATACGCTGTTTCTTTTGAAATGAAGATTTCATTTGAAATGTCGTTGTTGTTGAGTTACACTTTTCTTAATTTAAAATGGATTTCCCAATTCTTGTCGCTTTCTATCTTTGTTGTTTTGATGTGTTGCGAAGTTCTATTTACAAATTCATTGAACTATTTGTTGCTAAGGAAGTAGTTGGTTCTGCTGTTTATCAATTCAGGCCTCGAATGAAGGTTGACAACATCATGAAGATACTTACTTCATTACAAAAGTTAACGGAAATAGAAGAATCTCAAGAATATTCAGAATATCTGAAACATTTAAATAATTAATTTAGCATTTGTGTAATGTTCAATTATTATTATTATATTATTATTAATATTAATATTATATATTTGGTTAATTAATACAAATAAATTAAAAAACGAAACAAAAAAAAGAAAAGCTCGATTATTATTTTTTTAATGTCTATTTTAAACAACAATATTTTAAACCAAAAAACGGACGAACCTAAGAAATTATATACGTTAGTACCTTGAACACTAAAGTATATAATTTCTTAGGTTCGTCCGTTTTTATAACTGCAGCTATGTTTTCTCCCTTCATTGCAAAGCTGTGGGTTGCTTTTAAGTAGATTTCTATATTCGTGAAGCTATTCATTTCCACAATCTATATCCATAATTAGCTTAGCGATATGTGCATTAACATCTGTATATCGCTTCGATCAGCGGCCGGCAAATACGTCCTTCTAGAAATTTGTGAAATGTAATTAATAAAATAAATAAAAGCATGTTAATCACATAAATAGTTTTGAGAATCATTTATTTGAAAACTTTTAATAAAATAATCGTCTGCGATTTGTACCATCCATTCTTGTTTCAAACATGTTCGTTCGGAAAGCTGTCCGGTGAATGTGTTGGCCAGGGAATTGACGAACAGTCTGTAGACCCTCTCAAGTTGCCTGCTCTGTGTGTAGGTGGCCAGTGTCTTGCCGGAAAAATACATCTTTTATTTTCTCGAGGAATGGGATCAGAATCGGCTGGATAATGAACCGACTACGTAGCACTGATCAGTACTAGAGTAACTAGTACATGATATGCTGTGTGGATTTTGTAGGTAACCTCTCTCTAGGTCTCCATCGGACACCTAAACGATCATCACTCATTCCCAGACAAAATGTGCTTTTGTCAGACTTTATTCGGTACTTCCTAGCATGGCAATGGCGACGGGTAAATCCTTTCTTCAAAGAGACGATTGGAAACGGTTCAAATGGATACGAAGCAACAGTGCCTCTAATACGCCTTCGATCTGCCACATCTTCCTTCCTTTCTGATCCGCCGCTCTTGGCTATCTACAACATTGCCTCCGGGTCTTCACGTAGTTGCCAAAATGGTTGCATTGCCGTCACCTTCACGACCAATTCGTTCCGCAATTTCCAGCACTGCTTCGTAAAAGCCCACTCAAAATCCGAATAGTGCATCACTTGTTAAAGGAACGACTAACGAACGCTCTGAGCACTATCCATTGATGGCAGCAGTAGACTATTAATTTCTCATCTGACTGCCGTCAATGGAGGATGCTCACGACGTTAGTAAACTATTGCTAGAAGGTGCCGTGATATTCGGATTTTTAAGTGAATTTCTCCAAGTTCACAGACTATCCATACCTTTAAACATTACATATTTTATTATTTAACTTGACTTCAGTGAATTTTCATCTATTTCTTGAATGATCCTTTATTCTATAATAAAGAAATTCTTAGAATGATCAATTGTTTTCTTCAAGAGTCGGAATTACATTGCTGAATAGATCGAGTTTTTCTTTCTTTTTTTTTTTTCTTCCTTGGGAGGAATTATATCTTTCCACAGCTTTCTTTATTGCAACTTATTTTCAATTCGGTTTTTTTTTTTTTTTCAAAATTTTGCTTAGGATTCCTGGATTGGTCGTTTTGGAAATTGGCTTGAATAACATTTAAATAGACTGATGGAAACTGAAATTGGAATGCAAGTATTGGACATGTTTGGAGGCGCCTAGCGGGCAATCCTCACAACTCCAACAGCATTACAGAACTGACCAATCAGGCATAAGAACATAAGATATCCGCGAATGTCATCGATTCTCCGCCATAAATAATTGCAGAGCTGGCAGAGCACTAACCAATGCTGAATATTTTTTTTTATTTATTCATCATTGTTAAATGCTAAAAAAAATACTTTTTTTCAGAATTTGTGGGTATTGATAAAATAATTTGTTCACTCGACTAGAGCTTCTTGACCGGTGTGCCGCGAATTCTGAAGACACACAGTAAATGCTCTAATCTGAGCTAAGGCATCAAATAGCCACAAGTCATCTTAAATTTATATTTCAGAATAAATGTTTAAATAAGCTGTACAAATATGTAAGTCATCTGGGCTTTTCAAAGGATTACATTCTAAAGTTGTAAAGTTTCCGAGATTTTAACATTCGCTCTATATAGAAGCCTTGGGGCGTTATGTGATCGCTGTTGGGATTGCTGCTCCCATCTTGTTTCTATTTGAAACCTTTTCCAAATTAACGCGGGAAGGCGACCAAAATTCCCCACAGTAAAGCATTGGAATCTAAACAATGGATTTCTGTTCTATTTCTATTAATATTTCGTTATCTTAAACAATGAATATATTCATATCATTTTAGTTAATCCTGTGCGCATGACTTGATACAATTAAGGTGAATCCGATGTAGACAAATAAAGTCTGTAATGTGGATTTAAATCAATGTTTTCATAAAATGGAAAAATGTAGATTATTTGTATTGAAAAGATTTTGTAATTTGGTTTTTTATTTTATTCGTTTTCCCATTTAAACAAAAAACAAAAGAAATGAGGAATTTAACAAATAACTTTTTACGGAAAGTGGATTTTAAGTTCTTTTGAATTTCGTGGTTTTTTTGTGGAGTTTTTGTTTAATCCTGTAATATTCTAATTTACATTATAACTTTAATAATTGGTTTAATAATAAAACTTCATTAATAATTTCAAATAGTCCATCATCTTTATGAACATCTAAAACAACAAAATAAATAACGATTTTTTTTTTAATACTAAAAGGCAAATACTTTAGCTTTGAAGTCACTGTCTCTTATGCAATCGCTACTTAATAAGAACCAGAATTATCAATACAATAAAAATGTGAAGGACCAACAGTCGAAAGGACATACAGTGGAACCCCGCCATTCGTCCGCCTCGCTATTCGTACAACTCGTTATTCGTCCAACTTTTTCAAGTAAAATTGAACTCGCCATTCGTACGCTTGCTCGCGATTCGGACAGCGTGACCTTGTTACTGGCCGCGCCACGCGGTCGCTTCAGTTCAGTCTCGCGCTAGCTTCCGTACGCTACGCATTATCCACGCAAGCTTCATGAAACTTTGTGATATTTTATTGTTATTTTTATTAAAAATAGTGCAGCCATGGGTCCAAAAAAGATTACTGATTCAACTAAGCCTAAAAGGAAAGCAGTGAGAACGACTATTGAATTGAAAAAAAGAACTCGTTGCGAAGTTTGAAAGTGGAACTCGTGTCTCTGACCTGGTAACTCAGTATGGCATGGCGAAATCAACCATATCGTCTATACTGAAAAAGAAAGAAATAATAAGAGAGGCCTGTATATTTATTGTTTTCATAGTTTTTATGTACTTTACGCTTAAAGTATTATTACAAAGGTTTAAATAAGCAATCATCTCTGGGTTCTGGAACGGATTAATCCAATTTAAATTATATCTTACGTGAAAAAATGATTCGCCATTCGTACAAATCGCCATTCGAACTGCCTCCTGGAACGGATTGTGTACGAATAGCGGAGTTCCACTGTATACCGAGATCACTGTTTGTAAGTCCTCTAAACATTAAACAGATTTGAAACCTTGTGGACAATGATAGACATTATCCACATATATATTTACAAAAGAATATATCGAAAAATGATGTGCTAATACTGTTTGTATAATGAATACTAGTAAGAAATTCATTATTAATATAAGTGAAATATGCGGAAATTCATTAAGGAATAAGCAATGCATAGTGCTGTGGAGTACCTATTGTTATATGAAAACTTAAGAAAAACACGGGTATGTAAAACGTTATTCAACAGCTGATGAAATCCTTGTATTATTGTTGTGTTAAAAGAAATCACAAGTAATGGCCGAAAGAAGTTGCAAGGCCTAATATCATTAATAATATTAAATGTTTATCAGATATCAATGCGGTATGATTACGATTCCGTTCACGTTGATTTAAAGTGGAAATTTGTGTCTCATCGTATTTATGAGAAGAAATGGTTATTAAGATGTTAAATCCCAAGTTTTTGAATGGGATCGATTTCAATTCAACCAGACTCTCCAAAGTGTGGAATTCATCTTAACCCAAGCAAGGTTGGGAATTATTTAAGTGGATAGATATCAGTGAAACAAGGTATCGTAGTACTTTTCCTATTTTACAATATCTTAAATTGATTCCAAAAGTAAATATACTGAATAGAAGATGTTCCGTGCCTAATCTGTGGTCAGACAAACTGATTTCTTGTATTGAACATTTTGCTTAATTATTAATGAAGAATATTTAATTCTGCAATTATATATACAGAGAAATAGAATTCCATTAAGTGTATGGCAATTTCAACATGTATTAACTGCGAAATATACCGAATTCATTTTGATGAGTTCTACTACATCTTATTCTTTTCTTATCCAGTATTTCAAACGTCTGTCTTTTTGTCGGACAAATCTCATTTTGTTCCGAAAAAAGGGCAGGAAGTATTAAGTAAAAGGGTCACCAGTATTTTATGATCACCCTGTAATTAGCCAACTGTTCATAAGAATTCTTAATTTGATACCAAACACGATGTAATGCAGCTAGTGGAGTTATTAGGCTTGGGTAGGTGGAACGGAACAGCTGTTTTGATCTTGTTGCAGATAACTGTTACAGGTAACGGTTACTAAAGCTAACAGAATACCACAATGCTACCAGAATACCGTGCTGTTGTCGGTTCAAATTCACCAAGAACCAAGTTTTTAGTGAATTTAGATGAAGTTTGCATTTTCTATTTTGATAAGAAGCGCGATATTTTACAAATAATATATATATGTAATGTATTGAATGAACTAGAATTAAAAATATGAAAATAAAGCCAAAAGAAAAAACAAAACAAAACAAGCAGATAGAAAGATCACATGATATACTGAAATAAAATCTCAGCAATTTACTGTTGATCATACACTGAGACCTTCCTTTAAAATTTAAATTTAATTATATACAAATTTAAATCTTTTTTTTTTCTTTTATTTTTTTTTACTCGTATTTTGTATTCACCCAAATAAATTATTCAAGAAGCCGTTTTTGATTAATGTGATTAAAAAGGGGATTCAATGAAGGACTTAAAATCTACATATATTTTTTTTTCTAGAAGAATCCAATGGGATAATGAATGTTTGAAACTGCTAAAAGAAGCCATTAACTTCTTTGATTGGACAGCGTCTCCCCTGAACTCGAAGAAAGAAAAAGACGAAGAGCAAGGCAAATTATAACCTTGTGTGTCTGCCATCAGACATGTGTCAAACATTGTGGCATTTCAGTCAGAGAAATCGAAGTGCGTTGCTCTTAACATTCACAATTACAGAAACACCCCTGAGCAGTTTTCGTCCACTGCGGTTACACGGCTGCTGTGGTCATTAGGACTGAAAAATCAGACCGTCCTTTTGTTATACGTGGGAGGATGGAGAAGCGAGGCAAAAACAGTCCCTCTCCCACAGATCAAAGAAATTGGACCATGTGTATTGTAAACAATCTTCCGCCTAGTTAGTTTACATACTATTAGGGAATGCAGCACGGCGTTGTCTGGGCCAAGAACGCAGTAATCAAAACACGTTCGTAAGGTTGGAATACGATTTGTTTATGCTCGTTGATTTACTTCGTGAAATGAAGCAGAGTAGCATCTCTCCTGGTGATATAAATAGAATTCCAAATTCTATTTACAATTGATTGATTGCTGTGATCTAGTTAGAAGTTAAGGTTAGCAATCAAATCGTAAGTCACAATTTCCGAATCGTGGATTACTGGGGTTAATTTATGGAATTCACATATTTAGAAAATGGCGAATATAGGAAGCCAAATAGAAAATTACAGTCTCCATTTTGAAATTAATGGTACAATTCACTTTTAATTACTGCCTTCCCCTCATCTCCTTACTTTTAGTTTTGTAACCGTATTTTAATCACGACATATTGGTGATTAAGCATTTTTCTATTTACTTAAAACAAGTAAATCTAAAATCAGTGGTAAGCTATTCCTTTTTCAGAATAATCGAGAACTAGATTGGAGTCAAAAGAAAAGAGAACGATATTATGAAACATAGAATGTTGCCCGAGTTCGAAACCAGTTAAAAAAAATTAATTCTCTATTAAATGAATAAATAATTGTAAGTAAAAATACAATTAAAGTAAAATAAAAGTAAAAAGAAAGAAAAATCAACTAAAAGAGAATCAAGTAAAAAAAAATTAAAAATAAATACAAAACCAACAGTTTTGATGGTTAACAAGCCAACATTTTCAAGGTGTGAAACATTAAATAAAGAAATTCTTTACTTAGCTCTCTACTCAGTGTTTCACACATTGAAAATGATGACTTGTCAGCCAACGAAACTGTTCGTTTAATCTTATTTTTATTTTTTTAGTTGAATTTTTTTACTTTTATTTTTAATTTTTTCAGCTAACTATTCATTGTTTACACGTTAATCCTGTAATTAATTCTGTTTAAGGCATATCAAATTGAATAATTTGATATGATTTACTATGAAATAATTCTTCATAGTAAAATGAAGAATATCGCCTCTTTACTTTTGAAAACCAAAAACGCAGTCGTTTTACAAGAAAATATTATTAATAATAATAATTAATAAAAAATGCGCGGGAAACAACTCGATCTATATTTAATCATTTAAAAAAAAAAAAAAAAAATTAAAAGGAGTTTTTAAGTAATTAGAAAGATTTCTGACAAAGAGTTCTGGACACAAAACGTCTTATATCTTAAAATATTTATCAATGATCTGTTTGCGTCTGTGTCCGTCTGTGAGCTTTTAAGTAACTTAAAAAAAGAATATACCAATAATTCTTAATCGTTCTTTCCTTAGAATTGTCTTGTTGATCTTCCAAATCTAATGTTTCTACAGTTCCGCATCAGAAGGATATTTATGTTGTTAATTTTCTCTATTTCTTCGGTCGCTTAACTATTGTCCAATAATTGCTTAATGGTAACCAGTTGCCTCCAATTAGACAGTAATTGATATTGGCTCGTTCTCGTGTTATTTATGGGACATTTAACTTAGTTTCGTAATGGAAATCGGTTCGGACTACGTTTAACTATTGGGTATTTACTCTTTAATATGTGAACTACATTGTGGAGATTCATTTGTTTTACTGATGTGGTCAATGTTAAATAACAACCTATTTGTTCAACGCCTGATGACGTAGTCAGAAGGACTTCTAAATTAGTTGTTCTAAAAGCTACAGTGATTTTAAGTTAATATAATAATGACTAAAAAAATTTGATATTCTGAAGAATTACAAGATTTGAATATTTCAAGTACAATTTACATTGAAATTTTACAAAATATTAATGAACACACTAATGAACAGAATCTTAAGCTGTCTGTTTTAAATTTTGTGGATTAATTACACGCATTTAATAAGCAAATGACTGAAATGGTGAATGAAGTACATTTGAATGTGTGCTGGTATTGTAAGGGTATGTGTTAGATCATTCAAATGTCCTGAATGATGTCAATCCCTGATGTGATCATAGTCGGAACCAAAAGTAATATCGGAGGAGATATGTTGTCATTTCTGTTTCAAGATTAATGCTCGATATATCGCGGATGAGGCAATTGCGTCTGTAATCTTATTTGATTCAGTTATTGGCAGATGGTTTCCCTGGATACTGATGACTGCAATGCAGGCCTCACAGGATATTGGAGTGCTGTCACTCTTACACCAGACTTCGTAGTTATCCGTCAGCAGATAAGGCGGTCCTCTTTGGTACATCTGGAATGGCAGATAACTTAGAGCCATGCAGGACGTGAACGAATACCTGTAAAGCATCCATTGCTGCCACACCAAGGGATGGCTGACAGAAATGATTGACTATGACTGATCCATCATCGTCATTCAGTCCTACTATACGTCCCCTGATCCCCTGGTCTAGTTTAAAATGTACTTTATAAACAGTAGTTGGCATAATGCGAAGTATCGCTTTTAGTCTGTTCCGTATATTTGTGAAGACACGTGATCTCAATTAACCAATCATTATTTCCTTTCTTCACAAGAGTTATTGCTTGGTCGCATGTGGAATGTCGTTGTCGTTGCGGTGTTTACATTCTATTTATCCTCGCCCTACAATTTTTTTTTTTATTATTTTTGTTGGTTTTCAATAGTAAGATTTTTTTTACATTTATTTATTTTTGATTTCATAAAAGTTTGTTTTTATGTTATCGATCATTTCTGTTATCGATGCCAATTGCTCTCTTTTCTTGCCCGGCGTTTCAAACAATGGGCTAGGCTTAATGGTAAGCGTGGCTTCGATTTCCTTAACAATATTGAACACTGAGATGAAATATCTGCTGCTTCAGCCGTTTCACGATAAAGATAGACGAAATAAAAAAATTGTATTCCAAATGATTCCTCTCGATTGATCCTTTAAACGAACAACGGTATGTGTACAGCAGCCGCCGTGTTCAAAACGGAAGTAAATGGAATGACTAATGCTCAATCGTTCACCATATATGGAGTTACATCATGGGTCTTCAGATATAATAAACGGACTGTAGTAACATGCTTTCTGCCAGTGCATCTACAGCGTTAGCAGCTAGATCGGCTGTGATCTTTACGTTATTCCTTCTTATGTCCTTCGACAACTTTGATTACTGACACCTTAACAGTAATGATTTGACTTTATTTTCCCTATTATTTTCGATAAATTTTAGAGAATGTTTACAGTTATATTTTTAGCATTGACTATTTTAGATATCTACAAAAATAAATTAATGTAGAAATATATTATAGGAAATTCTTTAATGGGTTTGTACAATAATAAATTACACAAAATTCTTAACATGAATCTATTCTTTAAGTAAGACTAATTACACACATTCATTATAAATTTTACGTTTTAAAGCTTGTTACGACTTAAGATATTTACAGTGAAAATACAGTGTTTGGAAATTTATGCAAATTTGATGGGATAAGGGCTAATCCCATTTTATTAGATTTCCAAATTATCGGAAAAATAATCTCACTGTTTCTTGCAATATTTTAGAAAGTTAACATTATTGAGATACTTTAAATATTGAAAATACTACAATTTACTCTTTATAAATTTGACAAATATAAATTTTTTAAGCAAAAAAATGTAGAACAATTAAAAGAATTACTGATAAATGGAATAATTTTACTTATGATTCCTATAAAATTTCAAATATAAGACGCTATGGATATGACTTACATGTAAAAGGGTTTTGCATACTTTCAGATTAAAAAAAAAAAAAAAAAAAAATCAGTGTCATGCAGAAATGATATATAATTCTGCAAAACAAGGATTTTTTTTTTTTTTGCTGCATTATCTTGACTCGCATTTAATTTTAATTTACAAGATAAAACCACAGCAATTTACTATATACATGGATCATATGAGATAACTTAAATGATACATTATAATTTAAAAATTATAGAAGTTTTTGAGTTTTGATTTGATTACTGTCATCCGGTATTTTTTTTTTAAATACTTAAAATAATTAGTAATATTAGTATTTTAACAATTAAGTTTTTACATCAAAATTTATTATAAGATTTCTAGATACTTTTTCAATATAAATGATTAAATAAGAGCAAAGTCTTAGAATATTGTCTAAATTGTTTCTAAATTTTAGTTACTTTAATTTCCGTTTGTGCTTATGAAGAGGAGATAAATTGGCCGTATCTTCGCAGAAACAGTTTTGTATTAGTTTTTTTTTAAATTTCATATCACTGTGCGGCTTTATATTCTACTTGCAAAAAAAAAAGCCATACACCTGATTAAGCAAAAAGACATTTATACAAAAATATCGTTACAACTAGTTTCTCCGCCGAGATGTGGTATTCTCAAGTATCTTCATATTGTTTAGTAATGTAAGTTAATTCTATTCTTATATTCTACTCTTTTCTAAATTGAAAATCATTGATTGAAATCTTTGCTTCGTGAAACTCATTGGACCAGCTATGAGTTTTGTCTGTTCGATATATACAGGCTGTCCCCGGTTACGATCAAGATCGGATTTGTACGTAACTCGGATCCCTGATGAACAGCGCAGATACGATAATAATCATAATATAATGGCTCATATATGCTAATAATAATACCTCACAAAAATCGATTAAAAAAGTTAAGATGAAAGTGATGCTGTGCGTAAGCGATCGTATAAACAATGAGACTAACCCCTAGCGTAAAGTTACCTGCTGCGCCAACAAACCGCTTACGTCAGAAGGGTTTGTGCGAAAGAAACTAGTTCCCGAATTATTAATTTAAATATAAAATTATCCTTGGGAGCCTGTTCGTAAGTACGGAGCGCGTAAGTCAGGTCGTCTGTAACCCGAGGACCGCCTGTGTAAATAAAAGTCGGTGTTGATGACGCTCGAAAAGACGAACTTTTCAGTTAAGAAGAAAGTAAATAAAATATGATTAAAAAAATATTAATGATATATATTTACGTAGTGGATAAACAAATAAAATCATTGCTGCAAATAATTATTTTCAATGAAGTAACTTGAATGTTGCCAAATTTAGAAGAATTTCAGGGCTTTGTTTTGCGGACACTTGAAAAAAATTAAGAATTTTAAAACCAACTTTTTAAAAAATAAAATAAAATTTAAAAGAAAATTAACTACTTTAATTCTTTCAAAGTACTATTATTTACTGTGTTAGCTTTTTTAATATTATGATATTATAATATTCGATAATTTTTAGTTAATCGAAATGTGAACATATTCTTGAAATTAGGAATTTTTGTTTTTGGTTAATGTAAATTTATTTTTTTATGTATTTTTTTGTATGATAAAATTGAGATATTTATTAGATGAAATAATGTTGAATAATGGAATTTTGCAGTAAACAAAGCACGTGTTATACTAGTTCTTTTTAACTAATATAAACAATTTCGTTACTCTTGAAGATTTGGCCTCTGAAAATACCCTATTCCTACTTTTGTTTGGGTCTCTGAACACGATGGTGAAATCCGTTTGTCGATCCGACATCCGTTCGGGAGTTGTTAGGATGGACAGACACGGACGGATGGACAGGACAAACGCAATAGCTACCGATTTTGGTCGCTATCAGAATAGCTCCCAAATGGGTCGCTAATAAAAAAATGTACAATGATCTAATCTCTTCAATTTTTACTTAGATTTAAACTGGAAGGGAACAAATTTTAAAGCTATTAAACAGTTAAAATATGAACTCCATTTAAATTAAATTGTTGGAAAGTTGAAGATGCGAGGGCTTCATTACTTTATCGTAGTAATATTGATAAAATTCATTTCTACCTAATTGAAAAGAAGGAAAATTAAATTTATCGCATTTTCAGCTTTTAACAATACTTAACAGAATATAGGGTTTGTGTTTCAGAAGATATTCCTCGTCTTAGTCCTAATTACTCTTATCCTTTTTTGTCTGCACTAAATTTCACAATAAAAATAAATAGAAGATACTAAGTGACTTGGTTTTTATTCACCAAATTGTACAGTTTTTTTTTTCCTTTTTCTTAATTAAGACTTAGGAAGACAAATTAAAAACAAAAAAAATCTTAAAAGACGGGATTTGAGCTTGTTTTATTTATTTTTTTTCCCCAACAACAACGAATTTTAATTCAAGGTTGCATTGAGAAACATCTGGAAGCAAGTACTGAATTTTAGTGCATTCCATGTGCAATTTTCCCCTAATCAATGATCCGAATGTGTAGTTACACGAGGAATAGTGTTTCGGGTGATTTTTGCACGAGGTTCAACGCTGGGTTATTTTATGTAATTAATGTGACCTTCTCGTAGCCTCGCGCAAATGTCTGTTGATAATGGTGTTTTTATTTTAATCGAAATGGGTGTCGGCCCCGCTATTACCATTCTCGTAGTAAGAGACAAATGAATGAAGAAGGAAACCCTATGCGAATGAATGAATGAATGGGTGAAGGGATGAATGAAGATGACTCACAGGAGTCTGAACGGTCAGAGAATTTTTCCGTTGGCTTTGAATTTATGATTAGGGTTAAAATGAAAATGCAGTCAGTCATTATTGATGAAGGTAAATATGCTTCTCCTTTGAATTTTTCAAGCCTTCCAATGCTGTTGCTTAATTAAAATTACAACTTAAATATATTTGTAGGTGTAACGTTTTTGATGATGGATAGAATCGTTGACAATTGGAATTCTTCTTTTTTTTTTTCCTTGTTTTTTTTTTTACTTTTTTAAGTCAAAATTTAAAATGTTACTTTAAAAAAAAAAGTTGGAAAACGAAACTAGAATAAGTTTCTTGTTAATTTTTGTGTTAGTTTAATTAATGTTTTAATATTAATAATTACCCTATATCAAAATAGTATTCTCTTTTAATTCAAAAGAAAAAAAAAAACAACATTATTATTAAATACTATAAAAAAATCTCTCCATTGTATATTATAAATACTTCTTCAAAGTCATCTCCAAATTTCATACAACTATAAACGAGATTTCTGCTTTTGCGAAATTCAGAACTTGAAAAAGCAGAACAATGGCGTCTGTGAAATATCGTTTATAATTGTTTGAAATTTGGAAGTGACTTTGAAGAAGAAGTATATTTAACATTATTATTAATAATGTAAATGTAAAAAGATAGTAATTCAAAACTTTACATTCCATATTATTTTGAAAACGGAATTTTTCATTATTTTTTTAATAGAAAAAAAAAATCGGTTAATTCTGAGCAGGTTTTCGTGACTAAAGAGTTAATCGTAAGTATAAAATCACAGCACTGTCATTCCTTAACTAACAGCGACTGTTGTTGGTTTCGTATCGATTTTGTTATTACAGTACGTCTCTAATTAACCTTTAAAATACCTTTAGTTCACATCAGCGGAAAAAATTTGGAATAAAAAACTTTGTTTAGAATGTGTAAATTTGAAAATAGAAATATTCCTATTCAACAATCTGTGGTTGTCAAGGTTGAAACTTTAGCGAAGATGCCCATTGAATTTGCTATATAACACCAATAAGTAAAGAGCTGTGAGTAAAAATACCCTCAAAATACAAAGTTAAAGTGTGTGTCCCACGATAAGCCTTGCAGGCTTTTGGGGTCGCGGGAGGTCAGGCTCCCAACGTTTCGTGACTAACGGGACGAATTTGAGGTCGGGTGGTCAGCCCAACGCCCGCCCGCCTTTAACTCCCGGAAAAGAAGCCTGTAATCACTAAATCGAAAATGTGGCTTTACCAAAAAAAAGGTCGCTTAATTTTTTGTGCTTCACGGCGCGCTTTTTTATCTACTAAAATCCCAAGCTTTTTCATTGCTTTTTCTGTTGATTCTAGATTCGTTGGGATAATAAAGAGCATGATTAAAAGATGAGTAACAACCTCGTTTACAAATATCCCGGAGTATTTTTAAGACGATTTTAATGTGAACTAATACTTCGTTGTTAGAACGTTAACATAATATGTATTTTAAATTTCTGATTGCCCAGATTATTAGATGTAAGTTATTCTAGAGTGGTAACCCTAAATTTTGATGACAGACGAAATCTCAGAATTTTCTTAGGGTACATCGGTGCTTATGTCTAATAACTCTTGAGCCATCGGATGGATCTTCTTGAAACTTGGTTCGCATATTCGAGAACTAGGAACAATATAACTTCTATATTTCAAGTCTTTTCCAGATTTCTTGTCGAGAAATGAGGTCGATAAAAATTTTCATAGAAAAGCATTGGAATTTATAACATTTTATTTGCTATTTCTGTTAATGTCATCGTCCTAAGCAATAAATATTAAATCCTTACTGTCCGTTTTCAAAAGCGAGAATCACCACTGACGGACGATTCTACTCCGCAAAGAGGTGATACGCTGAGATGGGCACTATCCTAACACCTGTTTTCTTTTAGTACCTGTTATTTTTGCAATAGTATTTATTCTTTCCATAATTTTTTTCCGAAAAGCACAAATAGAATGCATCTACTAGTAAACTAACACTATAAAAAGTAAACATCCCCTCTTTGTTTCTCCTCACCCCTATTTTGCTGAAATCGAAGGAGACCTGACGCATGCGCAAAAGCGTTGAAGGCTCTCGTAAACAAAACCAAACAGTATAGCTAATGCATTGTGCAGTGTTGATACAATTAAAATTAATCCGATTTAAACAGTTAAATAAATAATGCGGGATTTTATTTATATGTTTTTGTTTGTTTTTTTTCTTTCAGAAACTTGGAAATTCTTTCGAACTCCTTCTATACTCTTCAGAATATTCATAACGTTTGTTTATTTTTCTTTTACAGAATGTCCATGTATTCCCATTCCTTACGGATCATGGTGTAAAGTGGTAGTGATTTCCTGATGATGCCAGGAACTTCTCAAGAAACGAGCGGTGCGGAGGGTGGCGGGGAAAGCAGTGAGAGCAATCCACTGCTTAGTATTCAGAGCAATGTGGACCAATACGTGAAAGTGGCTCATATAGGCACAGGTGCCTACGGAACTGTATTCAAAGCAAAGGACCTCAAGAACGAAGGGGCCTTCGTGGCCCTTAAGAAAGTACGAATACCTCTCAAAGAAGATGGAATCCCGACCAACACACTTAGGGAAATCGCGCTGCTCAGGCAGATTGGAAGCTACGAGCATCCGAACATTGTCAGGTAAGACGAATATTTATACATATATCCATACAGTCAATAGACTGCAGTTGAATTGGTTTCCACTGAATTGAGTAATAACCAGGCAACGTTTTAAAAGAAAAAATTTCTCAATATTTTCTAATGCAAGTGTGATAGCTTTTATATACCTTCATAAGGGGCCGTCCTTTAATTACGTGAGGTGTTTTTTTTAAAAATTTGGACCCCCTCCCCTCCCCCTTGGTGGAATTTCAAAAATTTTAACAAAAAAAACGGAAATCTTGCTTTAACAACCCAAAAAAAACCGGAAATCTTGCTGTAATATATATTTTCTCTGAATGAAAAAGTTTACGTGAGATTTTCGTTGACCCCCCCCCCTCCCCTTGGTGAGATTTTGCCGGACCCCCCTCCCTTTTGACCTCACATAATTAATGGACGACCCCTACCTATATTTTTGCTTTTCGGGAACTTGTTTTTTTCTTAATCTTCTTTTCAGTCGTCTTTCACGTTGGATTTATATAATTAACCGATTTCAAACGAAGCTCTTTTTTTTGTTTGCTTTATATTCATCAATTTTTGTAGATGGTTAATCACAAATGACTCCTTGATTGAATGACAACTAGTGAACATAGCCAGCACAGAAATAGGCCTACGACTATTTACATTTTTTAAATCAGTCACATGCTTAGATATTTTAAGTGGAGAAAGTCTTAAAATCCGAGAATTTTTTTATGAAGCTAATAATTTTTAGTTAAGCTTATGAATCAACATGTTTCCTCTAAAATTAAAGAAGAAAAAAAACCGTCAACAATAAAACACGTCTATTAGGTCTTGCCTTTATTGTATTTTAATGTTTATTTTTTTGTTTTGTTTTTTTAATTTTTGAAAATACCGTTTTGAAAATACAAGATTGTTCGTATTAAACTTTGTACCTAATTGTTTACTGGTTAGCATCCCTAGCTGACGATTGCTAAAAAGAGTGAAACACCTGTTATAATATGTCACTTAAATATTAATGAGTGACCAAATAACTATTGTAAAAGAAAACGATAACTCCAATGATTAATCATTGCAATTATCGCATCTCATTTCAAAACAGAATCTTTATTCTATGTCAAATTAGTTTTCACTCAAGAAAGAGATGTAGACTAGCGTCTTTTAGTCGAGGATACCTAAAGGTCTTACGATTCTGTTCCGGGTAGCTTTCTTGTGATTACATGCAAATAATTCGAGCATTCTAATCTAAATATAGATATTGAAACCTCCCATTCTATGCATTCTATTATTGGAGATGTAATCCTGGTCTTCAGATACAAAACAAACAAAGAAACTAAAAACTTGATTGGAAGTATAAATGTTTTCGAACCAGGAATTTTTAATAGTAAAATGACAAATGTAGCAAATACATACCCTTCAGCCTTAATCTTTTTGATGAAAAATTAAATTTAAAATAAAAAATTTAAAAATACTGATTTTGAAAAATTTTAAATTTTAATGAAATATTAAATGACTTTTAAAACAAGTTATTTAAAATATTAATATTTTTACGTGTGTAAAAGTTTTACATTAAAATAAAACAAACTAAAACAAGAATACTTAAAAGTTTGATAAAAACGCATATACTTTATATGTGGAGCCTTTCGAGTTTCGGGTTTTGAAGAGGGGTTCCGCAGAGGAACTCGAAAGGCTCCACAAGATGGTACAGTATTTTTGTAAAACTTTTAAGTATTCTTTGTTTTAGTGTGTTTTATTATATTTTAACATTTAAAATATCTGTCATCAGAAGATCTAGATGATCTCTGGAAAATCTTTTCATTAATCTTTTTGCAAATTAAATGGTTTCATTATCCGTCGTATGCTAATATTTTAATAACTTTATATTTGTGGCAAGAAATTATGAAGAACTAAGGAATTGTTGTTTTTTAACATTTCAAATGCGTAGTTTGAAGTCTTTTACGCTTTAAAAAAATTCATTGAGGCCGCTCTCGCTGGCACATGGATTTTCTCACTTGTTTTTTCATTGGTGAGTTTTTCATTGTGTATTTCTTCCTTTGAGGCATCACTGCGCTTCCGATGTATGAACTTTAAGGAATGTTCTCCGAACAAATGGAAATTATGAACAATTGAAAAAAATTGAAGACAGACAAATGGATTATAAAATCCATTATTGTTACGGATGATGAAGATTGTTATGCATTAAACACATCTTTAAAATATTATTCCATTTACATTATCCATATACGTGTGTGTGTGTTGATTAATATATTCATTAACTATATTATATTTTATAATATGATGAATATATTTTAAATGATTGTAATATTTCATATGAATTCACTTTACGACCAAAGTGTCGGAATCCCGTCGTAAGTCGAGCATTACCTGCATTGAGTTACACCTATTTACGTTTTGTTTTTGTTGTCCTTTCCGTTCACGGACCTACAGTCTTGTCTATTGCATAACATTACAGCTGTTCACAACCACAGGGACAGACAACTTCCCTTCAAACGTTACAGCCAACCAACTTTTCTAGTGAGAGTTTAGCGAAGTTCACGTTCAGGAATTTTGTATCCATTCCATTTCGTGAGTGAGATTTTAAGCATTCGTCCCCTGGGGGAGGGTCATACCAATTCGACTGACCCTTCGGCGCTCCATCTTCTGAAATGGAAAAGAGAGAAAAAGAAGAAAGAAATCCGATGTAATTTTTTTTTCCGTGTTCCACTTTATCGAAGGCCTTGAAATTCTTCTAAACCCACTCCCCAGGCCCCCCTACGACACTTTTCCTTCTGCTGCCCCTTTTCATTTTTTTTTCCCTTTCCCCCAGGTGTTGCATAACGGATCCACTAACTGGAGGTGGCTTATTTGCGAGGGGGAGGGGTTGTTGATTAGTCTCTGAAATATGGACCCTTAACGCTTCCAACAAAACTCTCCTCCTCCTCCTCTTGAAATTCATACGTCAGTGACGCTCCTTATTATTAAGGAAATTATTGACTTCTAAGATTCTTAAAAAAATAAATAATTCAAAAGGAGATATTTAAAACAGCAAAGGAATTCATTACGGAAAAAAAAAATACGTGTAGGACATACATTATTATTATTATTATATGCGGTACATTCGAAATTCTGTAATAATTTAATTTGAGGTGTAAAATGATCCGTATTTACCCCTTTGATTTTCGAGATGTTATGCATTATCGCCTTTTGAAATTGAAGTATTCGACAATTTTTTTTCTTTTTTTTGTAAGACAATTCTTTGATCTTTTCCCACTGTTGCAGCTATAAACATTCTTTCTTATTTGTTCAATATGAAAAACGGAAGAACATATTCCTTATCTTTCCCGTATTTCTGATATTTATCTGATAATGTTATCTGTTTCTCTCTGCTATTCTTGTAAAGTACAGGAAACTTGAATTAGACTTTTTTTTTGTCTCTTTCTCTTTACTTGCAAAAATACTTTCATGACTGTGCAGCAGGGAACAAGCGTTTTGTGAACCTTTCTCACACATTCCTCTGAGAATGTGATACTCATGAATGAATGAAAAAGCAAAAAAAATTGGCTTGGGTCAATTGTAGGAATCTTTTGAAATTGTCATCTCGTATTTTGAATCTTTCACTCCCACCCACACAAATGTATATATATATGAAATCGAAAATACATTATAAGCAAATTAAATAAATTAATCTCTACCGTAAGAAGCTAAGAGACGTTTGAATGGGAATTTTGTTTTAGTTGAATATTATCTCACAACAGCCTTTACTAGATGTTATAAGAATATCTTAGATATGTGTATGATTTCTCATTGCTCTTACGATAAGAGGCTTTTAATTTCTGGGCCTTTGATCCTTTACACTTAGTCATGTTTTAACAATAACAGCAATACGAATAGTATTTCAATTGATGAGCTTATTGTGTTTTGGTGTTCTTTTATTCGTGTCTCCCGAAAGTAGTGATTTCCATGTTTTCTGTAAGGTCGTAGACAACACCCGTTATTCTGTATTTGGTTTGGGCAAAAAAAAAAAAAAAAAAAAGGGTCCATAAAAATTCTTGGTAAGCATAGGTTTCTTAGCATTTCTTGGGTTAATATTTAATAAAGCAGGTCTATATGGAATTAGCAAATACCTGTCCAACTTCTTTAGGATACGACGTTGTAGGAACTACAGGTGATATCGCCTGTACAGGATTATTGTTATAGTAAGATTTCTGTGGAAAAGAATATAAACTTTGTAAGTTGTAAAAACAAAAACTTTGAAATTAATTTAATATTGTTTTTATAATAAAGAAACATGATAAAGCAAAGGGTAATAACTTATTCGAAAGTATGTTTTCTGTGGAATAGTCCTTGGTGCTTCTTAAGATTTTTCTGACACTCATCGTATGACATCAAAACAATCTGGTCTAAAGAGATTTCAAATGTCATTAACTTAAAATAGGATCCAAGATGGCCGATGATACTGTTCACGAATTTTATGAAATTATTCAGCGTTCCACAATTGTTGGACTTATTAGATTTCGACTAATTGAATTGTCCGCTGATGACGCTACAGTACATTCAATATCTTTTACAAAAATGTAATGTCATAGCTGTTAATGTCTTATTTACTTCCCGTTTTCTTTTCATTCCACAGCCAAAGTGGAGACTCATTTTAGATCTGGGGTCATTCTATTTAAATCCATTGAAATCACAAGACAAAAATCTCAAAAACTGCTTGAATTACATGAATATTAAAATGCAATTTTTTTTTTTTTTTAAATCAAAGAATATATTATGGCAATATTCATTTAATTCCAGGAGATTGTGATTTTTTTTTTTTTTCCAAGGCCTTAAAAAACCGTATTTGGTCTATCACAATTTATCGTTTACATAGCATTTTCTTCCATCACAGAAATTTTATAATATGCAGGACCTCAGGACGGGATCTAGAGATTTCAATTGTTGTATCGTAGATCGATTCAGAGTTTGATGACATTTTCGTTTTTTTTTTTTTTTCACTTTAAAATAATATTAAAAAAAAAAATGCCAAATTCTTATTTTTTTTTTCTTTAATGACTATTTTAATAAATTCCACTACAACTTTTTACAGGTTAAAAAAGGGGAGAAAAAATCTAAATGAATTATAATACGATATAATGGAAACTAGAATAAGATAATTAAATCTTTTTTATTTTTATGAATTTTATCTTGTAACTTAATACGAACTGAATATAACGTACATTGACATCAGAGACTAATAATAATAATAATAAACTCATCATTTTTTTATCATAACTTTTTAGTTATTTCCTTTCGTATATTTTGTCGCGGATATTGCTAGTTTTAAATTAAAATGCATCCTATCTACAATAAAGGAAATGGTAAATATGATGAGTTTATTATTAACATAGCCTATATATATATATTTTTTTTTAAATAATGAACGTCTCTGATGTCATTCTTCAGTCGTATTAAGTTATTGCTGGAGGTAAAATTCATTATTAAATGAAGAACGAAGAAGAAAAAGAATCAAGTTATTCTTAGGATATTTGGCCGAGCACATAAAGCCTGTCTGTACGTTCTGTCTTGAATTATTGGTGCGTGGTTGAGCTCGTGCACTCGGAGCGCCGCTTCCTCTACCCTTTAATTTGATGCCCGTTCGCCAGTAACACCCGCGACACCCTCGATGGTCATCGCCTGTGGCTCCGCCGTTTTCACACGCCGATCCCCTCCATATGTTGGTTTTTGAGCGGCCGCAGCGATAAAGCTGGCCGCGGCGAAGCGAGCACTCACCCGCCCAGACAACATCCACCAATCGTAACAGCGTTTGTCTACATTTCCTGATACCGACCCGACGCAATTAACCTCATAATATAATAAAGCCTAAAAAAAAAAACCTTTTTTTTTTTATTTTAATAAGCGAATTTATAATCAGTGGACCAAGACATAGAATATACTTTTTCGTTGCTCATTGCAACATCGCACCGGAAAAAGAAAAAGAAAAAAAAAAGATGGCTCTATTATCTTATACATAGATGACGGTATCATTATTGACTGGTTTGCCATCTTTTACTCAATAAGCATCTGTTGTTTCTACTGTGCATCACAGAAACGGAGGAAAAATATGGAAAAAGAAACATGAAAAGAAAAAAAAATATGGATAAGGGTGTTACTGCATATGGTACACGATTTACAGGACATCCTATCAAGGAAGTAGTCATACTTGTTACTATTCCGAGATGAAGAATCCGACAAGTCTAAAAACAGTCGTGTATAAGTAGTTCGAGTGTTCACCTTGATATAACTGCCGCCGAAAGTTAGTTTTCATACAACGGTCTATGCATGTGACTGTAGGTAAGCCAGTCACAGATTGTTGCAAACAGGTAAAGATCGTATCTACTTTGGAGGAAAAATTTGGTTGTAGAATAGAAAACCTTTATCTGCTGAGATGAATAGCGTTTTTGTTTATATTCCCTAAGACAAGAAGGATTCAGAATAGTACGAAAACTTCCATTTAATCTACGTTGAAGATGCTATCCTTTCAGGATATGAATCTACGATTTGTGAAGGTCCTTTAGTGGCTAGGCAACGCATTAGATACTTGTAAAACTGTCCAGACAAACAGTTTTTATTCATCGTTGGAAAGGCGAATACATATTTACACTAGATATTTCAGATGACCACTACCCATTATACTGGATTGCATCTTCTTGTGAATGGCACAAGAAACATTGGTGAACTGTTATGTATTGTATGGTATAAACCAAAACCGATCTGAAAAAGACAGCATACTGTAACATCTTTCTTTAATAATAAGGTACAGTCAATTCTCGCGCGCAGATTGCGTTCCTCTAAAACCTCGCGGTAACGGAAACCGCGTTTACTGAAGCATTGATCCTACGGAAAAAAATCAGGTTCTCGCGTACCCTTTTCACTATATACTTTCGTTTACTACCGTTTTCTACAAACATATCCTTTCGTGTAAAGAACACTTCCTATACTACAGTACATATTTCACAAAAGTATTTTAAAAGTATTTTTAATGCTTAACAAAAACTCGGATCTTCATCTATTACAAAAACTTTCTGAATTGTCTGTCTGCAGATGCTACCGAATTTTCAGAGCGCAATATATGAATCTCATCACAATGAGTTTGCGATTAGGAGCACTTGATAAAACATTAGACGAAATTATCGTAATGCTGAGCTGGCAATGTTTGACACTTAATAAATTAATCACCATTAGAACAACGCTGCGCGATAGGCCTAACAGAATTTTTCGCTACTACGCAAGTCCGCGAATGATTACAGTCTTATAGACGTGGATAAGCGAATCCGCGGGATTGGAATCAGCGGTTAACGAGAATTTACTGTTTGAATTGGAAAAATGGTGAGAGAAAAAAATCGGTATTAACGATTTTTGGCTGCCCGCGGAGCGTATTACACTGATTTTGGTGAAGTTGAAAGTGGATGGCAGTTTTCAGCTTTCTAGTTCCGTAGAAATAGCTGAAAAATCCTATGTCTGATTAGCGGAAGGAGAAGAGAGAATCCAAATAAAGATAATAATAAAAAAAGTTAAAAGTCCCAGCGTTTAGTGAATAACGGGACTAAATTGTGGTCGGGAGGTCAGCCCGACGCCCTCCCGCCTTTAACTCCCGGGAAAGAAACGCGGTACCCATTCTACCCGTTTGGTGGAGAATGGATCACGGAAAAAATTCACGTACTCCGCCGAGGCCGGGAATCGAACCCATCACCTCCAACCCGCAGCCAAGCGCCCTTACCCGCTCGGCTACCGGGCCCGTAAATAAAGATAATGTAGGTTTTAAAAATCGGTACATTTTACCGATGTATTTGTAACGTTCGAAACGAACATCAGACATACCAAAGAGCTTTATTTTTTTTTTCCTTCTTTTTTTTTTTAATATTTAGATATTCATGACATTTTTATATTAACAAGGGATATCTTCATTTGACCGCTCTGTTATTAATGAGGAAGGATCGAATACAGCATCGGATAGTTCCCTGGGGGCATGACCTTGATCAGATCCGGGAAAGTTATCGGTGGGATATAAGTAGACTAAATCCCTAACGGCGAGGATTGACATACTGCAGAAGTGAAACATGATCTAGTGATTTATAGATATAATTTCGCTTTTTAAAAAATGACCCTTTTTTTTTATAATCGATTTTTATTTTGTATTTTAAATCATTCACCCCTCCAAATGTGTAATAAAAATATATACTTACGTATTCTTATTCTTATTCTTTTAGGAAAAAAAAAAAGAGAAAAAAAAATCCTTTTAATTAACACTAGGTTAGGTTACTTGAGGTGGGATCCTTTCCAGGAAGTTCTGTTTGGAAATACGACGAAAAAAAAAATACTTTCCATTTTAAAATGACCAGCGGTATCATAAATAATTTGTTTAATTAACTTAATTTCAAAGCATGAATCTATGCCACATCAAAGTTAGAAATGAAGATAGTTCTCGGCCTCTATAAAGCTAGTTTTACATGGATGGGATTTGATGGCCATCACTTTTCCACCGGTTTCCCATCAACTTCAAATGAGTTATTTTTACTCACGGGTAGCTCATTTACCCAGAATCCTTTGCGCACATTTCGGCACTACCGAAAGAATCTATTTTAAACAAAAATAATTTTTTGAAATTTTCTAAGGCATTGAATAGATGTATTGATAAAACAATGTTTTTATTTGAAGGATTATCTTATTACTTTAGTCGAGGAAAAACCACCAGACCCAAATAAAAAGGGTATCAGGCGAGATTATCTTATCTTATTGAGGTATGAATGTGAAATGGCTCTTAGTTTATGGGAAGCGGACAGGAAAGTTGTCAACCGCCATGTTTTTTTTTTTTTTTTTTACTGTAGATCAAGCGTAATTCGATGGGTCACTAAATTGTTTTTCAGTCATTCTTAATTGCAATTAAATTCAGTCTACAATTTTTTCAAATCAGCCAATTTTCAGTAAAAATTAAGATAACTTCCAGCTAGAAGCTATTAGTTTTGGTTCTACGTTTCGCCACAGTGGCGCTGCTGGCCATCAAACCATCCATCAAAAAAATAGAAATGAAGATAAAAAAACTAATGGTCATCAGGAATTCCCATCAATTCCATCAAATTATCATCCATGTAAAACCAGCCTTGCATGGCGTATATTTTGCGCTCAAGAAATACGCGAATTGATCGATTCAGCTCTTGTAAGAAGCTAAAAGCACTTGAACGAAATAAGGCTTCACAAGCTCAACCTCTATCGGGAGTCATTGATGGAGTTATAATCGCCGACGGCCTAAATACAACAAAACGTAAATCCATACTTAAGGAATGTCGTAATTATCATCTAGGTTTACTGATTGGATAGTCTTCAGTATGCGGAAGACATTTTTG
Organism: Thereuonema tuberculata; assembly: GCA_023159025.1. Lineage (NCBI taxonomy): Eukaryota > Metazoa > Arthropoda > Chilopoda > Scutigeromorpha > Scutigeridae > Thereuonema > Thereuonema tuberculata. The sequence continues at coordinate 42,474,665 of JAFIDM010003189.1, read as the reverse complement.
GAAGAAATTAACTATTATTAATTATTTTAGTCTTAATCTTATCTATCCGATCCAGAGTCATTACTATTAATTTTAATAATAAAAAGTAAATTAAACTTTTTGACATCGCATTCGATTAAAACTTTAAGTAAAATCTCATCTTCCAATTAATAGATTTAAAAAGTTTAAAACGGCAATTGAATAATTCAAAAATTAAAATGTCGTAATGTACTGTTAAAGTTAAAGCGTACTGTGATACAGTTGTCAAAAATACTGTATATAATCGTGATGTTCTATTATTTTTTGTCACCTATTGTTATGTTTATTAACACGCATCCTAAACTGAAAATGACGTAAAATCTGATAAACAAGCGACAGGTTGGCTGGAGCATTCTATGATTCCAGAGATGAAACGAACCAACGAAAATGTCACAGTTCCAGCGTCCCTGACTTTTTTTTTTTATACACATTACGTCTCTGTTTTGCTCTTGTTTTTTTTTTTTTTTTTTTTTTTATTTTTGGTTGTTGTTATTGTTGGGCTGCCACGTGTCGGGGCACTGTTGCACCTGGACTTTCACTTCCGTTTCAACATCTGCCGCACGAGGGCGCAGGCACCATCTGCCGGAACGCTATTAATTTGACATCCTAACCGCCATTTAACAGTACCTGAGTTACATAATCCACAGCAGCTGCTCTGAATTTGTGAATGGCACCACCTGGGTGATGAACTGCCCAATCGGACCACGTGACACTTTGTATCCGACCATTGATCATTCACCCGGATCTGACTCCTCCGTCTTCTCATTTCACCAGCATTCTCCATCTTGGAAAAATTTTCGAATACTAATGAACAGAACCAGTTACAAGTTGAAGCTTTTTTTTTTTTCCTTTTCCTTTCAGCAGATTTATATGTTTCACGCAAAGAGATTCTTTATAAGAACTGGAACTTTTAACATTCAGAAAACAATAAAGAAAATAAGAAAAACTAATGTCTTTTTAAGTATAAAATTACTTTCTGTGTGTGTGTGTGGTATACATTTCTTACCAGTTAAAAAAAAAAATAGTATTTTAAAAATCATCAAGTGTTGATTTAAAATAAAAACAAACAAATCATAAAATAAAAGTATATTAATAACTAGATATATTTAACAGTTCGGATAATTTATTTTAATATTTAATATTTGATAAATTAAGAAAAAAAAATCCTATCAGCGATAATGACCCATCACGTGTTGTGGGTCGAAACCCTTCGAAATGTAAAAATACTTTTTTACCTTTCAGTTATCAAAAAAAAAAAAAAAAAGAATTGAAAATTATAAAAGCTATTAAAATAAATCATAAGAAGTTCGAAAGAACTTACAGCCTACTTTCCTTAAAAATGTGATTTCTTAATTTTTTTTTCCCTTTACTTTTTATTGAAGTCATGAAAAACGAATATTTATATTAATTTTATAACAATGAATATAAACATTACAATTTTCCATTTTCTGAAAGGAAAAAAAAGTTAAATTTTAATTATATATATATATATATATATATATATATATATAAATCGGACAATTAATTTTCGTCGTAGAAAAATAAATCCATTGTTTTAGATTTCAATGTTTTTCTATGGGAATTCGCTTTCCCGTACTAATTTCTCAACAAGGATCTAATTGGTAAAGATTTCAAATATTAAAATTATATCGAATAGGCATACTAGGTTTCAAGAAGACTCATCCAGCGGTGCAAAAGTTATTATGGGGGCAAATTGATTTGATGAGCCTCACATTCGTATCAGAAACTAGGTTAAAAAAATAATGTATTTAAGTAATATACGTATAATCTCTTTTGACATCTCTCCCGAATATCTTGACAACTTGTGGAGTGGCATTATTATAAAATGCTTCTAACTGTTTTCAAATTGCAGATATGGTGGAAATTTTAGTTACAGGTAACTTCACTGACTCCTTCGATCACAATTTTTCCGGTCCAAACGCTGCGCTGCTTCAATGATGCAGCCACGACTGACGTCGTACGCCGTTTTCATCATATTCGCTTGTTATGCCATTTTTTTTTTTTTAATGTAGAAAAAAATAATATCAGTGAAGTTTACGTAAAATTGCTTGTTAATGTGTAATTTCGTAGCTCGTGAAATATTCATACATAATAATCTATTATTTTTATTATTATTATTATTTATCTGTAATGATTATAAGAAGAATTTCGTAAGTTGCTTTTATTTTCAAATTCGCAGGTTTTTATTTTAGCATTTGTTTTTCGTTTCTGTACGAAAAATACAGGCTAAGCTTTCTTGAAGTCTGAAAATCTTTTATATTACCATATGACGTACTGAATAAAATTAAAGTGTGTAAAATTATAAGAAAGAAATAATAAGGCCAATGTGTGTTGGCCTTCTTTCTTACTATATTACTGTATTTTATTTTTATTTTTTTTGCGAATCCCTTTACTAGGAAAAAAATAACTTAATTTCACTTTTGTCAATAAAAACAAAAGAAATTCAATTGCTAATCCTATTGGTCAGGATTTTAAAAACAAACTTGTTATAAAAACGTCAAGTAACGCAAAGTTCGTCAAGTTTGCTTCTCGCCATCCTCATTCACATCTGCAAGACTTTTTGCCAACTTGCAACCAATGATTCATTTTTATTTAATGATTTCTGATGTCTTAAAAATCACGGTATTTTTACACCGTAGGCATTTTTATTGTTATCCGCTATATATCTATTTATTTTTGTTTACTGAGCTTTCTTCAGCTGTAATTAGTCAGTGTTCATCGGCTTAAGACGAACTTAATGACTTAGGTGAATACTTGGAAGATGCTTCATTTCCTCTTCAGCCTTTGAATACAGGCTAATCCTGGCCGATGACAGTTTAATGAGACTCTCATCCAACGCCTCGTTACACTTTGTTTATTCTTTTTGTGTTTCAATTATAATTTTCTTGTTTACCTGTATACAACTTACTCTTCAGATCAGAATCATAGTTTATCGTTTATTTTTATTTTTAAAATAAATGATAAACTGTGATGCTGATCTGAAAAGTAAGTTATTATTATCTGGTATCATAATTTAAATTTAATACGACATTATTGAATCTCTTTTAAGCATCTTTATTTTAATTGTGTAAAACGTTATAAGCGAATCTTTCAGATAATCTGTCCTGAAAACATATATCAGATAAAAAGATTAAATTCCTAGTTACTTTCCTTAAATCTAATTTCAAATTTAAAAATTAGATCGTCTCTTGTCCTGAAATGTGCAAGCCAAATTTCAAGAAGTTCCATCCATTGGGTCAAAAGTTATTAGAAGAAAACACGCGCGCACATACAGATTGATTGATGAATTTCAAGTGCCTCACATTCCAATTGAAAAATAGGCTTTTAAATAAAAGGAAGACATTTTTACGATTTAGTTAATCCAAACCTCGAAAGAATATTTCCTGATTTTTTTTTTTTTTTAAAGTTGCGAAAACAACAAAAACGAAATGCGTATTTTTATGTTCATTCTAGTTGGCTTCGCTCCGGAAGCCTTGCATTTGTAACGTAAAAAAATGCTTTATTTATTTAGCAAATTAATATCGAGGTCGGAGAGAATATACGACTTCCCAGCCATTTGTGGCCTTCTTCACACCTCTGTCGCTTGAAACCTTCCGCAGTTGGTAATAAAACACGTGATCAGTAGAGTTTAATGTTATATTCCAAATTAAATTTTAAATTTATAGGCAATATACAACGTATTAATTACCCATATCATGTATTTATCACCGTAGACATCGCCTTATAGAATGAAATGCACTCGATTTAAAACTGCGGTGGCTCCATCTAACGACAGCTTTGAGAAGTTTTTCATATTGGGCAGTTTTGGGACTTTTCCATTCATCCTACGGGAACTACTTGGTGGATCGGGATGAAAAGTAGCTATACCCTTCTCCGTGTCGTAGTCTATCTGCGAGTAAAATTTCATTCCGGCTCGTTGCGCCGTTGTAGCGTGATTGAACGACATACACACTTACAGATTTTTACTTTTATATATTAGTTAGGATAATAGCATGTGCTGAATATAAGTTTTCCATATTTCTGATAGAAAGAAAAAATGTATCAAAACTCGCGCAAAGGATTAACCAAATATAAACGTGCAATAAGTTAAAACTTTTATTGATGAAATTTATGTTTAAGCTGCTTAATTGTTTATTTGTTGTCTTTTTTTTTTTTTTTTGTTAATGTTCTTATAATATTGGAAGGCATTGATAGTTTTAGTTTATATTTACGAGAAGGTTCAACAGTTATAGATATTATTAGTCTACTAAAAAAAAAAAAAACTCGGTTAAATATCATTATATTTACTTAGCCAGTGATAATTTAAGCGAAAATAATCGTCCAGCAAAAGTTGCTAAAAATCGGATATTATAATTAGCAACCGTAAACATATTCATTTCTCTATATTTTTCTATATTTTTTGAAGTCTGAATTATTGAACATTTCCATATTTAGGGAATGTGCAGTAATTCGGACTTCGTAAAATAAAAGGCGCTTCAACTTTGCGACTTCCGCGGCAGACAATGACAGGAGGATCTTCAATATATTGATTTGCGGTTTCCATGTCAGTGGAATTTGTGCTATTCCGTTTCACACAAGCTCGTTTGAGGCTTGGGGATCCAATATGAGTTCTTGTTGATTATATGTTATTACTGCGTTGTTGCAAATCCTGCGGCCCGCCCACGAGCTCAGCAAAGCGTTGCCGACGTTGTCTCCTTTTCCTTACAGGGAAATTACGCCGAAGCCACGGGTTTCTCGGCGCTTGTGTCTGCGGTTCAGAGTCCCATTCTGTAGGAACAGAAGCGTTGCCGCTTTGAAGAAGAATAATGCATTGGTCAAGTCACAACACCGTCGCATACAACGCTTCGTAGGTGGTTGGAAGCAATTTCTTTTTTTCTTTGATGCTTCAATGTGGGCTTGCCTCCCGCATATTAGATATAAAGCTGTCTTACGCGTTTCATAAAATTATGTTTTTTTTTTTAAACGGCATTGCACCTGAAAGTGAACTCTTTCAATTACTTGAGAATTTAGTTGAAGATATTCCGTTTTGAAGAAAGCAGAAAGCCAAACTCTTCAACTGGAAGAATTTTACTGTTACCAAAACGGACGGAATCGTATAAACCTAGTTATCGTTCCATCGTGTGAGAAATATTTGGAAATACCCTTTTCTTCTTGTAAGATGAGAGTACAGTCGGACCTCTATTTAACGAACCTCTATTTTGCGAACTTTTCTTTGGAACCAAGAACATTTTGCTAATTTCTTCGTAAAATAACCTCCAAATAGCGAAGTGCATTTTCTATTTAACGAACTTTTTCGTGGTATCTATTTTTTTTACTCCCTGAAATGTTTTTATTATTAATATTCCCTTAGAGGAAATGAAAGAAATATGGATACAGCTGAGGGAAAAAGATGAAATTGTTCTTGATGTGCTGATTGATGATTATCTTTCACTTGATTTTGAAGTTGAGACCTCGGAAACACTAACTGAATCGGATATTTTGGACAGTGTGAAAAATAAAAACAATACAGCTATGAATTGCGATGATGATGAAAATGGAAATGAACATGATGAAGAAATCAAAAAACCTTCGTATGATGAAATGCTAAAATAATTTGAAACAATCCGACGTGGATTACAATTTGAAGAAAATACTGAAGGGGTTTTTGATGCATTGCAAAGATGCGAGACGTACTATGAGCAAAAACACTTTTTCAAAAAAAAAACTCAGACAAAATTAACAGACTTTATTAGTAAAATTTAAGTATGCATGTGGTAATGTATGCTTTATGGCATTAAAATTATTACTTTTTTTAATAGTATCTATTGTTTATGTATTTTAAATCTATTTTATATAGTTTAAAGTAATTTTAAAAGGTGAATCTCTATTTAACGAATTTTCCATATAACGAACTTTTTTTCGGGATTTAGCGACTTCGTTAAATAGAGGTCCGACTGTATTTCAGTAAATCTAATTCTTAAATTTCATTTAAGATAATTAAATAAGGAACAGTGGAAAAGGGGCACATGTCTAGACGGATTTCGGTTTTGGGGTCTAGTATCCACTCGAATAATCCTCGTCTCAATTCACCATTTGCTTTCACTGCTAGTTTAAATAATGACAAATAGACCCCAACACACTATAGGAAATTATTTTTGTCTGAAACTTTTACTTTTGTACCATCTTTCCCACTGAACCCTAAAACTCATATCGTGATTCTTTCATTGGCATCCCACTAAAGGCAACTATGTAGGAATCAAGTGTTCCGAATACAATATTCTATCCTTGGCTGTGGAATAATTAAATGCGAATCAATCTTGAAAATTGAATTTTTAGGCCAATGTTTTTAATTCTTGTAGTATTATGGAACATTATTTATTTTCTTTTACTTATTATAATAAATAAATAATATATTTACTCATTAACATATGCATATAGTTATTAATGAGTTTCTGAAGAAGCCAACCAGTTAAATTTGCATTGTTGAGTTTTTTAACTTACTTTTTCTTGATTTTTTTTTTTTTTTCCTTTTTGTTTTATGTAATGGGTTGGCAAAAAAGTAGTTCGTTTTTTTTACGTATGTTGGCACTAGTAGCGCTTATGTGTATTTAACGTCATTCGACACCATTTTGTTAGATTGTATTGTGACAGCTGTCATATCAGCTTGTATTTAAAACAAAAACTGATCAAAATTGGTGAATTTAGTGTCGCCAATTTAATATTGAAGATGGAAGACGATAAACACGCAAGACCGCATCTTTCTTTGATGACCAGACAAAAACTGTTACAGCTTGGCTGGAAGTTCTGATTCATCCGCCCTATTCACCAGACATTGCACCTTCGGATTTCCATTTATTTCGGTCTTTACAAAATTCTCTTAATGGAGAAAATTCAATTGTCTGGAAGACACCAAAGGTACCTGGAACATTTTTTGCTCAAAAAGATAATAAGTTTTGGGAAGATGGAATTATGAAGTTGTCTGAAAGATGGCAGAAGGTAGTGGAACAAACCGTTGAAGACGTTGTTCAATAAAATTATTGGTGACAATGAAAACTGTGTGTTTTATTTTACTTAAAAACCGAACGAACTTTCTAGTCAATCCAATATTTCTTTGTATTTACAATAGTCGGATCATTTCAGTGCATTGTTATGTGAATTTCAATTTCTTTACATTTTAATATTTCCCTGAATAATCGGCTTCAATGTATTCAAATAATTGTCAAAAATTGAATCTCAGTGATGTAGAATCTTTATGTAGACACCTTAAAACGTCCATGTTATGAAGAAAAAAAAATCCCACCCAAATTGTGGTATAACTAGATGTGAATCGGATGAGATAGATCTTGTGTTCTTTATGTACAGGAATACTCTTTTTTAACGCTTACTTCACGTGACCTTTAATTTTCAATGTTGTACCTATATGGAATCAAAAAAAAATCAGACAGATGCTTTACATGATAGCTAATACCTCAATCGGTTCATCCGACCGAATTTGAGGTTCAACAGTCGGACAATGATGCCATCCGACCGAATTTCAGGTTCAAGCAGTCGGACAGTGATGTCGTCATCCGACCGAATTTGAGGTTCAAACAGTCGGATAGTGATGTCGTCATCCGACCGAATTTGAGGTTCAACATCTCGTCATCCGATCGAAATTATTAAAAACACAGAAAAACTTTTCATTTTCTCAAATTCTTCCAGAAATGATTGGTGACAATAAAAATTCAATCTTAAATAACTAAAAAGCCTTCAAGGATTTTTCAGATAAAATAAATAAAATAAATGAGAACGTTTTATGATATATTAATTTTATTATTTTCAGTTCAAAATTGACTCTCTTCGTTATAGCAACAATAAATCCCCTAAAAACGATTAGGAAAATAGTATCTTTTTTTTGTGTGTGAAATATTGTTGGATTTTCAATTGTACGGGATTGACTCCGTAAACCTGATCATTCATAAATTTTACATCGTCAATTATGTGAATTTAGGTCAATTGAAGTTTTACGACGAATTCTCATTAGATTTCACTGAAAGTTTGTTGAATTTTTAAAGTCTGGTTAATTTTTATTTATTTATTTATTAATTTATTTATTAATTTAAAATATTTTCACTTAATCTAATTAAAAACTGGGTTAGATTTTTTTCTTCTTCTGGGATCACCAAAAAAAGTTGGACATTACGAGATGATGAATTGAAACACTACTTATTAAACGATAATATGTATGCGACGTTTAACTTGTAGTGCATTCTATAATAGTATTTTTCTAGCTACAAAAGAATTATCAAAATTTTGAAAAAAATAAATACCAGGAAATTGTTCTTTAATGTATGTAATTTTGAAGTGTCTGTAGAATATCATTTTTTTTTTAAATGAACCAACAACTCAGAAAAAAATAACAAAAAAAAAAAAAAAAAAAAAGTTGAGAAGCGCTAAATTAAACAATTGATATTTAGCTGTGTATAAAAATACATAATTAAAGAAATTAAAGAACCGATGCATGCAATTTTTTTTATTTTTTTTTAAAAAAGAAGGGAAATGTATTAAAACACATTTTACTTTTTTTAAAAATATTTTTATGTATCGGTTCTCTCACTTCTTTTAATGTCACAATTTTTACACACGTTAAAATTTAATTGAAAAATAAAACAATTGAAATTCGCTTAATGAAGATCAATTAGAACAGTTGTTCTTTCAAATTGATTTAAATTGTATTTTGCAATACAAATATTGAAAATTATTTCGTTTACTCTATTGTATTTCGTTTCTTAGTAAGTTTCTTTTTTTGCTTATTTGTCAAATAGCTAAATCTTAAATGTTTTTGTTTTGAAAATGATAAAAAAAAAAAAAAAAAAAAAAAATTACTGTCAGGTATTCGAGTTTTTCTAAGCAAAATTTGTTTTAAATTCTCAGGAATTTTGCTTTGAAATGTAAATACGAAATATTGAAATTGCCAGTTTGTTCCTGTTTCAGATATGAAGAAAGTTTCAAAAAGTTTGGTAATTGGGAATATTGGAAATTGAATGAGGATTGATAAGGAAAACTAACTTAACAATTTCTTTTTAGAAAACCACACATCCACCCGAACTTGACCAAACAACAAAGGAAGTGAAGACATATTGTTAAAAGAGGAAAGAAGACTCAGTCACCTGCTCAATTAAATAGAGAAGCAGGTGAAAACTATGGTTCAACATCCCTAAAGGATATTTACAACAAAGAGGCTGAAGATCATTAGAGTCAAGATTAAAAAAAAAAGCTATGTCTGAAGTTACCTTTTTAGCTATGAAATTCTTTTCATAGGTGGGTATTTTTCTTCAGTATTGCTTGTAAAGCAGCCGATTCTTTGTATCACTGGAGATGCATATGAGAGAAGAAAAAATCTAGAAAGTTCCTGATAGACTTTGAAGACGTTAAAATAAAACAAAAGAAAAATGTCCACTTATTTATTTATATTTATTCATTTATTTTAATTACACTATTTTACTGAAAACGAACAGCGACAAGTTTTCCATTTTTTGAGAAGAAAACAGTAATAAAATACATCCGCAAATACTAATTTAAGATATCTGAATCCCAGTTAATTTTAATCCTGTTAAAGCTCGCGCATTAAGGGAATTATAGTCAATTTATTATATCTCTGAAGACACGTGACAACACCATATATGGTGAACGATTGAGCATTAGTTATTCCTTGTACTTCCGTTTTGAACATGGCGGCTGCTAAACACACACCGTTGTTCGTTTGAGTCAATCGAGAGGAATCATTTGGAATATTATTTTTTATTTCAAGTCGTTTATCTTTATCGTGAAACGACTGAAGCAACAGGTTTTTCATATCGTTCAGTGTTAAGGAAACCGAAGACTCGCTTACCACTAAGCCCAGCCCATTATTTGAAATACCGGGCAAGAAAAGATTAGCAGCGGCATTGATAACAGAAATAAACGACTAAAAACAAACTTTTTATGAAATCGAAAATACGAAAAATAAATAAATGTATAAAAATATTCTTAATATTGAAAAGGCAACAAAAATAATAAAAATTAAACACTTAGCGCGATGACGAATTTAATGCAAACACCGGAAGTAACTTACAACGTCATTCCAGACGCCACCAAGCAATAACTTGAGCGAAGAAAGGAAATGATAATGATTGGTTAACTGAGATCACGTGTCTTCAGATATATAATGAATGAACTCTAATAAGCGGGTGAATATTCATTGTTTTAAATTATCGACCAGAAATTCGCCAGATTTCGTTCCAGTGCTTTTCGACGTGAATTTTTGTCAGTTTCACGCGATAATTTCTCGCTAAGCACGAATTAAGAGTAAATCATTTCTCGTCTTTCTGTTTCCCTCTTAGCTTACATTTACCAGTAGCCCTAATGTATCTCAGAACAGCGCAGTTTCATCAACTTAAACACTAACTGCGTCAGATAATTTTCTAGATGGGATGATTTCGCTGATAATATGAAGACCTTTTATGTGTTTTAAGCTCTATTATCTAATACTTAGTTTTATTTTCTGTTAAATTTGAATTACAGCGTTCGGTACATAAAATTTAAAGGCGAATCTCAAACAGCAGCAGCTAATGGCAACCGTAACATTTTTAAATTATAATAATTTATTACTTTAGGAAGAGGAAAAGATTTATCCCTCTTAAAAAAAAAATAAGGAAGTTTTTTTTGTTATTATTTTTGTTATTGTTTCGCTGTCCCTTCTTCTTTTTATCCCTCCCCTCAGAGCCCTATTTTTCGCGCATTCCTTGGGAGGACTGACCATGACCCACAGAGCCTTCCTTTCTTATTATCCCTACCCTTCCCATTTCCCTACGGGAAGACACTCACAACAATACTCCAGATTCACAGCCACTATTCGTATAAAAACCTCCTATTGAGCTGCTATCTTGTTTCAGGGCCAGTACATTGCTTTTAATACAAAAATACATCTTTGGAACTGAATAACTTAAAAACACACGTAATATACACGAAGGAAACTGAAAAACAAGTAAGGCTTTATCCTAGCTAACTATGCGATTTTTTTTTTTTTTTAATTTTTTTATTATTATTAAAATTAAACGAGAAATTAAATAATTCGATAGAAAATTAAAATAAGATAAATAGCGGATTAAATGAGTACATTATAAACTAGAAACATAAAAATGTCTGGAAATAAGCGTAGCCTGGACAGAAATGCTTTCTGAAATTAGATTTCAGAGGTAGATATTTCGAAGTAGATATTTTCCATTAATTGGTAAAAGATTTATTTATATAAAATTTTCTTTTGGCATTTCCAGTTTTGTTTAATAATCAAACAAAGGATTTTTTTTTTTTTTTTTTAAATGACAAACTAATTGTCAATTAAATTGCATGAGGTTTACCGGTCACATTTCTAACAAATATTAGTTTACAATCGTTCAATTAATTACACATTCTATTTCAAATTAATGTGATTGCTATCGATGACCAGATTACAAAAACTGAAAAAATGCGTTATTAATAATTCAAATGCGCAGTTTGAATTTTTTATACTTTAAAAAAATTCAATACGGCTGGCACATGAATTTTCTCACTAATTTTTCATTAGAGTGTTTTTTATTGTTCATTTTTTATTTTGCGATTCCGATGATAAAGTGCTTATTTGCCTTTGTTTTTATTTTTAACACTCTCAAAAAAGGATAGATGATTAGTTTAAAAGTTTAGCCATGTCCATTTTTAAAATCTTATTTTCCTAATTACGCTTAATTAAATCTCTTTCTGAACCAAATTTAGCACATATATTTAATCAAATACCTTTTACGCTCGTTCTTTTTTATATTTATATAGGCTTACTGTAATTTGTATTTTTTATTTACTTTATTATATATTTATTATTATATTTTAATTTTATTATTATATACTTTATTATATATATTACATATATATAAGTAAATTCTAAGAAAATTTAGACAGTTGTATAATTCATTTTTATAAAATGAAAGTTATAATTTATTCTTTTAAAGTACATGAATCAAATACAGTTTTTCGGCTTAAACCTTGTTAAAAATTCCCTTGCTTAGTTTATTAATAAAAAATATTGTAGATTACAGTAATTAAAATAATTCTAGATTAAGCAAAAAAAAAAAAATGTATATGAGTTTTCAACATTTATTTAAATTTAGAATATTTGTTAGTGCATTCAATAATAATAATAATAATAATATTTAACGTTTAATAGTTAGGATAGATCAGCTTTAACTTGTTTTTTTCTATTACATTGTTAGGTTTTTCCTTTAAAAAAAAACTATCACTTGTTAATTTCAGACAAATTTCTTTTAAATGTGTCTCATCTGAAGTCCAAGAGATGATTTAATCTTTGATTCTGACGCGGCAACAAAGTCGGCGTTTCTTGAAGGAATGATGATGAGGTCGATGATAAATGCTGCCACCTGGTGTCGAAAATTATCATTGTCCTTTTAATATTCCGAACACATGTCTCCGGCAGTTTAGAATGCTCCGCTGTCTCCGCGGCCAGGTTTAAATTAAAGTTTAGAAAGCGACGAACTCGTATTTTGGAAACGATGCCGATTATTTAGCGTTTTAGTTGGAATAATTTGATAAAAATGAAGGAAATTGAGACGGACTGACCGGAATAACTTTCCTGCAGTAATTGGCTGAAACTGCAAGGAAGCCTCCCACGTTAGATTGGTTGCTTTGACTGGAGAAAAGTTTCGGTTTTAGTTTTAAGTACTTTGAAATTCTAAATCGTACTTCTATAACATCATCATGTATATATATTTTTTTTAATAAAAACTAAATTAAAGCTGTCTAAAAATCAAAATATGCATTAATCTTATAGCTAAGGAATTTAGTTCAGTCATTCTTAATTTGAAGGGCAAGCATCCCCCACGAATGAAAGATGTATTTCTGCTAGATTTATTTTAATGAACTTAAAAAAAAAAAAAAAAAAAAAAAAAATTAATCAGGGGATGGTAAATACTTATTAAACCTAAAAATAAATATTAATATTTACGCAAATTATTGTTATTATTATTATTATTATTATGTTTGTATGTTTCAAACCTTGGGTTTCCCCAGCAAAAACAATATGGCGGGTCAAGGACCAAAGCACATACTGCCAAGTGTAAAGACGTGTGCGAGAATGGTTAGGGATGTGTCCATTATTATTATTATTATTATTATTTATAAAAGTTTCAAACCATGGATTTCTCTTATTATTATTATTACTGTTGCTTATAATTGTTTTCTTAATTACTTAATAATAAAAAAGTCAGTTTTCACAATTTGATTATTTTACGCCAAAGTTAAAATAAAAACGGAAATTTGTGGTTTTAGCTTGTGTTAATAGTTAACTGCATTGCATCTTAGCTTTGCACATAAGAATACAAGAACATAACATTTTTCGAAGTGAAATAGTGCGGTCAGCAATTAACAAACAGATTTAGATATAAATCTGCAATGATAAGAACATACCCTTTGCTCTTATTGAAGATAAGATTCTCTGTGGCTGTGTTTCTATGCAGTGCTGTGTTAAATGTGTTCTATATGTCTTTCTTTTAACGAAATGAAAATACGAGAAAGATATTAACATATAAACTTATTTTGAGCACAAACCCAAGCATTGTACTGAGCCGAAAGAATAACCTCAGAATAGAAGCTCCAGATATGATTCCAGAAGTGGATTATATGTACTGACTAAGGTACACCAATCCTCTGTACATTGATGACAGGTGTACCTAATGAACTGGCACCAGAGTGTAATTCTGAATTGTTCCTAGGGCATATATATGCTGTGGTGTTATTCTTTCCGATCACTACAACGCTGATGATAGTTAAAAAGGTGAAAAAAGTTTTTGGTTATCAATAATTATTTTTCAATTAAAAATAAAAACAACAATAGGAATTTTCTTAAAGAAGTAAAAAATTAGAACGTTACTTTTTTTTTTTTTTTTTTAAACTGTGAAAAATAAAACAGACCAAAAGTTTCCCTTAATTTATTAAAATATTAAACCTATTGAATTCAAACAGAAAAAAATTTCCATTTTTCTAAAAAAAAAATAATAATTAAATCCCGATTATTTACCTGAAAGCTAGTTGATTGTAATCAAATGAAAACGCCAGAATATTAGTGGATTAATTAAAAAAAATGTGGTTATTGTTTATGATTAAGAAAAACAACACATTATTCGAACATTAGAGTTTCATTGTTTTGGACGTTAATGTTTTTGTATGGGAATTCTTGCTACCGTCACGTGCCAGTTTCTCGCACAAGAATCCACAAGGAAAAATTAGCTAAAAAAAAAATTGATCGTCTCTTGTCTGAAATTACATGTCAAGTTTCGAAAAGACGCATCCTAAGATTCTGAAGTTATTAGGAGGGGATACATTGACATAGAAAGTGATTTTTACAACTTTATTAAACGTACAGAAATCGGCCAAAAATAAAATCTTAAAAAAAGCAGCCTACAGAACAGCGCCATTTTGAATATTATGAAATCTTCATAAAACAGAAATAGAATACTCACAAAATAAAGCAGTTATTTATTTTTAACTGAATTACACTACATATTTATTGTGATTTACGTCAGCTTTTCGAAAAGTTTAGTAAAAATAAAAAACACAAATAAAATATTTAGCTTCTATCTAATTCCTTAGTTGATTACATTCCATTTCTGAACGAAGTAAACAATAGAACATTATTTGATTTTAATAATTAAAATAAAGTCCTTTTGACGCATCGAAAGAAGATCACGAAAACTTAATTATTACTTCACTTTCTGTGAATCGCTCCTATTGTTTTATTATTATTTTGAAAAGGAAATAGCCAATTTTTCTCATTGATTTTTTTTTCTTCGTAATCATATTTCCTGACCTATGCCATAAGTCAGCTTTTTTTTTTATTATGTATATAGGATATTTTTTTTAATTTTGGTGATTTCTTTTTTGTATAATACCCTTAGTAAGTGTTTTCTTTCTTCGAGTGCAATAGACCTTAAAAACCACCTTGTCTCTGAGTATCTTTCCGTAGCAGGTGTTGTCCCAATGATAATTTTGTTGATTTTACGGCAACAGGTGGAGCATCAGCGAACAGGAACCAAAAGCGAAATTGCAATTTGTGCACTTGAACCAAAGAGAGAAGAGAGATCCTACTGGAACGTTTTAAATCAAACAGAAATTTTCTCTATAAACTCACTGCGTTTGTTTTATTATTTGAATAAGAACTATTTATTTTTTATATAAGATTTATTTTTTTTTAATAGAAAACAGAAGTGATTCAGTTATCGCAGTCGGGAGCTATTGTGTTGCTTATTTTTCAAATCCCTTAATAAATAATCACTCCACTTTTGTTTATAATTATTTATCTACATGTTTACCACTTTAAAGAAACTTCTATAATAATATTTATATACGATTTCGTTTTCTCGAAAACCCTACCATATTTTTTTTTAGTAAACACAAGAAAAACTATAGGGAAACATTAAGGTAAAATAAATTGAGAGTAAATAATTATCAACTAGATTCAATTTATTTGCATGCATTTTCAAGATTATGAATATTGTTATGATTTCATGAGAAGCGAAACAAGTCGTAATTTAGCTGTACTTATATTTTATTTTAATAAAGTAAGTAATGTTTTCTTTTTTGTCTGTTTATAGATGTTAGGGTTAAAAAATGTGTATACACTTGTAATAAATAAGTATATAATACTTATATTAAGCTTCATAACTCTTCTTATACATTAAACATTTATATTAATTAAACTTATATTCTTTCAATATTACTATATACAGTAATTAATAATAAATTAATATTATAAATCAAATTTAAATAGATTGAACTGCAAATTAGGATTAAAAAGTTCGTATATCCTATTACAAGCCAACTACGGCCTTTGGGTTTCAAGGAGGTAGGGCTTCCGGCTTTCAGTGACCAACAGAACAGTTGATCGGGTGGTCAGCTCCCTTTAGCACCGGGAAGAAATCCGATCCCCGTTTCACATACGATTGGGTGAACCGCAGGAACCGTCTGGAGGAGAAGGAACCAAGGGAAGAAAATTCCCCAATCACAGCCAGGAAACGAACCTATTCCTCCAACCCCCTGTCAACTACTTTACCACTTGAGCCACAGTTATTAGGATTGAAACTTTAATAATAAAACAACTATACTGTAAATAACATGAAATAATTATAAATTTATGATAATGAAATGATAGATATTTTATTAAAATTGTTTGGAATGTACTAAAATTCAGCTCTTTAATTAAGCTGAACCAAATAAGAGTTACTATGTATTATTATTAATTAATTAATTAAAGCGTAATCAATTTTTTGCGACTATAATCAAACATTTACGATATATTTACTTCAGATACGAATCAGTTTTTTAAAACAAAGAATTAATATTCATTTGATGATGGGTTTTCGTCATGAAATTAGCATTTTCAGATTACTAACTTCAGTAACTCCAATCTTAGCACAGTGTAATACCATAAATGTTTAAAAGTTCTTCTCATCCAAGTAGCATAATGAGTTTCCAACCTTTGAAGAATTGTAGGACGCATCTGTTTTGAGGTACCGCCACTCATCAGCCGGGATAGCTCACAGGATTTGAGACTATGTTGATAAGCCTTCCCTGTCTGTCATCCAGTATACATGTTAACTCATTAGCTACTCAGTGGATGAAATGGTATTGGCTGGTTTTAGTCAATTCTGCATTGCTTGTTATCACCATTACATCGTTTGTTTAAAATTGACATTTCGCATACTTCAGTTAACGCTGCTCCAAATAGCCGTGATTTGTGATAACGCTCTTTAAGGTCGGCTAGCTCATTGTTATTAAACTTAAAATATGTTATTAAACATAGGACCGACATTGTTATAGGACCTCTTATATTACGGTATAGCGTAAAATTAGAATTATTTATTTGTTTCGCCTTATATCTTTACACACTGAAAGCTGCAGTGACTCCGTATGTATAGGCCTTTCGTTTAGTCCTCCTAAACCTGGTAAATACTACAGTCACTATCTTATTCAACAGACCAAAAAAGTAGCACGATAATGTTCACGGAAAGTTATCACTTGTGAATGAAGCGACTAACAAGTGTAAACTGAGTGAGTGAATGAGTAGAAGTTGGCAGCCTCGAATTGCCATGCACCGCAATTTAACGCATTTTCTCGCAATTGGCGGTATTTTGCGTTACCAGTTTTTTCCGGAAATTTTTTGAACATGTGGAAATTGTTTTATGTATCTCAGAGCTAAGTAAGTTGGGGTCCGCCAGTTTATTCTTTGTATATCGTAAATTATCCATGTTAAGAATCAATATGAATCGTTTAAGATTTGAACACGACGAAATAATTTTATTCGCCGCAATCAAATCATACGTTGTTGAGCGTAGTTTTCGCTAAACAAGTGGATTAGAACCCAGTTTTTGTGGGCTCAGTCATTTTCCTGATCCCATTGGCCAGTTCGGTTTTATTTACATTCTAGCAATATGTGAAAATTCAAAATAGTAATAATAATATATTTTGATTTTCTTTTAAGACTTTAAAATTGTGATGAGATTCCGCAACATTTTGTCAACATTCTGACGTCAACATTAAGTTACAACTGCATCCAAATAAAAATACGAAGGATGAAACAAGATATAGTTAGCGTGCTAATTTTTGAATACCGTATTCATTGTTCACCAAAATATAGTCATAGCAAATTTTTATCATTTCCATGGAATTTACGTTTTCTAATGATTACAAAAGGAACTTTGAGTCCCTGTTGTTTGTAGACCTTAGGGGAACATAAATCAATAGAGAAAAACCACATTTGGTAACCTTAAATCTCAGCTTTATCAGCTAAATATTTTTTGAGGTGTGGCGCATGTTAAGCTTTAATTGTAATCTATCTAGTTTTTTGTTAGCTCCTTAATTACTGGTTCTATTTGTTCCCAGTGGATATACTCCTTATAGGAATCTACAGATAATTTATAGAACAAATAGGTTTTAAGTTACCGTGATGAACAGACATTTGTATTTCGAACTTTTAATATTGTGTTACGTGTAGTAGTTAATTAATTAAAAAACCAAGACGCTCACAGTTTTTTAAAAAACAATGCAAATAAAATATATAATAGTCACTACATGTTGCGGAAATCCATTTTTCGATTTTCTTCGTCAGGAAACTTTTTCTCAACTTTTTTTTCTTTCCTATCTCTTTTTTGTCCGACGTGTAACTGCCATTGTAAGTACATATAAGTACATAACTTACAGCCAATATAGAGGTATACACAATTTCAGAAATATGCAGGCACTTCCTTATCTATCATGATAAGATATACAAAAAAAATAATACATCATTTTCAGCAAGAACAACAAAAGAATCTTTTCTCCGTGTAGTGAGATTTTGAAGTGTAACCCTTGTCGAATGTAAAATATGTATTGTCCGAGTAGTTACTGCGTACAAAACAAAAAGAAAGTATGAAAAGAGAGATAAACAAATAACTCAACAAATATTATTAGAAGAGATTGATTAAAGCGTCCGGAAATTTGTTATCTTTAGAAACTTTATACAGTATATTGTTATTTAATATAGTCAATAGTATTTGTTATTATTACTACTGAATAGGCTATTTTCTTTTTTAATTAGAAATTTTTAGTATTATTTTAACCTGCAATGTCAATGCACTTTTTCCAACTCCGCAATTTATGATTTTAACCTATTGGTAATCTTGAAATTGTGATCGTACTAGCACTGAAATTAGTGAATCTTTTTCATACTATTCTTTTTTTACATCTGTGTATATATTGAGGATGTTTGCTTGCTGTTTTAGTGTTTCTCAATGTCCTATAAAATTCTTTATTTTATTCTTGTTTTTCATTGCTGATACTTGCATGGAAATGTTCTGGGAATATCAAAACCCAGAAACCTAAATAGACTGGATAAATATCTTTTTCCTGAATCGGAGCGCTTTATATAGATGTATTTAGTGAACTGATATCCACATGGAAGCTATTTGAACGAAATTGATGCGAATTCCGAAATGGGTTTTTTTTTATTATTTTTTTCCTCTCTATTCCCCCTTCTTTTTTTTTATTGCCACCCCTGCTGTTCTTTTTTAGTTAAAAACCACCTCCCTTTGAGAAATGAAGCTGTCCTGTTGTGTTTCAGATTTTCGTAACCTCTGCTCCAACGTAGGAGCCTTGTCAAACGACCGAAGAACAGGTTCCTAACAAACGGCCGACGAAGAGGTGATATACATCCTCGATATCATCAGAAGCAAAATGGATTCTTCCTCTCTTGGAACTTTGATGTTTCGGAAAGATTTATAAGTTTCGGTGAACTTGTAAATTGTGTTGTAATGATGGAATCTGCCATTCTGTTTCCAGAAGAATGAAGACAAAAATGACTCTTACAGTTTCAAGGTTTGAATCTTGCAAAAGCGCATCTCCTCTGTATAAATTCATGTTATATTTTATCCAGAGTTTTCCGATTGTCAACGATTATTAAAGGGGAAAAGTATATACGTGAGATATTACGATGAGGCCCTGATAGACAAGCTGTTAGGGCCTTCTGGCCAAGGTTCCCGGACATTACCAATCTTAATTTTCTTTTATTAATTTTGTTCACTTATTCTTGCCGTGCCGGCGTGGCCGAGCGGTCTTGACGGCGGTCTGCCGTGCGGGCATTGTGTCGGCACCTGGGCTCGATTCTCGGCCGTCGCTTGGCTGTTTCAATTTCCTTTCCTGTGTTGTTAGCCTCTTCCTCACTTTCTCTTCGGTCTGACGTCATTCCTTAATGGCGTCCTGGGGCAGGCAACGGGAAACCACCCCAGTATCTTTCCCCAGGTGTTTCTGGGAGTTCCATTTGAATTCCATAGAATTGGACCTGTCTCGGGACAGAATACTATGGATGGACTTATTCTTAGAAATATGGCCCATAAGACTTTTTTTTTTCATAGAAGTAACCTTGAAGAAATAAATATTGCTTTTTATTTATGTCTTTATCAGGGTGTTCTTGCCCAATCGAGAGGTGGCAACCAAAACTTGCCATATTAACAATAAGTAGAGTATGTTATGAACTCCATTTTCTTGTTCTTGTTACCATTGAAATATGCTTGTGAGAGTTTTCATTGTTTCCACGAATGACAACTTTGTTATGTTTTAGTAAAGACAATTTCGCCTTTTCGGTTTAACCACATTTTCTCAGAAGGATATTTTCTTTGTTCTAGACAAGGATTGTATCCCACTTCGGAAATGTGCTACAGACTTCCTATTTCATTTCTTTTGTTAGCTTTCTGTAGCACTTTGTCAGAGACTTTGAAATATGTCCAGAACGACATTTTAAATCTATATTTTCGACGCTAGCAGTCAAACTTAAAAATTATTGAAATCATTTCTTTTATTAAATATTGCTTCCATCTGCCAAAATCACTTTGAATATGTCTTACTGAAATAATTTATCACTTATACGTATACCTAATCATCACCAGTACAGTCATAATATAATTTTTCACCTTCGCTAAGCCATAGAATTAAATTCTGAAGACTTACTTCTTAAGATATATTTCTTTGCTAGATGTTCATTTTACTGAAACATAACACCCCATTTTATCTTAATGATTCCACTATCGATCTTAAAGCAAGTCCGAAAAACCAAACTTTCAACGAGTGGAACCAAATTGTTTAGTGATCATGAATATAAGGAAAATGAACAGAGGATATTATTTTCGTAAAATTTATCTTTTCTATTTTAAATCACATATGAACAGGATAATCTTATTCTTTTGAATACTCTTTAATAATCTTCTCAGAAAGGAGATATTTATTAGCAGAGTAAATTGTTGGGAAGTTTAAGTAAAGATTCGGATTGTCATCATTAAAACCTAAAATACTGGCACATTCTTTAATTACTTTGAAAATTCCAACTTATAAGATTCAGAGGAAGCTTTTTTAGATTAAAATCCTCTGAATTTTAACGCAAATCTTACATACTTAGTCTATAATTAAATATTATTATTTTTTTGTTCCGAGTGTTGAGTTGTGATTCTTAATTTATAACTGAAACTCCCCTGTGCTCTCTCATACTTATCCATTGTCGATGGATTGGAGCTGAATGTACTTCCGGTATAAACAAAACCAAATTCACTCCGGAAGGCCGACTTTTTTTGATACTGTCTCTTTCTTAAGATGAAATAAATTGTTAAAATTTATAATATTTCTGCAATATAATTAAATAATTTATTGATTTAATAAAAAAAAATTCTCAAATAAAGTTTAAATCGTAAATAAGAACTTGCTACTTCTGGAGTCGTAAACGGCGGTTCTGAATATAAAAAAAATCCACTTAAAAGAAATATAAATCGGCAGTCCCGCGCAATTAAATTATTGGAAAAGGGTCTTCATTTTTATTTGTTCATTTTTCAGAAACGCAGAAGCTGAGGTAGGGGAGTGTGTTGGGCCACTTTTTTTAAGTATCGTAAAAAATTCAGTCTTAATAGCAATTTTGCGCTTTTTTAAACTCAACTACTCCTTTAATATCTTTTTATACATTTGCTTTGGAAATAACCCATTAACTCAGCTCAACAATTAAAAAAACCCACAATTTTACGCTGCATAGTGGACCAAGATGCAATATGCTCGTGTACCTCGAGGACAACCATCCTATACCTTAAACCACACTTAAAAAGGAAGATTAAGTGGAAAGACAACCAAAGTGTAGGCCTACATTACCAATTCGAATCTTTTGATCGTCATTTTTCTCTGTACGAAATGTTTTTGTCTGGGTCAAGGAATGAATACGTCAAGGGCATTTCTTTAATTAATTTAAGTCTGCTGGATCTCTTTCCTTCCCGGTTTTAGTACAGAGGCATTGTTGTCCTTGATGTCAACCACTGAAACACAAAACACAGAATATATTGTAACCTCCAGTACCATAAACCACTGGCCTAGAAAACGCAGTTGTGGCCCAAGGTACACGAGTGTGTTTACTTCAACAAATACGACTGCCTGCACGCTACTATATACAATTACAAAGTTTCATCACCATTATACTCATCATACAACGGGAATTCCAACGAATCTACAGCAAATAATACTCCCTATTATGTTATTATATTAAGGGGTACAGGAACTTCCAGTCATCCTGCTATTACAAATACTATCAGTAAGTAACTATTGATAGTGAATCTCTTAAAAAATCCTTTATTCTTATCACGAACGACATTTAGCTTGAGACTAAAACAGAATCCAGATGTAAACAGATGAATTTATCTCTTGTTGAGTTTGATGATGATAGCCTATGTTACAAATGCTTTGAGAATGTGACGATTGATAACTTGTTTTCTGTTAGCTTTTGATCTTTACAGAAAAATCTTTAAGGAATTAAAAACTTTTAAGATTTGAAGTGAAGAAACTACGGGAAGCGATTTCTTGAAATGAAAAGTAGTTCGTATGTGTATTGTTATATATACTGGATGAATAATACGTAAGTTATATATGTATTGGATGCACCCTACCAATAGTCAACTTTCCCATATAGATACATTCAAGTGATATACAGGTCATTTACTACATAAACAGAAGCATCATAATCTAAATATGTAAGGGTGGCCGGGAATATAATAATAACGTAGTATATGGGAACATTTTCAACTCACATCCCTATATGTGAGTTGAAAATAAGCTTATACTCAATCGGGGGCGAAAAATTTTACTTTTAACTCACAATAACAATTTTTTTGCTCCAGAATGTACGGAAACACGCTCAAACGCAGACTGGTGGTCAAGTACGATACTATGAAGGACATACGAGAGATCACTAGGTCCCAGCATGTCCCAGATATTCAAACTGGTCAAGGTACACTATGGTCTTTGTACAATACTCTCCCTTACATACCAATTGAGTATAACGATTTCTGGAGTTCACCATTTTTCACACTTAACTTCAAGGAATTGCTTTGAAAAACATTATTAGTTTCTGGAGGTAAACAAGGTAATTATTAAAGTATCGGTTCAATCTGTAATATCCAAATATTTAAACTTGTTTTTCAGTACGTAGTTATATAAAACGATTCAAATAAGGGAATAGGAAACCGCGACAAATTAATTTGATTTAATATTCTACGTCTGTTCCGTGAACGTTTGATTAAGGATGTTTAATCTCACATTTTGATATGTCACCAGTTGTATTCCCTTGAATTGGTTTTACATAACTTTCGGTTTGCGATGAATTTGCTCTTACGTCTGGAAGATAACACATTAAAAACAATAGATGAAAAAAGGATAAACAAAATAAAAAATATACACAGTTTTTATTAAATTTAAAGTTGTTTGGTTTATTGTTTGAGTACTTTCTTCCGAATCCTATTTTTAGTAGGATTATTAAATTTAAAAAAAAAAAAAAAAAAAAAAGGAAAGGGATGAGAATAAAAAACAGCTTTTTCTAAATTTTCTAACTTCGCTGTTTCTAAATTTTCCCTTGTTTAGTCAAAACAGAAATATATGTGTAACCTAAGAAATTAAAAATTGTCAAAGTATCCGCGGTCGTTTTTACCCACAGACCCTTTACCGACCCAATCAACTGGTTCGCCGAGGCGTAACACGTCTGCCAATCCGAGCTGCCCTTCCCAGATTCCACAGATACCCAGGGTGGTGGGGAACACGGGGTGATGGGGGTGGTATAGGGGGAGGTGGGAGGACCTGCCACTTGAACCCTGTCATTTTCACAACTACGCGTTTCCATGTATTTCAACACTTCGATAGAAAAATGGATCACGTTCTGTCCAGCGCTGAAGAGGTTTTTTTTTTTTAATCGTTTCAGATGTAGGGGAGGGCGATGATACTGTCGATTTTTTTTTTTAATGCCGAGATAAAGTTTTTTTTTTTTTTTTTATATATGGTGAAGTATATTAAGATTGTACGATACCTAATACGATTAAAAAAACGTTTTCCTAAACTTGTGGCGTGACATAAAGTAGGAAGGTTTTTGTTGGCCGCAGGATTTAAAACAAAAGAAAAAAAATCAATAAAAATAACTTGTCAACAATAGATATTACAAATTTGAAAACAGACTAATTTTTTTTCGAGATTTTGTACTTTGTCAGACCAACTATTATAGATTCTATCCTTTTGATTACGAAAGACGACTTTTAGGGGACATCCATTAATTACGTGAGGTCAAAAGGGGGAGGGGGGTCCGGCAAAATCTCACCAAATCTCACGAAGGGGGAGCGGGGTGTCAACGAAAATCTCACGTAAACTTTTTCATTCAGAGAAAATATATATTATACAAAGATTTCCGTTTTTTTTTGTTGTTGTTGTTGTTGTTAAAGCAAGATTTCCGGGTTTTTTTTTGGTTGTTAAAATTTTTGAAATCTCACCAAGGGGGAGGGGGTGGTCCAAATTTTTTAAAAAACACCTCACGTAATTAATGGACGTCCCCTTACTATACAAGCAGATGTTATAATATGATGATATAATACGATGGTCGTTTACCACCAAACACTTGCATGAATTAACTCCTTTCTAGTACCGCTACTAATTTGATGCTTAATGTACGAACGTAAAAACACCTGGGATCAAACAGCTTTTTCCTTCGTATTTACTTCAACAATGTGGACTCCTAAATTAACTGCAGCGATTGGATGTGACTTACTTACTGTGATACGCTGTTTAACTTCCTATTTAGAATGCGGTTCAAGAGTAGTAGATGTATAAGGTGACTGGAAACCTCGAAAAACATATTTTACAGTGTCCTAGGCATTTCAAAGCAAACACTGCATGTAAATGTTATGAAAAATCTTTTCAAAATTAAATAGTGAGAAATGTTATCGCTTTAAACTGTATAATATTTACAATTATTGTTTTTGTCATCACTCAAAGTTATGTTGTTGTAGTTCTGACATCTTTGATGTATATCCCGCAGTCTGTGTTTCCATATTCATCTCTTTGCTAAATAATGAAGACATTTCTTGGACTCAATTATGATTTCAGGATAGATACATGCTTGAAGTATCAACATATCAGAATCTTCACTGCTTCTACACTTCATCTCAAGTTAAAAAAAAAGAAAGACTATTGAAAGTGATATTGATCGTAATCTCCTGATAATAATGATGGAAGAGACATTTCTGTTTTGTACTTAGAACACAACTTGATATACTACCTTTCGACAAATAAGACCTGAGATTTGACCCAAACAGCCGATACAATCGAGTAACTTTTAAATTACTGTGATTGGTTAGTTTACAGAACAGTTCAGTGTTTACAATAAATGTTTTTATGCAGCACGGTTTTGATTGTTCGGCTTCTATAACTTGTAATTCAGTATTGCTCATTGAAAATTTTGAATTTATAAATAAATAAATTCTTCAGTTAAGAGTAAAATGTTAATGGGGGAAATTTAAATTTTTGGATTATAAAAGTGTAAATATTAGTGTTAAAGTTAGATAAGCATCGCCAATTTTAAGCCAGTTTTGATCGTTTGATGGCTACTTCAGTTGCCGAATCGCTTCTAAGGTCGCACGACCTATGACCCGCGCCACAAAAAGTTGTTTTGAAATTCCAGTTGACGCTTCGTTTTATTCTCCTGCAAATTACCTCCAACTCATCCCAATTCTTGTAAAACAGAAATTTATAACATGTAATTTTAACAATACTGCATTCTCTAATGAACTATGGAATTGTAAGGTTGCCGAAATTCATTGTTGAAGACATTTACCACTAAAAAAAAAGCAGAATAAGCTTACATTGATGAAGAACACACAAAAACTGACAACTGAAGTTAAGAGATTGACAGATTTTAGCTAAGATCTTGAAGTTTAGACGAAGACAATAAACTTAAGGCGAATCATGGAATCTTCTGCGCTTCCGTTTGGATGTGAACGATATCTCGAATAGAATACATCTCCCGTATTACGAATACTTTTTGCAGTAACACTATTACTTCCGACAATGCATGGAATACCTCTTCCATACCATAAATACTTCTTATAGATATACTTCTTACAGATCACTTCTTACACCACACTTCTGGTAAAACTGAAAGGATATGCACGAATACTTTTTTATATTATCGTGAAGTTTTATATATATTATGAATCTTTGTTGCAATGTCATGAATGTCTTAAAATATCTGTTGCAATTACCACCAGTACTTCTTGTGAAACCTCGAATACTTCTTGCAATACACGAATACTGCTTAAGGTTACGGGGACTACTTTTTTGTAGCGCTGCGAAAAACGAAATGTCCTATAAGCGGCATTAATTGAAGATGGTAATTGTTTGCAAAGAACTCACAAATACAAAACAGTTTTTATGATACATCTGTTGAGAAAAAAAAAAAAAAGACTGAAAATGTCAGATACTCGCTAGTTCTCAGCAATGAAGAGGACATGGATTATTTCATTATTATTTCATTTCTTTTTGAGTGCACTGAGATCGTTTGAGGGCGATCTGATATAATTATCTCGAGACGCGAACCCCAGTCCACTCTTTCCTTGGCCGTAATTGCCACCAAATCCCGATGGATCTGGGAATAGCTCTAGTTACGACGAGATTAGCTCGGCTCGGGCCTGTGATTACACAGAACATTCCAGATACCAAATTAAATGCTTCCACGCTGTTGGATTCCGCCTATTATTAATCTCCAAAGGAAAAAAAAATAAAAAAAAGATATCGATTCATTTAGAAAAAGTGTATCGCCGAATTAGAGAGAGAGAGAAAAATCTTTCAGAATAAATTAATCCCTACTTCCCTCTTCTAAAACCCTTATTTCCTGTAGCAGCTGTGGAAGGGGAAAAAAATCGTTATGTCTTCACACTAGCATTAGTCAATTACAAATTTATATTCTTTTTACATAGCAAAGTAAGTAATTTGTTTCTCAATGTAAATAATATAGTTTTGTTTCATTAAGTCGAGTCACCAATTGAGAACATTTTAGTTTGTTTATTATTGATTATTGTTGTGCATTTCAGTTTTATGGGATTGTATACTTATCTGTTGAAATCAGCTTGGAATTATTTTCTTGCATCACTTCCATAGTCAGAATAAATGAAGCTGGCTATGAATTTGAGCTGAACATTGCGTATCATCATAAGATATCAACTCATTCTCCGTTTGCTTTTCTCTTCATGGTTTAACAAGTTTTCGAAGCAAGAAAACCAAGTTATCGTTGTTTTACGTTACGTCATTGCTACTTCTGGTCGGTTTGACTGGAAACTTTGTTTATATTAATGTTCCAGCACGATATCAAGTTTCCAGATTGGATGGAAATGGTCTCTTAGATGATTCAGTGGTCGATGAATGACGTCACTTCTGACATAATAACACAAATTAGGAGCTGATAACTGACGAAAGGTGACGTCAAAGTGATTAGCTTTCGTTAGCTCTCCATTTGAACGACAGACAATTTAAACCATTCAGACTATTAGCATCTGTAAGTACTGTTAAATTCTATGTCTCCTATCAGTAGATATGAGGTCTACGTAAAGGCTCGTATTTACACATTTTGACGTAAATTAAGATGACACAACAGTTTTAATTGATAAAATAATTGAGCTATGACCGATATCCCGTGACTTGTCTTGCTCAGATTATTTTATCTGAGCAAAAAAACCTAACAACAGAATCTTCTTGCATCTTACTATCGACAATGGTCTAACGATTCCCTAGATTCAGAGGACGGTATAATGTGTTTTGTGTATTCTTATCTCATTCGGCGTCCCAATAGTGGGTTATTTAATAAATGCAGTTTTTATCCCAGATAGGTTACGGTATGAAGTTATTCGACGATATGGCAAAAGAAAGAGGTAAACCGATCAGCTATTTGTTAATCTTGAAAGAAAAAATATATCCTATCCAATTTGCCATCGATATTTCGTAAGGATGACGATAATTCAGGATTACAGAGTGAAATTTATATTATCAATTCTTAATATTTTGATGCTCTTGAGTTTGTTAAGAATGTTTTATTGAGAGTTTTCGTGTCATTTATGTTGCGTCATTTAAAAATCAAGAAACAGAGACCACTTGGCTAAATTGGTATAAACCCTTGTGGTCAAGGCGGTGGCCTCCCATTTGGCAGATATGTAGAAACATGGGTTCGAATCCCGGCGTGTTTTTTTTTTTATTTCCCTCCCTGTATTTGTCTGCTTCTTCATCTTTCCTTTTATGAAAGGCTAAAGGAAACCACTTAGTATCTGTGTCCGAGGATATTCTATTTTAGGGATTTTTGGGATTCGCCAAGTGATGAAAGACCCAAAGGATGCGGACCTCCGTGATCGGAGATCGCATTCGGAGGAAGAGAAGAGGAAGAGTAATGATCGCAGTGACTGTCATTACTATAACAACAAAAATATTAACTGTGATGCTCTACAGAAATAATTTTACAAATCGGGGACCAACATGTCAACATAAATCCAAGTAAGCAGCATTTCGGTTTTGACATTTTAGGGTTTTGTTTTTTTTTGTTGTTTTTTTTTGGAGACTAGATAAAACTGAGAAGTTATTATTATATTAAAAGTTTCTCAACTTTTTTTTTTTTTTTTTTTTAACCTGAGTGTTTGATTAAAACTCCCACGGCACACCAAGCTTTTTCGTTGCTTTATTACATGTAAGACAGGTTGTGGGTAAGATGCCATGTCACGTGACTTTATGACGTTGCGGTAGTCGTAGGGAGCCGTCAGTCAAATGTGGCGCTTACAGCAGTATTCATGCAAATATTGTTCCAGTTTTGATGCAAATAAATAGCTTTTACTCTTTCTTTAATTTTAACTTTTTTTCATTCGTATTGAGCTCGCAAATATTATTTACTTTACATATGGATCATATATGATAATGTAACGAGCTTAAAGTATCAACAATTAAATAATTCGAGTAATGCTAGAAAGTAGGGTTATAGGACTATATATTTTAGATAAGCAGCCGACTTCCGGTGATCTTGATTATTGCCTCCAGCATCTTGTCTAACAAATTGGAGTAATGCCGTGCTTGTGTAGGCGCAAGATACTATTATATATATATTTATTTATTCATTGGGTTAAGATGCATGTACACGTTTCTTTAAATCAGAGCAAAATCTGTCTCCAGTTCCTGCCATTGGAAAACGTAAGGTGGATGCAAGAAGACAAAAAACCTAAATCTTAACATCTCCAGAAATTATTGCTGTGAAGAAATTTAAATGTGATATATACTGGCATCATATTTTTAAAGTTAAAACTATCATATTAAAGCATTTTTCTTTTCTTATGTTTCACAGAAAAAGCTTTACTTGAAAAACACCTAATTCTGTCATTATGAGTCTAAAGCATAAGATTAAACCTCACCAGCCATTTTACTCAAAGATTAGGGGTAAGATGCCGAAATGCAGGAATTTTTATATTACCATTCTTTGATTTTTAAAGTTAAAGTAGTACATTAACTTGATTATATCTTGCTGTCATAAAAAAAAAATATATATATATATTTCTGTGTTTGGTACTGGCCATTCCAAAAAAATAAATAAATAAAACTCTAACCCCCCTACCTACCTTAACAGAATCCTTTGAAAAAGCATCGCATGATTTAGTAACAGTCTATTTTAAAATTTAACAAGTAAAATATTTTGCGTTAAAGCATAAAATTAACGGCGAACAATTAAAACCCATGCGGACATTGAACGTGCCGAGCAAAGAAAATCCCAAGCTTGACCTAAATTTCACCTAAGGAGCATTGGAAGGTGATCCGCCGCGCAACGACATCCGACTGTCAACCGGAAAATGGTGAAGTTTGGGAATTTTTTCCTGGACAACTACCGACTCCGATCGACTTGAAATTTGGATATGCTTTAGTTTAGTGTCTACTACACAATCTATATTTTCATTCGACCGTATCTATAACAGTTTGAAGCACAGTCGACTTTTTGTTTGTGGAAACAAACAGTCGACTCTGTCCGGGACAGACAGAAATATTTATTTACTCCCTTCCTACGGTGTTTTGGCCTGTGAACACGATGTGAAATCCGTTTGCCGATCCGACTTTCCTTAGGAAGTTGTTAAGAGAGGACAGACAGTGACAGGAAAACGCAGTAAAAAGTATTGCTAAAAATACTTTGAAAGGACAAGGAAAAAAGCCCTCTTTTTAAGCCGACTTGAATGTAACATAGAACACTTGATTAACCTTCATTATTAGAACGCCTGAATATAGTTTAAATTTACGTTTGTCCAAAAGGTTTGGTTTTCATAAAACGGTCTAATCTACACAAAATTCGATATGTGTGAATTTAAATGCTTTTTAGAGAAGCAACTCTCAAATGACTCAGAATCTTGTAGCGGCATAGTAGTGTAACGCGGAGCACCGGTAGAGAACCTCTGATATAAACTAATTTACAAAGAAATTTGAGATTTTTCGCCATTGATGAGGCTTACGTTGAAACAGTAACACAACTCAACATCTTACAAGAAAACAAGGTTTTGTTTCAAAATTGCTGAAATAGTTTATTTCTTTAAGCCATAACTTTAGGCTTTCCTAAATGATTTCAATTGTAAAATAAAAAGTTTTTAATTTTCCTACCTTTTTCGTTTTGTAAATTTGGAATTTTTTTTTACAACAATGTTTACATTTTCTTAATTCCGTGATTCTTCGTATAATATTTCTTCGCATATTCCTTACAGAAAAAAATTAATGAATTTTACATAAAAGTATTACTTTTTAACAAATAATAATATATAAAAAAGCTATTTAATTATTATTATTGTTATTTTCCTAGCATCTGTTGATGGGATTTATTTGTAATCCTAACAGGACTATATTTTGTAATGACATATTAAATAAATAAAAAAAAAAATTATTATTATTATTATTATTATTATTATTGTTAAAAATAAAACATCATCCTGAAAATGTATGTAATTTACAATTTTAAGAACATTTGGGCAATCATTACTATTTAAGTTTGCCAAGTGACAATACTAATATAGCAGCAAACGATTTCTTTAAGGTGTATATCGTTGTCAAATGTCTTTAAAGTGCTGTAATCAGTTCAGTGTACTTAATATTATCCCTTTCAACACCGTTCGCTGTGTGTGTTGTACAGGTGAGATGCAAATGTAGCGATGCTTATCTGTATAAGTTAATCAAAAATAACTCGATTTGTTAATTGAAAGTCAAAGGTCAATCTCCTGGAGTAATTACCGGATAATGGAGACCGCGTTTGGCTACTGTACAGATTCCTAAAGACAAAAAGCAGTGGAACCTGTGTCGCTACTTCATTAGCATAACATCCTGGTTTCCAGACAACGACGCCAACATCCAGTCATTTCACTTACGCAACATACCTGAGCTAAGTGTTATGCCTAAATCACACCAAAGATGCTCTAGTTAGTTTGTTTGTTTTTTTTCCTCTTACCATCGAATTTGCCTTTCACTCTCTTTTGACAAAGAATTACTCATAGAAACACACTGCAAAGATACAGAATTTTGGGGCTTTATTTATTATTATTATTACAGTTTATTTATTTAGGCTTTTTTTTTTTTTACTGCTGATGTCCAAGATCAATTGGTCCTTTACGGGGGTTTGACTGAGGTCGTCAAAGGGGCCCGGACTGAGCTTTTAACAGAAAAAAAAAATAAATAAAAGAATTAGCCTATCACTTCTAGACTTTTATTTTGTAATTAAATCAATATTTAAATTTTAACTTTTCTGCTTGAACCGTCTGCATAGAGCTATTCTGCATTACAATGTTTGCATCGAGCGAATTTTTAGAGTTAAGACTTTTGGATAGAGCTGGAAAAAGACGAGCTGTTGGTATTAAATTAATTTACTCTAAAAATAACACTAATAACTGTGTGTGGCATGTTTAAAAGGGAGAAATATGAAATCGCGTGGTATTTTCGGGATATTTTTGGCTAAGAATCTGTGATTTGACCAAAACATGGTAGGGAGCCCGTTATTGCATTTGTTACCTGTGCCCTGAATCTGATTGGGGGGGGGGGGGGCTTGCTGATGTCATCTTATCTATTTGCAGCTTTTTTTTCTAATCCTTTGTATTGTTTCGTTTTCGTCCAGCACACGATTTCCTTAAATTATGACGTCACATATCCTCCTCCTGTAATTGGTGGAAAATATATTCAAATAATTCCATTATATATTGAATAGATAACAAACTAGATTAATATTCAATGATTGATACACGTAAAAAATAAACATTCAGGACATTATAAATCCACGGATCTGTTGTCAGTTTTGATTTGGGACTATTATGTCTGCAACATTATTAGAAAGTAGTAACGCCTCCAAGTCATTCGTAAAACGAAAAAGCTAAATATTTAACGAGAATCGCGTTTTTATTCAGAAACCTATTATTTGTAGCCCATTTCAACTTTACCTAGTCGGCCATCTTTGCTTTTCTAACCATCAAATCGCAGCGAATGCTTTGAAATAAATTGCATATGATTTGAATTACAGCCTATTTCCATGCTCAGATACATAAACAACGCCTAATGTATTGAGCTGTTGTTAGTAAGGTGGGTTCGATTTACTCTAAAACTAATTATTTCATCCTAAGAGCACTTTAAAGCTACGCGAACACCATGCAACTTAACAGCAATTTTAGTCGTCCGACTTCGAGTTGGCGAACTTTTGTCAAACCCCAAACACCATGCAACACGCAAATGAGTCGGCCGTGATAGAAGGAATCCCATAATGCAATGCGTTTCCTCCAGCCGATTTCGAAAATCCGAAAAAATCGAGGTTTTGAAACCTCTCTGATAAATTCTGCCGCATACAATTACTGCATTTCAGTATAAACTTTATTTATGCATGAAAGAAACTCGCAATACTCTTCATATTCATAGTTTACGAGCATGTCTTCGAATCGAATCGACGAACAACATGTTCGACGCCATTTCTTCCATGGGCGTGACGTCACGACTGACGTGTTCCAACGCTGCCCTGTGATTGGGTAATTCCCAGCGACTTCGATGTAGGTGTAGGAACAACTCGAGTCGGATGAGAAAAATTGCAGCCAAGTTGCATAAAAACGGGCTCAAGACTATCTATATCAACTCGTGACTTCAAAATGGGACGACTAAGTTGCTGAAAAGTTGCATGATGTTCGCGGGGCTTTATAGGTACGACATCTGGCGAGAAGAATTTTGGAGGGAATGTCTGGAAGAATTCCGAGAAAGTTGATTCGCAACATGTTTTTCCTCATATTTTCATCGGTTACTCGTTAATAAATGAAGAATGAAAAGGATTTGTTAATCTAGTTTGATCGTCATAAACCTTTGCATTCATGAAAAGTCAAAATGGAGCACTTGACGAATATCACTTTCGGTTCTAAATTTCAGCCATTTGCATTAGAGATATGGTAAAAAGATATAGGACATAAAATATAGCTTAAAATGTGCTGAAAATAATGTTTTTTACCATAGCTTTCTGTCATTTTTCTTAGCTAAGTTATCAAATTTACCGCAACTGTCTGCAAAGGCCAAAAATGCCGGAAACCATAAAACAAAAATGAACGCCATTTTTAAAGTCAAATAAAAAAAAAAAAAAAATAATACCTGTTTTGAAGTACCCAAGTAGGGGTAACAACAGTAAAAAAATCTTTTTTTTTTTTAAATAGTCGAGCAACCAATTTAATGTTTTCTGGACCGTTTGGTATGGATTGATCCCATTTCAAATCATCATCTGCAGAAAATGAGTATGGCGTAACTTCCACACCAGAGCTCTCTGGTGGCAAAACATTGAACTATTTTCAACACAATCATCGAGTGAGGTTTTTCCATATCAAAACCTTTGATGTGTTTATTTAGTTTATTTTTATTTTTTTAACATTTTTTAAAATTATATCGCTTCTCGATAAAAGGATAAAACAAATCCATCTACATTGTTTTAAAAGTAACTGATCTGTCAATTTGTACGTAATCCAGCTCAGTAACACAGATCTAATCTGTTAGTTGAATAAAAAGCACAAAATCTTACGAACAAAATCTTAAAGAGGATTGTGAATTAGATTACCATCCGTCATCAGTTACATTTAATTCTATCTGAAAAGCGTAATTGAAGTTTCAAAACTGGTGGCCATCAATGAGAGGATGGAATGTCCGGTCTGAGAAGATGAAGACCGCCCCCACTCCCAACTAAATCTATTAGTATTGCGTTTCCAGTTCAAGAAGACCGTGGCTGCAGCGTTTCTGTTGTCGGCCAAATATTCACACGCACCCGGGGAACCTGAGCCGGTCGGTGCGCGCAATGGTAACACTATCCTTCGGCACAGGGACGATAACAGACGGGGCAGTGCTCGGGGACCTTTTCCTAGACGCTCCCAATACCAGTTCATTTACAACGGGAGCTTGGGACAGATCTGGAATTTACCCCTCACTTGCTTATCATTCAAACATTCCTCTGCCATCATAAAAATAAGGAGATAAAAAAAAATAAAAAAATAAAAGTCTCTCATCCCCTACCTCTGTGTTTTGTAAGTAATGAAGGATCAGATCATCGACAAGGATAGGAAACTCTAACCGAACTTAAACGCCTATTATCCGGGATAATTCGGATCAACGATAATCGGATAGTAAAAAATGCGGATGCTTAAACTTTATTAAAAAGAAATCGTGGCGAAAAAAAGAGTAGATTACAGTAAATAATGCATCCATTTTAAATATTAACATTTTAAAATTATGTATTAACCAAACAATACCTAATAAAAATACGTAACAATTGAAGAAAAGACTATATTCTCCTCCCATTAAATCACATTAAGAAAAAAACACTGAACTGAACTAAAAAAAAAAAATAATAATTACATAAACTTCTCTTTTATAATAAATATTATTAAACATCATCCACCAGAAAATAAATGTCATAAACTACTTTTATTAACTGAAAAAAACGAATTTTCAAGGAGATAAAATTCACCGTCTCCTCTTTTTCAAGCCTTTTACATTATAATAATAAATAGACGAGATTCTTTTACAACAATGACCTTAAAATATTGATATTAACAATTAAAATACAATAATAATAAAAGATCATAATCTACAATATAATAATCACACATCATTAATAATCACAAATTCTTATCAAACGAATACAAAAATAATATTTATTATAAAAGAGAAGATTTAAGGAAGAAGTATGGTTTGTTTGTATATAGTAAATAAACTTCTACTTTTCTATTTAAGTTTCGAAAAAATTAGTGGAAAAAATATTAACATTATTAAGAAAAAAGAAAGAAGCTAAATTTTAGTGGCAGAACATGTTTAAAAATGTAAGTAAAGCACTGACGAAAAAGAGATTGTGATCTCTTAAAACATGTACTTTTGCATTATGTTTTGTTTCTTACAGGCATAATGTGCCATTACTCTATGGCATGAAAATTAATAAGCATTTTAAGATATATTATTAAAATCATTATTTTAATAATTAGGTTTTAAAAGATATTTAACCCATTAAAACACGACCAGGTTTCAATCGGCGAACCGATCGTTTACAAGTACTAACGTTAATATATCAATGTTTTTAACACACGTTAAATTTTCAAAAGCATTTTAAGATCTTCGAATAATATAATTTATATTATTTAATTTTTTAATAGAATAAATATAATGTTAAACATTACTTTTTGGCAATCAAAAATTTTAAAAAACAGATAAACTTTTTTTTTTTTTTTTAAATATTTTGTTGAAATTTATTAAAGGCCCAGTTTCCTAAAACCACATCGTAGTTAGTTACACCTATGTAGAAAATCAACTTTACACTATCTTGAAATAATCAATAAACAAACAAAATTTATAGTTAGTGTGCCAATGTTTCGAACAGCAGCTCACAAGGAAGCGGTGTAAACTATAGTATTTTCAACAGTAGTAACAGCGATCTGTAACAACGTGAACTGGAAGCAATCGGAAATAACCTAAGCGGAATATCTATTGACAGATTTATGAATATTACCAATATATTGGTAACAAAGGTAACAAAGTCAATGTAATCCTACATTGGTTGAGTGAGAAATTATTAAAGCTTTTAATTTTCAGGAAAAAAAAAAATCACATATTTTTCAAATTATCTCGTCACATAAGAACGGATAAATAGGCTTCATTTTTGACAGAAAATTCTACAACTTCTTTTTTTTTTCTTCTAACCCCACCCTTTTTTTTTCCTCTACGGTACATATTAATGATAGACCAAACCTCTAATTGCCTTCGGTGATTGTGTTTATCATGAAGGTATAAGAGAAAAAAAACGAGATTTTGAAGCACTCAGAAGCCGAAATTTATTAAAGTCTAACATGAAAATGTATTTAATTTGCAACTAATTAAATTAGACCCCCATTTAGGGAAAAGAATTGGACAAGGACCTAAGGGAGTATATTATGAATGAATGGACAGTAATTAGTGACTGAAGCAAGAAGGCTACTACATCAAAGATAGCGTGAAAGCAAAATTAACTGCAAGCAACGACTCGTCACACTTAAAAGAAAGAAAAGTATTTATTTAAATTGGCAAATAAATAAACATAAGAGGAAATACGAAAAGCAAATATTGAAGTTTTTTCTTTGATATATTTTAATCGTGGAGATGAAACAAAAGATAAGGCTTTGGTAACTGTTTAATAATAATAACGTCTGTCTAAAATAAACAGTTTGAAGTTTTCTAAAACGTTAATTAAATCCACGTTAAATCTCTGAAGCCGATTGAAGTGGGATTACTGGATGGATTAATGTTCACTGTTTAGATATCCATTGTTTCATTACAATTTAATGCTTTTCAAAGGGAACTTTTGTCACTTTCAAGCTAGACAAGGACTCAAAGCAGAAAAAAAAAAAAAATCAATTGTAAAAGTTATATTGTCTCTTGCCCTTAAATGAGCACCCCAGGTTTCAAGAAGACTCGTCCATATGAAGTTAATTAGGAGGACAGGTCTCACATATATCGACCGATTGGATAAAAGTTTAGGACTTTAAAGGCTCTGTAAAAGGTCACACAAAGATGTTCAGTAGAAAAGAAAAAAATAATACAGTAAATTCCCAATTATCCGCGGAATTGGATGGCACGGCAACCGCGATAAGTCAATTCCGCGGATAATCCGAAATAGGACAAAAATCAACAAAAAAATGTTTGTACATGTTTTATTTACATAAAAATGGTAACACATACAGTTACAGTAGATATATAGTTACAGTTCTACGTGTATATAGAAGGGGAAGGCTCTCCCGTAATTTAGTGTAATGTTAGCTCCGCCCACAAGGTCGTTTTTTAAATTGTATGTCTATAATTGTCTTCACTTACTTTGTTAGACTCTTTTATGTTTACTTTATTCTAGATTTATTTTTTTTTTAATTCCGTAATTTATTATACTGTAAAAAAAATGGAAACTGGAGAAGTCCGCGGATAATGGGGAGTTTACTGTATATGATATCTGCATAATAATACTAACTGATGGTTTTCGTTCTTTAACGAAAGCAACAAAAATATTATCGAGAACTAATGAAAACGATAAAAAAGATGAAGACATCGTAAACAAAAGCATTATTAATGGATTTTCGGCCACATATAAATGCCAGTTTCACTGAATTATAATTGATATTTCGTGGTGGCCATTTTCTGTATAGTTAAGTGTAAGATCGAAAAGTGCTTTATCACAAATATTCGGGAAAAGATTTATAGTGATAAATTTACATTTATTTAAAATAAATGTAAATTTATTTAAATAAAAGAGATTGGAAAATTTACAAATAAAGTTTTTATTCCATATATGAATGATAATAGCATGATTTTGAGGAATATTTGTAAGTCTTTCAATATAGATGTTGGGTTCAAATATCAATACAAAATTAAAAATTTGTTAAGTAAAAAAATAAATGAAAGGGATGGGCAATATGAAATGGGAATAGTATATAGGGTGGATTGTAGAACTTGTGGGGAATTTTACGTAGGGGAGACTAAAAAAAACTATGGCAGAGCGCATGTCTGAGCACGATACTGCCTTAAAAAATGCCAATAAGGACGTCTCAGGTATTGCAGAACATTGTATCAAAAAAGGACATGTTATGAAGGACTATGTCAAAATTTTATATAAGGAAACAGATTTAAGTCTAAGAAAAATATTAGAAAGTTGTATAATAAAATTTACAAAAGGAAGTAATTTTAATAGATATGAAGGGGCTAAAGTAGACCCTTCTACGATTATATTAGTAAAAGACTTAATTAAAAAATATGTAAAAAAAGTGGTTAATATTGATGAATTTCATTATTGATATGTTTTTTGATTAATGGATTGTTAGTTAAATTAAAGGATTCAAAATATCTGAGTTATCTTATTGTAAACAAGAATTGATTTATCTAATATGTTATTATTTTTTAGAACATTTGGATTTATTGTTAAATAATTGTTTTTCAAAAATTGTAAAGTAATGAAAAAGCGTA
Organism: Thereuonema tuberculata; assembly: GCA_023159025.1. Classification (NCBI taxonomy): domain Eukaryota; kingdom Metazoa; phylum Arthropoda; class Chilopoda; order Scutigeromorpha; family Scutigeridae; genus Thereuonema; species Thereuonema tuberculata. The sequence continues at coordinate 42,436,253 of JAFIDM010003189.1, read as the reverse complement.
TTGCTATTTCATATTGTAAAAACAATTGTGAATTGTTTCAACGTGTGTTCATGTTTATCACTAGTTTGTATTTTTGGTTATTCCAAAGAACTAATTTATTGTTCATTTCGCTTGAAAAAGAGATGGCGTATTATCACCCCGAAAATTCCGAAAAGTTTTTTAAAATAAACTACATGTTATGGAGATATGGTGTTTTTTTGTTTAATAAACAAAGATGAAAAGGAAGAAGTTAAAAGAAGAATTTGGAGATTTATAGTATTGTTTTATTACTTTTTTAATCTTATGAACTCAGCGATTCAAAGCTTTATATTATGTCAATGGCTTCTAATCAATTACGAGGGGAGATCGAAAAGTAATGCACAACAATTTTTTTTTTACGGAATATTATTTTGGTCCGGAAATTCATATTGTGGAAGATAAGTTAGTTTGAATCTTGCACTATAGAGAGCAATTGCTCGATCAGGTGTCGCCCTGGCGGAATGAGCGTGAACTACTGAGCAAAGATGGTGCGTTTGCTAGCATCGTCGACTTGTGAAGATTAGCTAAGTGTAGTTCGGTATTTGTGGGCAAAACGAAAATCCCCAGTGAAATCCACAGAGAAAGGTTGGAGGTGTAAGGTGCTGATTGTCTGGACCGTAGCAACATCTGCAGAAGATGCAGGTTCTTCGAATAGGACCGAGTAAACCTTACTGATGATAGCGTTCCGACCGACCAGTGACCGCTGCAACACCATCCAATGTCACAGACATTGAGGCGGCAATTCGAAACGATCGGCGCATCAATCTGCGAACCGTGACACAACAATTCAGCATTTCTTACGGCACAGTGTACGACGTTGCGAAATCTCAATTTATCATGCACAAAGTCAGTGCGCGCTGGGTACCCAAAGATATGTCAGATGTGCAAAAGGACCAGAGAATGATGTCATGCTTGGACCACTTGGAGCATTACGCTGAAAAAGGTCATGACTTTCTGGAATGTGTAGTGACTGGTGATGAATCTTGGGCATACCACTACATACCCGAAACAAAGCAGGCGAGTATGGTATGGAAATTATCAATTGTGGTTGTAGCGTTGTCGATTATTTCTATTGTAGGTTGATCGTGACACGATATGGTTTCAAATTTAATGAAATGGAGTATCTTGAGGCACAGTCTGTATTTTACATCACTTTTTTGTGCTAATAGAAACAATCAATAATAGTGCTACAATTACAACCAATGGGCTGTAGCACAGGGCAGCTGGGGCAGCCGGTTTTAAGTTACTCATCCTATATTTTTACAGAAAAATAAGGAAACATTGTTTTGAGAGATTTGTGGTTTTAATATTTTAAGTTTCTCAATAAATTCATAATACCCCGAATTACGTAACTTTGAACTTGAATCCGTTTTCAATTGACACCATGCCCCGGGCTTGCGTCTGCTTGCTTCGTACTTGCGCCCGATTAACATATCCGTGCAACGCCATTTTTTTGTTTGTTTTTTATCGCTTGATGACTCTTAATTGTGACGTACAAGATTTTCTTCAGATTTTCTCGTATAACAAGAAGGCTAAGATCAGAGCGGATTTTTTTTTACTCGTTTCTTCACATGCTAAAAAGGTAGTTCTATAAAACAGAACGAAGCTATGTTGATGAGTCCCAAAAGCTAACACTTGCATCTTTGGAACCAAAGGGCATGTCTGTAATTGCAATTGGATCACTACACTTCGTTTCGTGAAGATCTTGCTGGATTTAACTGGTACACTGCCTCCATGCTTGTAGTCCAGTTCAAAGTTTATAAGAATAATTCTATGAGTAATACTTATTTCAACTGCTTTGCATTCCCCGAAAATAATAATGATTTTCTGTACAGAAATTCTTCTGTAGGTAAGTCCTTAACTGCGTCTTCTTCTGACAGAACATTCATCAGCGATGGACACTTCGTTCTGAAAAAATGAAAACCAACTCTAACTGGATAATACAAATTTTTACTCATTGATCAGTTGTACAAACATCCATAAGCTAAGGGCCTCATTTGCCGCACTTATAATCTATTAATTTATATACTTCAGTAATATGTATTCCTTTTTTACGATTTGCTTCCTAGATTTTATTTTTTTACTTATAGAAATATATTTTGAGTAAATAACGACATAACTTTAAGAAAAAAAATCAATAAAATATATTGATTTAAAATTACCGGTTTCACTATAGGTCTGTAGTCTCTGTAGATGCCAAAGAGGGAACAGACCTATAGCGGAATCGATAGTTTTATGTTAATATATTTTATTCATTTTTATCTTAAAATGTGTTATGTTGTTATTTACTCAAACTAATTTCACAGACGTTAAACTCTGCATTGTAGAAATATATTTTCCAGAAATATCGAAAAAGTCATTTTGTCTGTTGAATTCATAATCTAAGGTAGTTTGCCATTTCCGTTGTTTAGTTGTCATTTCTTGATGGATTCGTGTCATGTTTCATTTGGCGGATTTTATTTTTATTTTTCTTCTTATTTTCACGATTTTTTGTCTAAATATTTAGGATTTTTTTAAAAACAAAAATCAAATTTGCACAATTCCAAAGAATTTGCACTGTGAGCTATCACGGACGGGAAACTAGGACGGCCGTTTCTGCCTTTTTAGGCGTCCTCAGCCAGTTTTACCCTCCTTGGTAAGCCCAGAGTGCGTCCTTACGCAACCTCAAGTGGTATCTCAACCAAATGCGGAGTTGGCATCCTTAACCGTTGCACGCACTCTGGGTTAACCATCGAGGATAAAAATGGCTGATGACTCCTAATAAGGCAGAAACAGCCGTCCCAGTATCCCATCCGCGATAGCTCAGGGTGCAAATCCTGTTAAAATTGTGCATTTTTGATTTTTTTTTTGTTTTTTAAGTTAATAATATACACATTAAGCTTTATTTTTATTTAGGATTTTTGTTACCAACGAACAGAGGAAATAATTGTGGACAAACGAAATTTCAAATACCAAATAAGATTGGTTGTGAGTTGTTGAAAGATCGAATTCCTTTAAGATACATTACAACCAAGAAAGACAATGCTGAAATAGAGCCATTTTTACACTTTTACTTATTAAGGCCTAAAACTTATTTTATAATCTTGAAAAGTAAGTGAGGCTGATCAAAACCCAAACCCACGCGATCACCCCCGCACGATTATAAGTATGACTTTTGTGGATGAACCAGCTTGAAATTTGGTATTCACATTCGAGTACTAGGAGCGAACTAATTTTTATATTTGAAATCTTTTTAAATAGGTCCTTATCGAAAAATTACACAAGAAGGCGACAAAAAATCCCCTTAGGAAAGAATTGGAATCTAAACACTGGATTCGTATCCTACTTCTTTTAATAACTCAACTCGCCTTAAACAATGAAGACTTATCCGTTGCACGATTAAAGCTACTACTTCTTTTTTTGTTTTAGGAAATGAAAATGTTTGTGTTTTTATTCAGTAAATATTATAATTTGAAAATAAACGTAGGCTTTTCCCTTTTTAATCGCTTTCACAAAAACAAGAAAAGAAATTTAGTTTGAGAAATTACATTTTACGTTTTTCGAACTACTGTATTTTCTTTTTCTTTTTTTTAGTCTTCTGATTAAGATCAGAAGACTTATATTCCTGTTTTGTCGTGGATAAGTAAAATTAAAATATTAGCAACAATAACATCAATCGCAACAACTTGATGTTTTGCTTGAGCAACAATTACATGTATAATAAACTCTACAACAATCACAACAACGACAATAGTCGCGCCATTTGCATTCGCAATAATCACATAATAATAAGGAAATTAAAGCAATATCAATTCCATTTTCTTATACGTATCGGAAGACATTGTGATTGATTTACTAATCGCTATCCCTACCTTGTTTCAATTGAAATTTTGTTTAATTGTTTATATGTACAACTTCTAAAAAAAATTAATTATTTTTTTTGCATTACTTTTGCTTACAGTTAAAAGGCAAACGTTGAAGAATTTAATTAAGATCGGATAAAAAAAAATAAAATAAAAAAAACTAAAAAAGTTGATTAATTCTGTGGTTCAACAACAAGACATGCAATGCTACAGTTTTTCATTTCAAAAAATAAGCGTAATTTAATGTAATATTAAAGAATATGTTTTTGAAATTACCAACTGTTGCATATAATTATTCAATTGTAAACTGAAATGAAGACCTCGTTTCAGGATTTTTTTTCCTGTCTTGGCTGCAAATTCAGACTCATTAAGTGTGTGTTGTTTTTTTTTTTCCGTTTTTTTCGTGAGGCATTCATAAAAATAGCTGTTGATGTCTGGTTTGCCTACAAAAGGGTTAAAAAACGCCAAGTGTCGACCTTGGAGCTTTTATTTATTTATTTTTTTTTATTTCCACTTTTTACCTGCGGGCTCTCATGGAATTCCGACATTTTGAGACAGATTGAGACAACTATTGATTGGTATGAACAGATAAGCTACTGGTTGTTTGAAAACTATCTATAAAAAACAAAAAAAAGGAGATTTGCTTAGTATATTATCACCTCGTTAATGACATCAAAATATCCGTTTGTCAGCAACATGACAGTTCAAGAGATCTCTCAATAACAGACACAGATTTCTCGTATCTCGCCATAGGTTTTCGACTATCATGTCTAGTTCCATTTTTTTTTTTAATACATGTAATTTGAATGCTAACAATATTCTCTTAAGATATTTAAAAAGGCTCGGGAGAACATTAGGACCATTACACTGCCATTCGTAAAACAAGCCTAGAATAAAAACAACAAAGTTATTAGAATAGTCGCGAAGTTTCTGTTCACGAGATTTTTTGTTATTCATAATGAATTTAAGTATTTGGTTCTAGAAAACTGTAGAAAACTCGGAACAAAAATTTATAAGAAATGGATTACAATAAATCTTAATATGCCTCGAAGAGGAATAAAAAAAATAATTTGTAATTTTATTCTATTTGTCAAAGCTTTGTTATAAAAGCGAAACCGGTCGTATTTTTATGTATTTTTAATGTGCTTAAAAACTTTTTAGCCTTCAATTTTGTGTGGCGGCAATTTAGATTTGTTTGGCGAACAAAAAAAAAGAGTTTGTTGCTTTTTTTCGAAATATCCATGTCCGTCTGTAATCAAAGCTAACTAAAAAAGTTATTTATGCTAGGAAGCTGAATATTTGGTTGCTGATTTTGTTTATTATAAGGAAGATTCGTTTTGATTTGGGTATGTATCGCTAGTAAGAAACTTAAGGACCAAATACTGCCATAAAATCGTCATAATTCAAAATGACTTGTTTCAGAAGTTGATGATCTTTTAATCGTAGATTTTGATAACTACTAATTCTAAAGGCAAGAATGTTAAAGACACACAAAAAAACAAACACAGAGCTTAATTCTCCTTAAAGAACCGTAATATTAGTCGTCTTTTTTGTATTATACGTTTCAAAGCTGAATACATTTTCTGTAATATTATAAATTTCAAATTTTTTAATTTGATAGGATATTTTTCTTTTTTTTTTATAGAAACTGCATTTGCACTAACACACACAACTAAAGCAAACAATTATTAATAAACTATTAGTCGACCTTAGACTCCATTTAATATCTTCTAAAATACAATATTTTTTTTTCCTTAAACAGAAAACTTCATCAGGTTCTTAATAATAAAGAAGGTTTAACGTGCATTAATGTATTGTGCATTTTATAGATTTTCTTTACTTTTCATCAGGTTCTAAGGGCAAGAAAAAAACTTTTCCTGTTTCTCTAGAATTCGTAGAAATCTACACAGTCAAATTTATATTTAACAATATACTAGTAATAGTATATTTTACATTATATCTTTTTTACAAACAATTAAAATTTAGCAAAAAACAACAATCCATTAATATGATATTAAAGATATAATTATTGGCAAAGATATACAGCACTAAATTTAATTATTACTAAGATTAATTATTAGTAGATTCATGTCATATTAATGGATTGTTATTTTTTGCTAAATTTTAATTGTTTGTAAAAATGATATAATGTAAAATATACTGTGTAGATTTTTGATTTGACTGTGTAGATTTTTACGAATTCTAGAGTAAGAGGAAAAGTTTTTTCCTGTCCTCAGAACCTGACGAAGTTTCTTGTTTAAGGAAAGGAAATATTGTATTTTTAGAAGATATTAAAAGGAGTCTATGGTCGACTGGTTGTCTATGTAAAAATATTACTTCAGAAATATTATAGGAATTATGAAGGAAATTATTAATAAAATTGACCGACCAGTTTCACCAGCGAATATTCCGTCTAGTATTTTCAAGGTAACTTAATTTTTCTTTCCCAATTTCTTAATATTTTTTTCGAAGATGTATTGGTGGTGCTGATAGGCTTTCTGATATTAAAATTAATATTAGTTTTCATTTTTTTTAAATAAATTCTTTCATTTTAATTTTTCTTTTTAGTAGTCTAAATTAGTTAAGTAAAAAATTTTTAAGCGATATAAAAGTCTTATTATTATGATGATCATCATCATCATCAGTTGATGCATTACGTTAAAATCTTTTAAGTGAGAAAATTTGTTTCATTTGTTTCATTTGTTTCATTCAATCTTTTTCTTTCATTTTCTTCTTTTACTTTAAGAAACTTCCCGAACTCCTTCTATTTTGAGTTTTCATTATAGCGCTCTGGTTGCTTTCTTTTTATGAATGACCACTTCCGGTGCCGGGGGAGGGGGTGGGACGTCTGCTCCACCCTGGATTCCTGAGGTGGGAAGCGGGACCATTCATTGCAAGGGGATGATGTCTCTTGCCCCGACCTCTTTTCCCATCAATGAAATCGGGAAGGGCATTCCTGTGGGAGGGGTCCACAGACGGCGTTCCCAACGCCACCAATCGGACAATAGCAACATCCCTCGTTTCATCGACTATAGACTGTCATCAGTTGAATTCAACCAAAGAATTTCGACCACAAAAATAGAGTAACAGCTTATTCAAGAATAATAATAATAATAAAAAAAAGGTATAATAATTTACTTATTACTTATTTTTTATAATTTGAATTTCCGAAATTTATTATCTACTTTTTTAGATTTTTTTTTCCCCTTACTACAACATTAGATTAAAAACCAATATATACTCAGAATCTCATTAGACCTGGGACAGATTAATACAGGGTGTTTCATAATTCGCGCAGCATCGGAATTTCCATTAAGGACAAATATTGCCTAATTTGGTAGGACCCAAGGCTTTTAGGCACAATATTTTGATTTGATTTTTTAGTTCGAACCTCCGAAAGTGACTTCCAGTCGATGTCATTACAAAATAATACCCTTATTTGAAGATTTCTGTGATATTCGTTATACGAGAAATACTTGATCATTCTTCAATTACGTACTGCAATCGGGTTATTAAGAAAGTACTTCATAACTTCGTGCTGTTGTTTGCTCTGGGGTAATTTTTTTTTTCCTCTGGGGTAATTTAAAATCCATAGTTTATAAGGATGAATGTCCAAACCTGGAACAACAAACTGAATAGGAGTGCAGGCATATTACTACTCCTCAGCATCTTCGAAATATTCGGGAAGAATTTCTGCACCGACTCAGGCACTGTATTACATTGAATGGCGATAATTTTACTGTAATAAATTTCACTTACCCTATTAAATGTTATTTTTGTTATTTATTCTAATAAAATGTAGGGAAAAAAATACTTGCGTAAGTTAATAAACAGTTAAAAATAAACAAATACAATAAAATAAAAAAAAAATTGCTGAGCAATCAAGAGCACGAAGTTATGAAGTACACTACAACCTCATTTATCCGGACTAACTGGGACCAAAAGCAATCCGAAAAATCGAAAATCCGGATAATCCGGGTAATATGGATAATATGCAAAACAAATCCTTAAATAAACAGACTTACCATTTATTACGATAAAACCTATGTTTTATAGCTTCAACGCTTTGTGAAACTCTATAAAGCTTTATTAAACTCAACAAAAAGCATTTTATTACCATAATTTATTGTACAATCTATGCAGGAACTGTATATTTAATCAAAATAAAAAGCGAATGTTTGGCGTACTTATAGTTATGTTCTTATTATCATAGTTAAAATTATTGTCTATGTGAACATTAAATAATAAAAAGAAAAAAGTCTACAAATCTGATCCGGATCAACTATTATCATAGTTAAAATTATTGTCTATGTGAACATTAAATAATAAAAAGAAAAAAGTCTACAAATCTGATCCGGATCAACGAGGGCCGGATAAACTAGGTTGTAGTATATTTTCGTAATATCCCAATTGCAATACGTAATTGAAGAATGATCAAGTAGTTTCCGTACAACGAATATCACAGAAATCTTCAAATAAGTTTGTTACTTCGTAGTGACCTCGACTGGAAGTCACTTTCGGAGGTTCGGACTAAAAAATCAAAATCAAAATATTGTACCTAAAAGCCTTGGGTCCTACCAAATTAAGCAATATTTGTCCTTAACAATGAAAATTCCGATGCTGCGCGAATTATGAAACACCCTATATATTTTACTTTGCTGTAAAAATAAAGACTCGTAAGAAAATAGTAGATAAATTTTACCCTATCCATAATTAGTTTTTTAATTATTGTTTTTTTTGATTATTTAATTTGCAAAAGGCCGAGCTTTGATTGGACTCGCGCGTTTGAAAGTGCATGAGCTGTGAAAGTCCTCGTGTGTAAAGTGTGAGTTTGCTGTAAGTGATTAAGAGAGAAATTTATATTAATGGTAGATTGTCGATTGATTTTGTAAAATAAATCAAGTTTTTAAATAAAAGACTAAAAAATAAATAAGTAAATAAATAAATAAACATTTGTTTTTGTTTTTAATCTTATCAAGGCAAGAGGCTGGGAAGGGTTTCGGGAGGGAAGACTCCTTCATTTGCAATGACAAATTATTTAAATTTTAAACAAAATTTATTATTTTGTTAATTTTTTAACAAAATTATTGAAGAAAAATGAAAAAACAAAACAAAAACAAAACGTAATTGCGGATTCTTCTCAGCTAGAATCGTATAATCTAGGATTCTTGGTCCTAAAAAACTTTATTAAAAATCCTTTAAAATGATGAGTTATATAGAGGTTATTAATTATAAAAGTATGCAGCGGGTCGGTAAAAGGCCCAAGGATTCCTTGAAAGAGTCAACAGTAAAAAAAATTTGGGAATCTGTTGTACAATAATGTAGGCAGTTCTGAATTGAATAAATTAACAAAGATATGATACTTCGCAAGAAATGTGATTTGTGCAATATCGAAACTGCCATTCAGAATTTGAAATAATTCAAAATAAATAAATAAAAGAATAAACGAAAGAAATGAGTAGTTTAGAATGAAATGATAAACAATGAGACTTATTATACCGGTGTATAATATTTTTGTCTCAATATTGTAATTGTGGATCGAAAATAAATAAAAATTATTATTTTTTTTTATTTTATTAATTTTTTTTTTATTTAATAGTTACAAGCAATAACTGAAAATAAATACACAAATTAAGTAAATATAGGTTCTCCTCAGCCATCATCTCCGGAAATCTGGGACAACCTATATTTATATTGGTTTGTGCATTTTTTGAGTTATTGACTACTTTTTTTACAGTCATTTTGGTTAAGATTGTTAATTGGTAACAATGACGTCAATGTTTCTCATTGTTAGAAATGTCTAGTGTTTTACTATAAGGTCACCGCATTATACGGAATTTTTATTTTATTATTTATGAATCCCTCAAAAAGGAAATACACACATAAATAAGAAATTAAAATGGAAATGACATTGTTGGTAATAAAAAAAATTAAATTAAAATTTATTTATTTACTTGTTTTATTTTATGTTTTGTTTGACTTTATTTTCTATAGAATTTTTAGCGTTTATAAATTCGTTTCAAATTAATGTCTGTCAACGCTGATAACAAAAATAAACAAGCTACATAATTTTAAAATATGACCTTTTACTTTTTATTGATAAAGCGTAAAATAAAAAGTCTGTAATAGAGCAGATTTAAGCCTTTGTATCAGATAAATCTACGCAAACTGTTGCAAGGGATTGGTAAGAAGAGAGAGAGCAGAGGACTTTTACCAAAACAATATCTGAAAACTGGTAAAAGTGAAGTCCCACAAAAAATTTCAAAGATTAAAAGCCGAAGCCGACACATTAGCTACTGATCCACATCGACTGCTGATGGAGATTTGTGATAGAAATACATTTTTTTTTTTTATCTTAAATTTATGCAGATTCATCAACATCTCGATTTTCAATCCCCCCGCTAAAGCGTTTTCGTCATCTACTTCTGTATTCAACTATTCTCTTTCGCGATTAGGGATGATGAAGCGGTTTCGGGAAAACAATCACCCATTCAATCCCAATATACAGTCGGACCTCTATTTAACGAACCTCTATTTTGCGAATTTCTCTTTTTTGCGAACTTTTCTTTGGAACCAAGAACATTTTACTAATTTCTTCGTAAAATAACCTCCAAATAGCGAAGTGCATTATCTATTTAACGAACTTTTTCGTGGTATCTATTTTTTTTTCTCCTTGAATTGTTTTTATTATTAATATTCCCTTAGAGGAAATGAAAGAAATGTGGATACAGCTGAGGGAAAAAGAAGAAATTAACGATGATGTGCTGATTGATGATTATCTTTCACTTGATTTTGAAGTTGAGACCTCGGAAACACTAACTGAATCGGATATTTTGGACAGTGTGAAAAATAAAAACAATACAGCTATGAATTGCGATGAAGATGAAGATGATGAAAATGGAAATGATCATGATGCAGAAATTAAAAAAACCTTCGTATGATGAAATGCTAAAATAATTTGAAACAATCCGACGTGGATTACAATTTGAAGAAAATACTGAAGGGGTTTTTGATGCATTGCAAAGATGCGAGACATACTAAGAGCGAAAACACTTTTTCAAAAAAAAACAAAAAAAAACTCAGACAAAATTAATAGACTTTATCAGTAAAATTTAAGTACGCATGTGGTAATGTAAGCTTTATGTCATTAAAATTATTACTTTTTTTTAATAATATTGAATAATAAAAGGAGAATCTCTATTTAACGAATTTTCCAAATAACGAACTTTTTTTCGGGATTTAGCGACTTCGTTAAATAGAGGTCCGACTGTACAATTTTTTTTTAAACTGTCCGTTATAAGCGACGTCCGTTATAATGAGGTTCTACTGTATTCTCTTTCGCGATTGTGAAACGGGGGTGAGGGATGATGAAGCGTTTCGGGGAAACAGTCACCCATTCAATCCCAATATAATTAATTACTTAACAGAATTATTGAATAAGGATTAAAAAATAAAGTAATACATGGTAATGTATTAAGAACATTTAAGAATATTTTTAAGAACATTTTTAAATATTAGACATCCATATATTTATTTTTTGTTTTTTCTAAATATCCCTCCTTTCAGATCCAGTTTTTTATAGTATTTATTTACAGATACTTTGTTTTAGATTAAAACATAACCATAGTTTACATTTCCTTGTTTTTTTTCCCCTATAAAAGCAATTTATTATTTTTAAAATCGGGACAATTAGCTGTGTATTCTTATAGTTGTGATAGAACAGGAGCGCTGTCTGCTGGTTGCCTCCTCTTCCCTTAGCTTCTCTGGGTGGCCGGGTTCTCACGCACTCGCCCAACCCTCACCACAACTGCCACCATCGTCGTGGGATGCGTTCGTATTTCTTTACTTTGCTGGCAAACACAAGAACGGTTGTGTTACTTAGTTTATGAACGCGCTTTGGGAGATTCGGTCGCAGGTTTCAAATTTACTTGAAAAAGCCATAATCACTTCCAGCTTCAGTCTCATCTAATTCAAATAACTTTTGATTGTTGAACGTTCAAATAAATAACTGGGTTTTTTATGTTTTGTTCTGTTTTGTTTATCATCAATTGGACCAAAGTTGTTATCACAAATAAATGAGCAATTGTTTCCAGAATACTCAGAAGCTTGGTAGTCAGATTTTTTTATTACATTAAGAAAAAAAAAAAGACGAAGACCAAAGCGTTGGCGAGTTCCCTTACAGTCATTTGAATGTAGAATTTCCGTTTAATTTCAAATTGGACAATAGATAGTGCATTATTGATTCACATGCCTAACAAAAAATATTGTAAAAAAAACAAAACAAAAAAAAAAAATTACGCCTCTTTTAACGCTTTTTAATATTTCTGGCAAAAAGCAAAATATTTCTGGCAAACCCAGAACAGATGGATCCTATCGGATAGATTGGATATTAATAATTATTAGACTACATAGGGTCAACAGATTTCGCTTCTTTTTAACTAAATATTAGAATAGCTCGTAAAACCACTTATTCTGCATGTCTATGTATTAACTTTTAAACAGTGGGTGAAGTAAGCTAATAAAATTATAGGAACCTCTAATATTTATTAAATATCATTGAAAAATGTTATATTTAAATTAAATTTAACTCAGTTAAAAAGTTTATTTATTTATTTTTTAGATAAATCAGTCTGAAAAAACAAAACAAAGCAGAGCGGCCTTTCCCACTCAAGAGAATTTTTGAAAAATCAGATTGAAATGGGAAGTGACCACCTAGGAATGATGTTAGCCCCACCCTTTTTTTTTGGTGGGTTAAGCCTTTTGTGTATATGACGCTATGATCACTACAGCAATAGTGTATCTTTTCCATTACAAAAAAAGAAAATCGCCTAAATACTAGAGATTATGGGAGTGTTTGATGTGCACCAATTCAAACGTGGAAAAAGAAATAGAGATTGCACGTTTCATTGACACCTTGAGCTATCGTCAACGGGAATCAACATTATTGACAAAATGATTAAGTCAATTTCTGCTCGTTAAATTCACCCCTTATTAAGATCACATGGTTCCTTGTGTTGTTTTGTCCCTTTATGAAATGCCTTTTGTGCCTAGCTTTCAGCCGACTGGTTAGTGATTTTCTTGTTTTTGTTTGTTTGTTTGTGTTGTGGTCCCACTCCCGGGTGTGGAACAGTCCTTATATCCTGTGGCGCGTTTCATTGATGATCAATTTTAGTAAATCTGGCTGATGAGTCCTAATGATAACGAAACAGCTGTCCCAGGTTTCCATTGACGATGTGTGAATGAAAAAAAAATTCTTTTAAGTAATAGCAATTACATAATCAAGGTAATAAACCGTGACAATTATTGTAGAATAATTAAAAGCGGTTAAAACTATTTCGTCACATTCTTATGTTACATACGATAGCAGCATAAAAAAAAAAAAAAAAATCAGAAGAATTATAGCATACATGACAAGGAAGATTAGCGAAACCTTAAACCTAACATTCACAGAAATTGAGCCTAGGGATGTGCTTTTTAATAAGAAGCAATCAGTGACGATTCGAATGTACTTTCTTGTAATATCCGCCACGCTCTGCATCTCAAGAACAAAACCGCATACAGATATGGGATAAATTCTATTCATTTTTTTGTTTTTTTATTAGCTACAGACCCCCTTCTCTCTGGAAAACAAATTTACATTCTCATCTGTTAGTTTCTTATCGTATCCTAGATATGAATACCGTAAAGATGGTATACGGGATATTTTGTTTCTTCCACTTAAAAGACAAGGGAAAATGGATTTTTTTTTTTTTTTTTTTTCAGCCATCTTCATAAAATTTGTGGGCGTTCTGAATATTAGAAAGTCACAGAAGTTACGACGAAAGCCTAAAAAATTACAGAGTTGAAAGAATTATATTTGTTTTTTGTTTTTGTTTTTTCTCGAGTAGCTGTACATTTTCTTAAGGCTATCGTAATAATAAGAATTTGAACCTATTAAAGATTGGATCCTGATTGACTTTTCTTTTTCTAAAGGTTTTTAGTTGAGTGTTTCAAATTGGATAGGGGGAGTGGACTGAGCCGTTATATTAAATTTATATTAAATTACATACTTCCTTGCAGTTTTAAAAAATAATATTGAAGTGATAGCCATTTCAACATACGTACTCGTATATATCAAGGGAAAACAAAGTTCCAAATCAACTTTTTTAGAGGGAATCAAATATGCCATTGATTATTGTAAATGTATCATTAATAATCTATATTACTAAACTCTTTTATTTCTCTTGTCTGTCCGGCGCAATTATTACTTAGTAGTTAATCCTACTTTTATTGTATTTGAACTTTGCTTTTTCCCTTGCTGAGTAAGTCAAATTATCTTTTTTCTTTTTTTTTTCGAACCGGGGGATGGTCTATTATGCTTTGAATTTCTATTATTCATTAACCTTTTTATGTTCAGAGATAAACAATTCGCTAAAATGATAAATTTCTCTCCTTGGAAAGTAGGTATATGTAGTTAGTTGTTGCAGTATTATAGAACAAAAGCAATCCTTTCATTTCGTCTCGTAGTTTGGGTGGGGGTGGGGGGGGGTTATTATCTCTAAATACGTAAAAAGCGCAGAGCGCATTCCTGAAACTTAAAAACTACTCAAGCAAATTGAACGCAGTTTTAACCATTCGGTAAAACATGTAGCACATTGGTTGGTTATGGTCATATAGAATCACTTGATCTGCTTAGGTCGTCGAGCAGTGCAAAATAAAAAAAATAAAAAAAAGAGAGGGGGGGGGGGAAACAAAACAAAACAAAAAAACCCTAACTTCAAAAACTTCACGGCGATTGCACGAATTAGAAAAAAAGCGCTGTTGAAAACCGAAAACTAAACGAAATTTCGCTGCAACTTTTGATTATTGCGGTTTACAATTAGCACTTTACAAGTTTTGAACCATTCTAATAATTTTGATTCAGTTTTCTGAGTTTTGTAGAGAGTTAAATTGTGGTTCTTTAAAATTGTGTTCCCCAAGGGAACAAGAATAACAAATTATTTTGCCAATCTAGAAAATCCAAGCTCGAATAATTTATCATGAACGTTAAGAACATAATACTCTGCAAGTCTTAAGTTATTATTTTTTTTCAAAATGTAAGAATTATTTTTTTTTTATCTATAAATAAAAATAATTGTTATTCTTATATCAAAATCAACTGATTTTTTTTTTTGTATGAATACTTCTCGTTCTTATGCAACTCAAGCATCTGCCACCAACACATAATATTCTGACTTCATATAAGTTTGCAATAAAACCAAAGCAAGATTAAAAAAAAATGCAAATGATTAGTTTTGTAACTTACTTGCTTACCATTAAGTTATTTGGACAACTAAGTCAACGAACTAAGTATCTCTAATATCGCATGGAATCCATAGTGAAAGATAAAAGGTTTGATTCCAGATGAGTGAACTAACTGTATCCTGGGGCAAACCGAAACAACCTCATAAAACATTGGACTTCTGGAGGCAAAGAACTTTTTTTCCCCGCAAATCGTGATCGGTGGTTGGGAGTTATAACTCCGCAACTGAGCTCCTATTAAAATCATTTGCTTTCTGGTTCTCCTTTGGAAAACCTGTCGGTCGAATCTTCTCTGAAAAGTCGCCTTCTTTAGTATTCGACAAGCAGTTTCTTTATTTAAAAATAGTGCATTTGGATGAAGAAATATAACTATCATTACCGAAACTAATGTAGTACAAATTTGCATCAATAAATGAAGTGCCTTTTATTGCCAGGTATTTCTTACACGAAGTGGAATATCATTTTTTTTCTTCTGAATATTTTGTTACGCTTCTGTTAAGTAGTTCTGTTTAGCGCCTTTGAACAATTGCGTAACTTTGGATGAAGAAGGATGTGCGAGAAAAAACAATAACAATGCTATCAGTATCGCACAATACATATAAAAATATTAAAAAAAAATGACATGTTTCGAGAGCCCGAAGTTAACGGCTCTCTTCCTCAGACTACAGAAACAACGTTGTTTCTGTATTACTAAGGATTGTCGTACTTTCATAAAAGATGGTGTCGTTGATCAAGAATTGCTCAAAAATTTATTAATTGACTTGTGATACAAGATCAAATAACAGAAAGACATGAGGTGAAATAATATATTTTATATTTTCTAAAAGTAACTATAAATATTTATATTTAACTGCAATAGTATCGGTTATTTTAACAAAAAATGTCTTATCAACAAGTGTCCTATTCCGAATAGTTTCTGAGATAATTGAAATTTGGCACATAATTGTCACTGTGCCTGCTGGCCGTTGTTTTCGTTCTCTTCCACCGCACGGCGCTAAGATCTCCAGACCCAACCTCATTGGATTTCTGTTTATGGGGTTGAATGAAGAGTGAAGTGTACAGACGTAGAGTGAATACATGTTCTCACAAGAGTTTAGAAATGTGTGTGGTGGTGGAATTTTTGAAACTTTTATTATAAACTGTAAGCAGTGGCGTAGCAAGGGGGGTGGGGGGCGGACCGCCCCGAACCCCCGCCTCAGAGGGGCCCCAAAAGCCAGACTAGGGGCCCCATCCACCCAAGTATCCCGACCAGCCCCTTTACAAGATTGTTTTTTTTTTTTGGTTGTTGAATTGGAGATTCTGGTTTTTTTTTTTTGGAACTCCCGCCCCGGGCCTCCAAAGGCGTTGCTACGCCACTGACTGTAAGAAATGTGTAACTTGACCAGTAAATATTAGAAACAGTACTTAGTATCTCTTTGTTATAATTCATTTTGAAACGGTAGATTTAAATAGCTCTATCTATATTATTTTAAGTGTTCGAATTCTTACGAATACGGCGCTTAGCACTCCAGTAATGGCGTGCTTTGTATAGTCAAAAGTTTTTACACGAAGACGAACTACAAGATCTGCCTTTGTTTTGTAATTGTCATTTCAGCTTTTAACTTTTTACCATTGCTGCTAAACTAAACAAAACATCTGAAATGGGCGTGAATAATATTTAAAACAGTCCTTCTCAACTTCTTTTGCTTCACAGCGCACTTACGTATTTGGTAAAATCCCGGCACACCAAACTTTTTCGTTACGTATGCAATATTCAGGGTGATTCAAAATTCCATGTACAAACTTTAAAGATAGGTCAGCGATACAAAAACAAACCGTATTCATAGTAGAACGTATATGTCCGCAGAAATAAAAGGCCTTTCGCGGACACATCCAGCTGACCCAGCGAGGCAAGGAGATCTCGTAGACGAATGCCTTTGAGATATGTTAATGTTAATGTTATGTAGTGAATGTGGGTGGCAAAGATGCCAAGCACTGCGACCTGAGTTCTATTGTACTATCCCACGGAAATAAGGACAGATGGGAGAGAAAGACTGAGAAAGTATGGTGGGAGAAGTGGGAAACGGGAGAACCCCGAGAAAACCTGCCCAGAGCGGATCGTCCACTATCACGAAACCCACATGAGAACCGAACCCGGTACTCAGAGGTGAGAGGCCGTTGTCATAGCGACAACGCCTGCCTTTGAGGTAACCCCAGAGGCACAAAATCAATGCAGAACAAGTCGGGTGCCCAACTAATGTGCTACCAAACTGCGCCCTCTAGCACATTCGCGTGGCATTTGCGGACATACATTCAACTATGAATACGGTTTGTTTTTGTATTCCTACCTTTAAAGTTAGTGTAGGGAATTTTAAATCACCCTGTACTTTACAACCCACTCACATAATATGTTGACTTATAATAATATAATATAATCCTTTTAAAAGCCTCAGCAAGATTTGCGTATGAAGAACAATACATTTACCCATTTAAAAATACCCCGAAATGACTGAAAAATACACTTTTCAATCCGATTAAATGTGAATTAATATTTCATAATTCTTTAGTAGAACGATAGAATGTAGTTTTAACTACGTGTTTACTCATATTATGTAATGTCCAAAAAAAAAATTAGTCTAGATTAGAACGTATGGCTGTGTGTGTGAAGTTTTAAATGTTTATTGCAGATGCACTCTCAGAATCATCTTGCGGCACTCGAGGGCATCCTCACGGCGCGCCGCTTGAGAAGCTCTGATTTAGAGTATCATTAGCGTTTGATTGCTTGTAGTCTATACTGTTTTATCGTTGCCGTACAAACAAGGACAGTTGGTAGGCACGGCATTCCAACAACGAAAATGATACTGTTATTGACTTAATTGTTGTTTTAGTGGGCGATTTATGCACGCTTCTAGCCCTTCATTAAAACCCAACTCTCGGCCAGTATTGATTTACAGGTTCGGGTGATCCGCGCCGGACTTTGAATCGTCGCTGGACATCAAAATAAGATGGAGTGAATCATATTTTTTTTTTAATGCCTTCAACACGTGCGTTTTGCTTTGAGGATATTTCATTGATCATTTGGCGTCTGGTCGAGATGATATTTGAATGGGTTTAATGGATTTACTCATATATCGTAGTTATTGAGCCGCTGATCAGAGCCAAGCGGAATTCGAAACCATCATCCATTCAGAGATTTTATAGACGTATTTAATCGTATTCCCAGTTAATTTGAGACTAATAAAAATATTTCTCAAATAGAAAAACGTTTGATTATGGAATAAATTATTTAGAATGCATAGCTATTTAATAATTCATGCCTTTTTTTACGAAAATTGTAAGATATCTTAAAATTTATAAAGTTTAATTATTTTGTAGGGTGAATTTAAAAAAACTAACATATTTGTTTAATAATTTTTTTTTTAAATTTAAAAAAATCTTAAAAAATATGAGAAACCAAACCTAGGTTTTAACCAGTTAAAAGGCCTTTCTGAGTAAAATTTGTAAATGCAAAGATTTTTGGTATTGATTTTCAACTAGAAATTACGTAGATTGTATTTTATTATTATTGAATTTTTTTTTTAAAACTAGTTATCTTTCAGTTGTCCACTTACAAATACAGTACTTTTATTGTTTGTACACAGTAACACTCTCCTATATACGAGTCGTTGATTTTGAAAATGGGGCAAGTCCGTATTAAGTTATTGTCGGATAATTAATGGTTAGGGTTTGTAATCAACTTTATCATATCAAGAATAGTATTGTATAATGTGATGTTATTAATTGTTTTAATTCTTATTCGTATTATCCCATTATTGTTAGTTTAAAATTAGGCTTGAAGAAGGATAGACGATGAATAATCTTTCCGAAAATTAGCATTTATTTTATGTAATGTAAATACCTTAATAAAGGTAAGAAGATGAACTTATTTATAAATTAATATCATTGACCAAAATAAATTACTGGTAAAAAATTTACACTGTTATTTAATGTCTAACAGATGGATGTTGACGATCTCGTATTTTCGTGATTTTACGTAATTTACGCGAGAATAGTCTCTATCCATGTCTTCTCACAAAATATTGAAATATTTAAATGAATTATAATACGGGGAAATGCATGAGACTTTTACTGCATTTAAATATAGTTTTAATAAATTGAAAACAGTCAATAAACAAACAATAAATTCATTATGTACCATTTTCATATTAAAAGACATTAAAAATGCTAAATTCCTTGAGACCTGCTGAAGAGGCTAATGGCAAGATCTCGTGTTTTTCGTAATTCTCGCGCAAACGTGATCGTCAACATTCATATGTTAGACATTACAGATATTGATTGTGAATTGATTAAAAACAGAAATTTTTAGTTAATTTCTAATGAAAATTAGCTCTTTTTTTTTTAACAAAATGGACTCGCCCCACTTTCAAAATCAACGGCTTTCAACAACGTATAATTTAATCACCATATTTCTGGTTATTTCTCTAAATAAGCGTAGAGTTATTTGGTTTTATGAATATTATAATTTACCCACAACTGATAACATTCATAGCACATTTAACCAAATTCAACGAAGAATCGTGTTCAAAAATTAAAAGCGGAAAATTTGCGATACGCGAAAAAAAAACAGTTATTGCAGATTACGATGATAGACCTAGCGAAGTATTTGAGGGACGGGGAAGTTGGTGGATGGCGAGCATGCTTCAGCCTCTCGAAATTATCTCACCTCCGCCCAAATAAAAATATTAAGTACAGCATTATCTCTAAAGGTTTTTTTCCTAAATCTGGTTTGAAAAACCTACTTGTCTTTTTGTAATTAAGAATAGTCTTTTTTGATTACGTACAGAGAAATATATTTATACATTACAAACCTACATTAATTAAAGGTCATTAGAGTTCTGAATTGTGCGATGTAAAATGATAAAAATATGCATTTGTTTGCACAATAAAAACAGTATTAATTGAATCAGAATAGTCTCTAAAATATTATTAAAAAATTAGGATAAAAAAAAGTTACTACAGGGAAAAAAAAATGTTTTCTCATTAAGAAAAATTTTAAAAAAATACTTTTTTTTTATAAGTAATACTTCTATACTCCTCACGAATCTTTCTCCTAGAGTTCATAATATATAAATAACAACTTCTTCTTACCTTTTCACCATAATAAAAGGAAATACGACTTCAAATAGTGGCAAATTTTCGGAATTTTATTTCGTCATTCCTTTTTCAAGCCTAAAATCTGGAAAAACTATAGACAATGGGATTCACATGATGATATAACAACGATATAATATGTTACAAATAACAAATAAACTGAAAACATTACGAATGATACGAAATATACATAAGTTTTCAGTTTATTTGTTATTTGTAACATATTGTATCGTTGTTATATCACGTGAATCCCATTGTCTATAATTTTCCAGATTTTAGGCTTGAAAAAGGAATGACGAAATAAAATTTCGAAAATTTGCCACTATTTGAAGTCGTATTTTCTGTTATTATGGCGAAAAGGTAAGAAGAAGTTGTTATTTATACTTTTTTTTATTTTTTGTTGATGCTGCTGTGGTCTCATATCTGAATATGATGTACATTTATTTCGTATTGCAAACTGAAGCATCTTTTCCGGTACAAATCTTTGGAAAATTGCATAAAAGAATTGCATATATACAATTTACCGAGATGTACCCGATTCCGCAGTATATTCAGTTTCAGCTTTTTTCCGTATTTCTTGTTATTCGAACAATAACATTTAAATTTGAGTCATTATTAACGTTTTTGTTTTTGCAGTGTTATAAATTGCACTGGGGATGACAACTGTCACGTGAAAGGATCTGCAACTAATGCATGCAAATGAATAACTCATTCGCTATAATTTAAAAAATAAAATAAAAATAAATAACAAAGAATTAAAAAAATAAAGGAACAATTTGAAACCATTTTTTTAGAACAAAATATCGATACTAAAACACACACACAATTTAAATAAGTAAACAATAAGTATTAAATATAGTTTATACTGAATTAAAGTCGGGCTTTAAAGATACGCTACTTTTATTATTTAATTGAATCTAAATGCTTTGTTTTGAGTAAAAAGAATAGAAAAATATTATTTCTAAATAAAGAACTATTAAGATGCGCGTGGGAGGTATGTAATTTCTACAATTTTAAGATTATAACAAAAATTATTTACCATCTAAAAAAGACATTTATCTAAAATCGTGGTTAGCCTGTTCATGTATTAAATTGTCCAAAAGTCAATGTCGTACGTTTTTAAATCGTCCATTTTATTTAATCGTTAATAAAAATATAACATTCAGAATTCCGTCGAAAATATAAAAACTGAAATGTATTTTAAAAATACAGACCAAATTTAAGTGTATGTTCGTATTAATTTGTAGAATTTTCTAGCATGGATATAAGAACTGTGATTAAAAAAACAAAATCTTTTTAGTGATTTTTCTTCCTTATATGGAATTCTAGGTTTTGAAGCCTATTTTGGTAGAATTAATGCTATGAAATTTTTGGAAATAGTTGGTTTTCTTATTCAATTGAAAGGCCTTACGTCCAGCGAATCTGTTGATATTGAGTTGTGGATATTATTGATTTCCGTTTCCTGTTTGCCCAGACGGCGATAATGATCCAAGACGCGCAACTCGGCGCACTTTAAGAGCCAAGCGGATATTTAAAAGGCTCCTTATTGACAGACACTCCCTCGGTACGTGGTGTCATTTTGGACTCGCCCAGATCTCGCGCCTGAATGAAAAACCATCAAAAATGGGACGTCTGCTTTTTTTTTTTTTTTCCGATGGAAAAAAAATCTCTATATGTGCCGCTCAAAATTTGGCTGCTTCGATTAAAACGTTATCATTTGCAAGACAGCGGAATGGGATTTTAATGTATTTTTTTTTTTTTTTGTAACATTACTTTAAGTATCGTCCTCTTTCATCAGGAATACATCACATGATCTTCAGTAGTACAATTTACAGAATGACACAATGGAAATTACTGTAAATATAAGTTAGCTAAATGATCTGCGAAGTAGCCGCGCGAAGTATATTGGAGGAAGCCATTCCGAATGATATTTTCTGTTCGCTTATGCCATCCTACGATCTATTCCTAATAATAATCTACTCCTTTTTAATAGCATACTAGTTGACCCGTGCGAATAATTCGCAACAAAAAAAAAAAAACCGCCTTTGAGAAACATTTTCTTTTGTCGTGCATATTAGTTAAACACATTGTCAATAAATTGCGCCATCTCTGTTTTTATAAAAGATTTTTAAAATACAGTTTTTATTTGACGTCATTAGCGGTGAACGTAATCTTCAAAATGATGTCTCAATCATTGATTTTGATAAAGTATTAAGGGAGATATGGCGTACCGACACAAAAACACCTTTGAGAAAAATTAATAATATACATGGATATCTCAATTGCTGTGATTCGTGCCACGATGTAGGAACTAACAGTTTGCTAATGTTACTCCGTTGTCAAAATGACAAAAGTTGTTTCCAGTAATCCACAAAATGATTTCTTGAAAGTTGTCTCATTGCAGACGATCAGTGATGTATCAGATATCACAAAACATCGCACTTTTATTATAATCCGAATGCGAACTACAATCAGGAGCCCGAAGTATTATCAAGAGAAGGTCGACCCTACAACGATGAAATTTCCGAACGCAGTCTTGGAGGGGAAAAAAAAAAAAAAAAAAGACCTAGCTGAAGAGGAGACTGAAGTTGCTGTAATCTGATGTAACGTTTCTCAAGTTCATTTAGTTCAGAAAATTATTACAGAGAAATTGGATTCGCGTAGCCAGGTTATGATTTTACGATTGAGACAAACAAAAAAAAAAAAAAAACAATCCCAACACAAAAGGTTGTGTACATTTCATACCTCAGCTTTGAATCATGGCCTCTGAAGTTTAGTACCTAAACAGAAATATAATCACTGCACAACCATAAGATGAACGAGAGAAAGTTATCCGAGAAGGAAAACTTCTACCGGCGCTTGAGCGCAGTTTGGTGCCGGGAAGATCGAGAACAAGTTCGCTGTTGGAGCGGCACCAATTGCGGCGTAGAGAGACTGCCCAACTCCGGTGATTTGATCACCGCTGTTCTCGTTGCATCTCTTGGCGGAAGGGCTGGTTGCTTCTTTCTTTTTTTTTTTTTTATCATATATATATATATATTTTTTTGTCTCTCTTTTTTGTTTAAATGTCTGATGTTACAACCCCTTCTGGATGCACGGGTTGGGAAGTGACCATCACGGCCGAGGATTGAATTACAAAACTGTGAGTCAGACGCAGGCAGTGAATGACATCTTTTTCGAGTTCCCATGATCCGGCGACCTTGGCGAGTGCTTCAACCCTTTCGATGCCATAAGAGGAAGTCGGAGGCAGCGATCGGGTGGGGGAGGACGCGAGATAAGGCCGTCATCCATCATAGGTCATCTCCGCTGGAAAAATCTGAATGAAAGGAGATGTGATTAGCTTTTACTTTTCGTGTTTCGGCGCTTTTACAACGGAATTCCCGCTGCTATTGGAGATGATATACTCAGCGGTACAAATAATTTACATCCACCAGATTAGCAACAATAATAAACATGTCGATTCTTTAGCAACTTATTTTCAGTAGAAAGAAAAAAGAAAAAAACACCGTTTGAATTAGGATTAGTAGGATAATGATTAAAATAAATATATATATATTAGAATTAATAAGAGTTTAAACAAAAAATAAATAAGTAAATAAAATAGGAGGAAAGAAAAAGAAAAAAAAATCTTCTTTCTGCGGCAAAAGCAAATTTAAATAAAACAACAAATTAATTTAAATAATAATAATAATAATAATAATTTTTTACACTTGGCAATATGTGCTTTAATCCTTGACCCGCCATATTTGCTGAGGAAACCCATGGTTTGAAACTTTTACATAATAATAATAATACAGTAAAACCCCGCTTATCCGGCATCCGATAATCCGGCACATTCAATAGTCCGGCATCGGTCTAAGGGTTTTTTTTACACTGAATAAGCCTTCCAGGCGCGTTCGGCAGAATTTTGTTGTTTTGTTTTTAACATTTTCCATCACTGCCGAAATCAGAGAAATCACAATAGAACACGGAAAAATGGTCTAATACCCATTAATAGCCTTTTTGACTCTCTATTTTAGCGGTATTTCCGCTATCTCGCAATAACGGCTATTTTTAGACGGCGCTCAGTAATCCGGCATTTTCGGTAATCTGGTACTGCCGAAGTCCCGAACGTGACGGATTAGCGAGTGTCTACTGTAATATAAAGATTTGTTATAATTAAGGTTACTTATAATGAAGAAATGAGTCTTGAAATACAAAATCAAATTAATTCTCTTGACAGTAAAGGTTTTTTTTTTTTTTTTTTAATAAACGACCTGTATTATGGAAAGTTTCCTAAAAATATCGATTAAGACGTCTTGAATCGGGAGGGGAAGACCTCGGACATTATTCTAACTCTTTCCAGGGTATAATTATCATTGACTAATTTATGTTGCAATACAGAATATTTATATATAATGTACTGGCCGGATTCTGCATCAAAATACTCCTATCTATCCATCCTCAGTAAATATAGACGTTCAAAATTTTGTATTTATTATGGTTCTAAAAATGTATTACTGTAATTGTAAAAATAAGGGTTACTGTTTATCAAGGGGATTGGAAAGAGAGACGTGACTTGGTGACAATAGCTTCTTCGTTTTGTAGGGAGCTAAGCTTTAGTCACCTGATACGTAATACCTTTAAGAATCTTTTAAGTCTTAGGATCGAAATTTAATGATTTTTTTTTTTAATCAGTTCGAAAAATGTACAGATCCGGAAATCTCTGTATAAATTCCGGAAATCTTGTGTTGATAGGGGAGATTGGCGTAACAGAGAAATCTGGATTTCAAAGAGTTCTATGCAAAACCAGCCACTTATCTACGAGGATCGAAAGGGAGGGTAATGTGGTTTGGGGACGAAGTTTCAGCTCCCCTTCTTTTACCCCCCTGTCTTTTACCTGTCAACCCCAATTGGGGTTATATGAAATAATGCAGTGTAGCCAACCTATAACTTTTGACCAACACCTTCATTTACGTCTGTCAGTGTCACAGAGTTACTCAAAAACAAAACAGTTCAGTCAGAACGACTTAAAACTCCTCTTTGTTCTAAAACTACCGCCAAGGCTCTGTTATCTTCGCCGAAAATTTCTAGTATTGCAAAACAACTAAGCATTTTTTTTTAAATCGTGAAAACTACAAAACAGAAAGCCTATATACCTTTTCAAATTAAATTATCTGCTAAATATAAACAAATAATTTTGTATTATCCTGAAAAAAAAGTTAAATGAATTCGCTTTACAAAATGGGATTAATTTTTAATGATAACAAACCTCGCGTCAGCGAATATAATAGCTTTAAGGATTTACTATTTATTGTTTAAAACAACGAAAGTTATTAGTAGAAATAGGACAGAAAGCCATCATTTAGATGTCAATGCTTTTCTGTGGGGAGAATTTTTGCCGCCTTCCCGCGCTAGAAGATTTCGAATTCAGAAAGTTTGATCCTTCAATAGATGCAGTGGTGGTGGGTACGGAACCCACCGAAGTGCGAGCTTCGTAATCGAAGCATCCGTGTTCCAGGGAGCTCTAGTGTTCCCAAGATGGCGAACCCCTAGAAGACTCCCGAGAATTTCTAGGGAAGGACACTGAGGTGGTTTCGCGTTGCCTTCCTCAGGACGCCATTAAGGAATGACGTCAGACCGAAGAGAAAGTGAAGAAGAGGCTGACAAACACAGGAAAGAAAATTGAAACAGCCAAGCCACGGCCGGGAATCGAACCGGGGTGCCGACACAATGCCCGCACGGCAGACGGCCGTCAAGACCGCTCGGCCACGCCGGCACTGCATATATGC
The DNA here is from genome assembly GCA_023159025.1 of Thereuonema tuberculata. Taxonomy (NCBI): domain Eukaryota; kingdom Metazoa; phylum Arthropoda; class Chilopoda; order Scutigeromorpha; family Scutigeridae; genus Thereuonema; species Thereuonema tuberculata. The sequence continues at coordinate 42,410,212 of JAFIDM010003189.1, read as the reverse complement.
AGTAGCTACTACATTAACTACAAATACGTTATTAGGATAGAGAACAAGAATTGTCTCAGTCCAAAATCAGTATAATTATTTGTAAATAAGTGATCGGTTTTTATTTCTCTCTATCCTCACACTTTTCTTTTAGGTCTGTGAGTCGTTTGGAAAAATTAAAATCGACGATATACAGATTACATTTTACTTTTAACATTGTATCCTTACCATCTAAACAGTTTTTGATAAAACCCAACAAAACTTATTTATTCTTCGCATTATGTATTTTATAAAAGTTATACATATTAATTATAATTTTTTTTTTAATCCGGTTGAAACAGTCAGCCTTAGTAGAACTGCGATGTATAATGATTACTTAATGTTTTGTCTATTCAATGCATGTAACTGTTTGAAATATTTAATTGGTATTCAGCTAATTCTGCAAATATAAAGGGTAAATATGAAAAATATGAAATGCAGTATTCGTAGTTATTTACTCTTTTGATATATTTTTTTAAGTATTTTTATTTTTATTATTATTAGTTCGGTTTAGATGTCGTATGAATAAAATATTTAACTTTTGATTGCTCTAAAAGGAGTCATTTATAATGCCAGCACGTCCAAATAGGTTTTTCTGTATATTTATTTTTTTCCCCCTTTATTTCTATCTCTCAAGAAACTAAACGTAATGAATAAAATTTAGTTAGAGGGGGGCGGGGAGAAAAAAAAATCTCACATCGGCGGGGGTGTGGAAGCGCTTGTTTTTGTTCGTTTTTCGTTTGTACTGTACGTTGAAGGGCGGGTGGTCAATGTTAGCAACAAGGCAGTCCGTGTCCTGCGGGCAAAGTATTACGAAGCTCGGTCTGCATACCACGAATACCAGACTGGCCGGGGGATCCGGTTGGACCTCGCCAGCCAAACTCCGCTCAGGTGAGAGACGTCGGGCGTTGAACGTGGTCGGGAATAATCACTTACTGTATCATCATCATCATCACAAAGAAGGAAGAATTCTCATGAGGCAATAAGAAAGCAGAATTTACAAAAGAATTGATCATCCCGTCATACAACAGGAAAAAGAAAAAAAAATAGAATTGCCTTACGAGAAACACAGAAAATAAATAAATAGATGAAAACGTTATAATATTGCTACAGGAAAAAACATAAAAGAAATGAAATAACAAGGAGAAGGTTCCAGAAAGAAACCCTTTACTAAAAATAATTTTTCTGTTTATCCTTCACATTTCACGGCATAATTATTTGCCTGAGAACTTGCTTAATCAATTTAATATATTTGTTTTAAAAATTTGATTATCTGTCGATTTTTTCTCCTTTTTTAACTCAAGACCTTTAGTAATAAAAATGATAGTAATTCCGGTAGTATCCTACAAGGATTAGAGTTCGAATTCCGATAAGGTGTGGGTGTTTTTTTTTATTTCTCCCTCAGTTCCTTCTGGATATTAATTGGATATCACACAAAATCGCTCATTTTATCTATAAAAGCGATAACAATTAAGAGCTTCTCGACGGCCAGCTTAAAAAGGACCAAATTCTTCCTTGTTCTCACATTTAATGTTAGAATCCGTATTTTCTTCCTACTAAGTACGTCATGTTCGGAGTATGTTGTGACGTATACGATGTACGTCATTTTAACGGTTCAGAGGGCGTACCTTTGTTCTTCAATCTTGGGAAGACGAGCAAAGATTATGTTGTTCGATTTATAATTGAAAACCTAATGAAAATTCTTATATTGTAAGGATATAGGGAATTTCTTAATGAATAATATCTTTAATAGTGGTTTATCGAAATAGAAAACGTAATGATGACGATATTTTAATGATAAGTTTATATTTAGTTCTTCTTGCCTTTATGGAATTTTGGCTTCTTTGCGCCAAATTTAGTTATTAGTTATTTTGCTAAGGACTCTGAATTACTTTTTCCCTGGCGCTATTTCAATACTACTTTAAACGTCGAAAGAATAATATTGATTGAGTTATCGTGCTTAAATGATTAGAACCCATACGTGAGTTTAATCCGAAAAGTAAGACAGATCAAAAATAAGATGGCTGAACTCTTAAAAAACAGAAATGTGGTGTATATCAGTGCTTCGTTGTTTGAGTTTTCGTGCCTACAAGATTCCATCACAGATGCTAAAGCATCACAGGAAAAGAGTTCAAAATATCTTTTGACAAGACATTAACACGTATCATTTAAAATCAAGGAAAGAATGATTAGTATTGTTATTTTGAAAGATTTCTGTAAATTTCTTATTTTGGAGAATTGGAAGTTCAACAGAATATAAAAATAAAAAGAACAAATAATAATTGTAAATTGCAACTGAAAGTTTATTAGAATGAAACTGCAGAGTTACAGCCGTTTTTAAAAGAAATTTTAGATAAAGTTAATTGCCATGCCTTTTACCATTGAAGAAATCCGGAAAAAAACAAACAAACAAACAAACAAACTTTTCTGGGTGAAGGAAAGAAAAAAAAAACACAGGTCTGTAATATTTTCATTGGTGAAAGGAAAGTTCTTGCAAAATTCGTTGTTTGTTATTGTTATGTTTCCATCTTACACCGATGTACTCTTTAAGGCAGGGATGTGCAAACTACGGCTCGCCTGTGTGTTCAATCCCGTCCGCCGGATAAATAGTTTTAATGTATTGCATTGCATTTAATGTGGCTTATGAAGAAGTGAGAACTGACTTACAGCTCGAATTGATTGAACTGCAGTGCAACTCTCAAATGAAGCAGACTTTTTAAATACTGTACAACAAAGTGAATTTTTGTAAAGCCACGCCAAAAACAACATTTCTAAACTTGGGTAAATCACGGCCAAAAAATATATGGCAATGTTTGCATCTTCATTTTCAGGCCAACAAGTGTTTTCAACCATGAAACTTAGGAAAAGTGAGCTTCGAAGCCGACTTACTGATTCAAGGGTGAATTGAAGGAATGCTAGAAACTCAATCACAGATTCGCTCATCTCACACCATATAAATCTTCTGAATGAAGATTTTAAAAACAACAATTTCTTTGGTATTTATAATTGTTTTGCATTCTTGAAAGGCCAAAGACTTTTTATCCATTAATTTTTCTTCAAAATTCATTACAAAAAAAAATAATAAATACACATAAATATTGTATTTCAACTTATTTATGTGTATTTATCATTTGTTTTTTTTTAATGAATTTTGAAGAAAAATTAATGGATAAAAAGTCTTTGGCCCTTCAAGAAATTTTATTTTTGTCATTTGGCCCTCCTATAAGTAAGTTTGTCCATTCCTTATCTAAGGGTACAAAATATTATTATTATTATTATTATTATTATTATTACGATAAGAGGTATTAACGATTCAAGTGTCTCAACACTCCACCTGGTGGCCATATAGTGAAATGCAACTTTAGGGATTGATTATGCGTAGTTTATGTTGCAACAAAGTATTTATAACAACAACAACATACTGTTCGAATTTGTTTACGAGAGCCTTCAACGCTTTTGCGCATGCGTCAGGTCTTCTTCGATTTCATGAAAATAGGGGTGAGGGGAAATAGAGAAGGGATATTTACTTTTTATCAGTGTTAGTTTACTAATAGCTGCGTTCTATTTGCGCTTTTCGGGAAAGAATTATGGAAAGAATAAATACTATTCCAACAATAACAGGTACTAAAAGAAAAACAGGTCTTAGGAAAGTGGCCATCTCAGCGTATCACCCTTTTGCGGAGTAGAATCGTCTGAGAGTCGTGGTTCTCGCTTTTGAAAACGAACAGTAATATTGTAATTGTGTTACGCAACAATTATGGATCATGATAAATAAATAGTCAAAACTAACGCTTTAACCCATTAATTTATCGGCGCAGTCCTTAAAAGTCTTACTGAATTATGGGAATCGAGTACAGCGCTCTGTCTTTCCAGTAGTCGCTTGATTTGCTCATAGTACAATGTCAGATTGTAATTAGTTCGCTGAATAAATTTTAGCGTACTAGAATTTTTAGTTTTGAGTTTCAGTAGTAACACATCCTGCCTACTATTTTAAAAGTACCAATCTTTTTTTTATTTTTATTTTTATACAGTTTTATTTAAAAACAAAGCCAAAGATATTATTACGTTTTAATATATTTTTTTTTTCATTCTCTGTTTACTTCATTCATCTTCTCTTATCACGATCTATATTGATCAATACAAGCAAAAATTCACAGATAAGATAAACGAGGGGAAAAAAATGTAAGAGGAAGTCCTTCAAAAGAAGTTTGTTTACGTTTACGATAAGAAATATTCGATTCTTTATCTTATCGGGCCATGATTTAATGAAGAGTTCTGTTTGTGATTCTACTGTATGTTTTGGTTAAATGTCAATTTGAAATGGCGTGAGAGATATTAAAAGAAAATCACAATCTTAATAATAATAATAAACTAATTTTCTTTTCTTTTTTAAATGCAATTTGCTCGAATTCCTGCAAGCTAAGATTGAAAAGCAGTGTTCACTCAGATAATGATATATGTATTTATATATATAACATCATTAACTGATATTTTAGAACTGAAATGAACCAAGCTGATTTTTAGTTAAATTTTCGTTTTTATAGGAAATATTTTAATGCTATAAAAACAAACAAACATTAAAATAATGTAAATTCACGCACCTCAACATAAATAAAATAATTCACTTTCAAAATGCCTTCTTCTGTAATATTTTTCTTTAAAATCATGAAATACACACTATTTCGGCTTGTTTTTAAGTAGTAGCCTTCTTCCATTAAAATGTTTATTAATATTTTAATAAAATATATTAAAATAGTTGTTATAAAAAACATGATATTTATTTTAATTATTTCTATGTTACTTATATCTTGCTTGATTATCTAGCTTGTTTTCCCCTTTATTTTGGCTTTTTTACATTCATTATTTTTTACTAAAATTAAAGTTTTAGTTTGTGGTTATTAGGGTTGCTTAGTATTCTTATCATTATGTTTTTGTTTGATCTGTTTTATTAGTGACCAAAATCGGTAGCTATTGCGTTTGTCCTGTCCGTTCGTCCGTCCGTGCCTGTCCACCCCTAACAGCTCCCGAACGGAAGGTCGGATCGACAAACAGATTTCACAATCGTGTTCAGAGGCCCCAAAACTGCAGGAATATTTGCAGGGCCCAACGCCCCCTCCCCCCCTCATGTTCGAGATAGTTGGCATTGTTGTTATTGTTCCCCCTAAAAACTCCCGAACGAAAGGTCAGATTGACCAACGGACTTCACCATGGTGTTCAGAGGCCCAACAACATAAGAACAGGGTATTTTCAGGGGCCAACGCCCTCCCATGTTCGAGATATTTGGCATTGTTTTCATTGGATTTCACCTATTATCTTAAATATTAGAAATGTAACCATTTCATGTAATTGTCAGCTGTAGCTTGATGGTTAAGGTTTCTAACTCATACTGAAGGTTGTCGGTTCAAGCCCATCTATCTTACTTTTTTTTATTTTCTTAATCTTAATAATAACATAAAACAGTACTAGATAATAAGGTTTGTATGTTAAAGCTCTAATCAGTGTATCTTCTTTTGTTTCTTCGAGGCTCGAGCTTTTTTCGCGGCAATGTCCCATATTGTACAGAGAAGTAGGTTTTGCGAACGATGACGGATAACAGAGAGTGACGGTTAATCGAGTTTTCACTGTATTCACGTCGTAATAAAACAGTTTTCATTTGCGAATTTGACTTATTTTCGCCAATTCGAAAATAAAACGGATGTTAAATTCTGAAAAGCCATTCCTTGCTATTAAAATTTACTTCTTCGGGAATTTCATTCCTTCGCGTCCAGAGCAAAAGTAAGCCAAAATGACCAGCATTTTAACCAGGCAACGGGGGAGGGAATTATTTTGTACACATTGCGGATTTTCATAAATTTTATCTCATTTTCAATACAGTTAAAAAAAAAATAAACAATTAAATATCAACATCATTACTAAACCCAAACAAAAGCGAAAACAAAAAGTATATATTGATCCGAAATTGATTGAACGTTTTACTTTTATAGAAATCTTACTGCAGATACTATTAAAGAAAGTTTACTATCAATAATAAAAGATTTATCATCACTGTGGCTCTTCTCACTGTAGTAACGATTTTAGGTGGAAAGAATTCGATCACACAGAACAGAAGAAGGTGAACTTTTTAAATCTGTCCAAGAGGCGTAGATTCTTTATTGTCCATCCACTGGCGTACCGAATGGTTTGGAGAGAGTTAGGGTTGGTAGGGGTTAGACCCCTCCCACATATACAGGTGCACCGAAAATAGAAAAAAAAAATCTAGGATTTTTGATTTTTTTTTTAGATTGGAAAGCTCATCGGCGTGTCTGTAACCCCCCACCCTCTCCGAGAAAGGACACGACGTTTTTTTTTTCTTTGGTTGAACGACTACGACCATAATCATCCCATTCCGAAATACTTGGTACGCCTAGGGTCCATTCTGAATCTTTACATTATCAGGACTGATCTTTGTCTCTTTCATTCAAAGTTTCACTTAAAATTTTTTCTTCGTAGTTCTTTTTTGTTTTGTTTTTGTGTCAATGGCTGGTATCTCAATTGGATATCCCCAACGCTGAAATTAATACCATTTAATCTCGATAACTCTTAAATAACAATAATAATAATAAAAAAGGAATGGAGGAAGGAAATGAACTATAAATCACTCAATGAATGATACGAGTAAATGTAACTAAAAAAAAACAACTCAACACAGTATTGATTCTCCGATATATTTTTACAACGCATAATTATCTAAAGCAAACAGTCCATCCACTCGCTTGTTTTCTTATCACTCCACATTTTGTAATGATAAGATTTTGTGTGTGTTTGTATTTTATTTTTTTCCTTTGGATTAAAGTGGAAAACGAAATCTTTAAATCTCAATGAAACAGTCTCTTAGGATTCAGTAAAATTAACTTTGTCTTCTATCGAGATTGTCCTGTATTCGAAAAAAAAACTATTTTAAGGTCCGGACTCAAGCAAAACCTTTTATTTCTTTTTACCAATGCACCTAAAATTCTGAAAATTTAAATATGAACTTGTAAAGCATCCGGGATTTCTGTTTCCTTGTTTTTAATTTTTCTGATATTCTGCAATTAATTAAATTAAAATTTAAAAACAATTAATTTTTTGGATGTATTCGAGGTATTACTCGATATTTTCAACTAAAAAAAAATTGACGAAAACCTGAAATGATAAGAAAATTTTAAAAGAATGATTTATATTTAAAATATTTATTATTAGTGCATTAGATAACTTTTTAAAAAATAATTAAATCTCTCAATTTAAAAAAAAAAAATATTTTTAAAAATTAACTATTTTACTAATAATAAATATTCTAAATACAAATCATTATTTTATTAATGTTTTATCATTTCATATTTTCATCAAATTTTTTGAGTTGAAAATACCGATTAATACCTGGAAAACACCAAAAAAATTGATTGATTGTTTAATTTATTTAATTACAGAATATTTTGAAAATTAAAAACAAAAAAATAGAAATCCCAGATGCTTCACAAGTTTATATTTAAATTTTCAGAATTTTAGGTGCATTGGAAAAAGAAATATATAAAAGAAATAAAAGGTTTGCAATCGTCTGAATTAGTCACAACCTTAAAGGGGAAACACAAAAAAAAAAAAAAAATCTACTTATTTTTAGTACTTTTTGAAGTAAAGATACTCATGAAATTACTGACGGGTGTACGTGTACTACTTAGTATAATAAGTTACTTTTGAACCAGGGAACAGATTTTCATCAATTCAGTATATCGATAAATTACTTTAAATTTATCGATATCAAAAGCATTGAATTCATGGAAATCCGTTCACTGGTTCAAAAGTAATATAAATGTACAGGTCAGTAAAAGCTTGCCATTTTTTTTTTTTTTTTGCCAATATATTAGTTTATACGGTAATGCATTGGTTACCGTATTCTAATTGTGTTTTGCTTTTGCTGTACCTCAAAGTTCAAAATTTATTTATTTATTTCAACAATGAAAATAAAGTAAATTCATATAAAATTACTTAAAAAAATTTAAAAAAATAAATTATGAAATGAGCTACTGTGCTTCTGGAAACAATGCAGTCATTTGATTCTTAACAAGACTACTTATATTACAAGGGAAATCGCTGCAATTTCATTTTAATTTGACTTACTTTAAATTTTCTTCCTAAAATGAGGAAATTTAAGATTAAAATGGTTTATTCCGTAGAACAGTTTAGCCCTTTTGACTAGCTATTATACACGCTATCAGAAAAGAAAGTTTGCCTTATGAGGACATAACCTTATCTCTTAATCACGTCTGGAAGTTAGTAATAATGTAAATAATGCAAAATCACTTAAGTGAAGTTGATATCTGAATTTACAATAATAAGATAGGGAATTACGGTAAATAAACAACATCCCATTATTTTTCCATTCATTCACGAAATTTTTTCAACAGTTTTTTAGTAATAGATGTCGCTGGGATAATTGGAGTAATTAATCGATCATTAATTGCTCCAATATTACAATATGCCACGCCCATATGCTAACCTTCCACGATCTTAAGCGTGGTATTAACGTTAAACTACTACAAATTCATTCCCACCAAATAATTTAAACTGTTAATTCTTTGAATTAAGTTATTATTAAGTATTTACTTGCTCATATTTTGGTCCATTTGACAGCTTTACGGACAATAAAAATCTAACAACTTTTAATTTCAAATTGTTCACAAAGTCTCAGTTAAGGCTCAAAATAAGTTAAAGAAGACCAATTCACTTTACAAGAATTTTTTTAAAGAACTCTAATCCTACTTTCTAAAATTGTCGTCCTTACAATCTATTTTTTGTTGTTGTTTTTTCCTAGTCTTGAAAACAACGTAATTAAAATTATTCGTATCCTTTAAATTAGGATATTTTTAGAATACAAACAGTAGAATTTTTCCATTTTCTTAAAGTAATTCTAAAACAGATTGAAAATACATTTCTCCACGTTATCGGTAATAAAAATTTCCTATTCAATTACTCTTTCGAACTTAAGTATCTTAAATACTGGACGATTGTTCTTCCAGAGTTCTTAATGATAATAATAACGATAAATTTATGTCTCACGAGACAATTCTAGAAAATTCCATCGATTTCCCTTCGACTTTAATTCCGAAATTGGGTTTTGTAGATTCTTCTAGTTAATCCTACCACCCACGTTATGGTAATTCTTGAACTCCGATCCTGACATTTACTTTCGGGTGGACCAACATTTTCTTCAGGGAGTGAACTGATCGTTTGGAATGCATACAGATGAACAATCACCACCAGACATTCCCTTTTTCTGCTCGTTTTAAACCTATTTATTTTTTTACAAATAATTTTAAAGTAGATTATACTGTTTGATTTTAGTTCATTTCAGATCGTATTTTTACATTTTAAATGAAAAAAAAAAAAAAAAAATGCTAAAACAAAAAGTTCTAAGCGGGAAAATGTTGGTAATACTTTTAGGAATTAAATGTTATCGATCTTACTTATGATTAACAAATTATTTGCTTTCCAAATATTTTATTTTTGTTTGTGTGGGTGTAAAAGCTATAATAAAGCATTGGTTCTCAAACTGGGCAACGCGATTGTACGGTGGTTTAAGGCGGAACCCTTATATTTATTTAAAGAAATGCTTTGTTTCATAACGGAACTTTTTTTTAAAGTTAATTGTTGTTTAATAAAATTAGTCTAATCCTAGTGTAACAATAATTTAACAAAAACCTTATTTATTTTATTTTATTTTTTGCCCTTTTGTAATTGTGTATTTATAAAGGAGTTTTATATTTTTATGATTAATTATATTTTGTTACTTATTATGCGTGATCAATTGGTTTTAAGATTTTCCTTTATTTTATGGCTTAATTGCAGTAATTATGTAACATAAACACAGAGGTGAATGGGATCATATATTTACTGAATTTGAAGAGAGGAGGCGTCTCTTTTGAACGACAAGAAAGACGAATGGGTGGGTGGGGAATAGGGAATTGAAAATAAAATTTTAGAATCATTATTTTAAGGAAAGAAAAATATAAATTTACTTTCTGTGTTTACATCTTTTGCTTGTTTACTTCACAATGTTTAACATTCTTTATAGAATATAAAGTAAAATAATAGGTACACCTTTTTCATCTTGTAGTCTGAATAATCCCAAATCTTAGCCGCCACTACTTTAGAAATGTATTTCTAAAAATCAAAAACGAGTAATTATTATTATTATTTTTTTTTAATCCTCTAATAAAATATTTCCGCAAATCACCGGAAAGTTCGTAGTCTGTTAAGCAAGTTGATTAGTGAAGAATCTGTAATATTTGCGTTAGTCCTAGTAGGAAAGACATACCGTTGTAATGTCATTTTTTTGCTGGGAAGTTTTTGATCGCATACTGAGATGTTTTGATTTCTACCATAAAGGTAGCCCACAAGTTGAAAAGTTTTTGTTGAAGTCTTACAGCAAGTCGAAGGAATGACAAGGTCACACATTTATCGAGCAACTGTGATCTGACATGCGCACTCAACTGTGTCTGCCCACTCTTAAATATTATTTCCGTATCGCAGTTAGGTTTTGTTATTATTATTATTATTTCAGGTTGATCTCGTATCTTGCTGCCTAACTAATGAAAAATATTAAACTTTGCTAATGAACATGGAAAACATATATAGATTTTTTATTAGTTTTCTATGTATATTTGTATATATTCTTTAAACGTTGTTATTGCTAGATTTACACAATATAAAGAGAGACTGACATAATAAAGGTTAGTAGGTTCATGAATGTTGAACCTACCAATATTTCTTTGAAAGATGAGGTAATGGGGATTTCCGCTTGATCTTCTTAATGTATAAAAAAAAAATGAATGTTTCTTTGTTTGTTTGTCCCGTATGCATTGCTATACCATTCATCAGATTACGATGAAACTTTGGTGAGTTGTTGTGCGCACGCCCGCGAAGGTTTCTGAATTAGTAGAACCATTTTACAATATCTGGTGCGCGAATAGTTTCAACAAATGATTGTATTTCCGGTTTCAACGTTTGCAGTTTCCAGTGCGACTCGCATTTGCAATGACCATCAACAAAGCACAGGGACAATCGCTACAAGTGTGTGGAAAATCCATGCTTCACACAGCTGTATGTGGCCTGCTCCCGCGTCGGAAACCTTCTGATTTATTCGTGTATGCACCAGACGGAAAAACAAAAAATATTGTGTATCCAAAAGGCAGGAGCACTTCAATAAACAGAATTAAAACAAAAACACTTTCTTTGAGTGGCATTGCAACGCATGTCTGGTACAGCAAGTATACAGATAAAGGAACTGGTTAATGTCGCTTACCAGTTATTGCAAACTGAAAGAGCGCCGGAGAATAAAAATAAGAAAACTCTTAAATGGACACCGTCAATCTGTTTATCAAACCTAAAGCAAACTGTGTGGATTATATTCGCAGTTAAAGATTGGATTATGAAATCCCGATGCAGAGAGAGAGAATTTTTCTACAAAATATTAGTATAACCCTCAACTCATAAATATTTGCATTTCCAAATCTTTATAGACTACTTTGTTATTATTTATTATTATAAAAACTTCCTTTTTGGCTTGGGAAGATGGGCGTGTAGTCTACCTCACTTACTTTGATTAATTAATTGGAGTTGTCTTTCTCTGGTTTCATGCAAGTGTTTCCTCAAAATAATAATAAGTTGACCAATTTTAATAAAAATTTTTTTATAATAATTCTGTTTAAAATGTAAATTTGCTTCATATTAAATCCCCAAGCGCATTTATGTTTGCGTGCATTTTTTTTTTTTTTTAATAAATATGAGAGATTAGATCGTCATCCTTTGTATTGAGACTACATACAATATATATTTGCAAATAAATAATTGATTATCCTGCAAATTTTTTTTAAGTTGGAATTCATAGAAGTTGATGGTGAACAATATAAAAATTAATTTTATTTGAAGCTTTTTTTTTTACATTATCTCTAGATTATAAGCAGTATATATCTTCATATTGAAAGAGAAATTTGTAAAATATCTTAAGGATTGTTGTTGTACGGTGATGCTATTTGTAGCCAACCAATTTCCTTTCTCCGAATGGTTTCTTTACGATTTCAGCTTCACTGATCTATGTTATCTAATATGTTATCTAAACCGTTTTCATCAGTTTTGAAGGCCCATGTTGCTGCTTTGGTAACGATTTTCTATTTCCATCATTTCCCCAAATTACGAAGAACGTAGACATTGGTAACAGTGGAGTTCCTATAGTTGGATCAAGGAATGGCCGATACTTGTTCTTACAGTTTTGTACTTTTAATCTATATTACTAAAATCTTTTATTTCTCTGTCCGGCGGAATTTCCTGTGAGAATGGAAAACATAAGTAATTTTTACAATGAAACGACGGGAATTGAACCTGCAACCTTCTGATCCGAAGTCAGACGTCTTATACCTTAGGCCACCGGGACTACAACTCACTTTATTTTGTTTTTTTGACTTATGTGTCCTTCCCATTCGCCCCATTAAATAATGAATGTATTCAACCTGTTTTTTGAATCTCAAGATTGTTTATTTATTTCCAATCCGTCTATTTATTTGTAATTCGAAAATGACAATTAAAACTATAATTGCCGAAACGTTGCAATATTTTAAATATAATATTCTTACTTAACCAAATCTATGTGATATAGTAAAACAAGCGCGTGTATACGGGAGATGGCCTAGTTTATAAAAAAAATACTTTAAAATTCGTTAGATTTCAACGCACGATGTCTTTTTTTTTTTTACCTTGTTACGACGCTAAGGAAATTGATCTATCGATCATGTGCCTTTATATTATATATCATTACTAACTCATGCAGAATGTTTCCCCTTGTATCTAATTCTATTCTAAGCTACGTTTAAGAATCTTAACGAATTTGGAAACCTTTCATAACTGTGTATCAAAGACCTTCTTTGAATAAGATTACATCAGGAGTCAACAGATGGCGCTACTTTACTTTCCTATCAAAGGGCATAGGAAAGTCCTACGTTTCTTGGTTATAAACAAATCATTAGCGCCATCTGGTGTTTGAAAGGTAAAACGACCGATTTTTGACGATATTCAGGTCCCATTTTAGCCTAGTTCCCCTTGGATTCCGCAGCTAAGATTCATGTCATTTAATAAACACAATCTATAGATTAATTCTGCAAAGTTTCATTAAAATCTGAATTTTTAGAGTTCGAGAGGTTTCGTTGTTGGAACAGGCAAAACTCAAAGCTGACTTTTTTTGTATTGGCATTTTTCAAATTCCATATAAATAAATAAATAAAAAACAACAACAACACAATTAAGAGAATTAAGTGTATGCATTTTTTTTCTCAACAGAATCATTCTGAAACATAACTTAAACTAATCTAATGTAATGACGGTCAATTGCATTTTTCTGTTTGTTCATCCATCGTTGTCAGATAAATACTGGATTTATAAATATTTCTGTAATATCCCGGCCAAAAAAAAAAAATGAAATCCACTCACTTCACTCACTTAGGTAGTCTATAACTAAGTATACAAGAACCTTTCCACCCGCAATCACCACAAAAATCACCATAACAGTTTTTTTGCAAAGAATTTCTGTTTTGCAGTTTTTCATTTTCTTAGTTTGTTTCCTAAACCATTTTCTAGTTTATCAATAATAATAGATAAACTAAATTATTACAGTCAAACTTGGATAATTCGAAGTTGAAGGGACCAGAGAAAAAGTTCGAAATATCCAAAAATTCAAATTACATATATTCTCTCAAACAGAAGAGATAAATAAAAAAGATTAACTCCACAATCAAAGATTTAACACAAACTTTATCTAAGAATACTGCTACATTTTTTTTTCATTAAATCAAACATTTTTTACTAGCTTAATTATTCATAACTTTTTTTTTAAAAAAGGCACATATTTTTAATTGCTTCATTGATTGCAATCATAGGAGATGTTAACAATAGAGGATGGACAGAAAAATCCTCGGAAATCCCCATATAGTGACATTCCAACCCTTTTTTGTTTCCTTTAGAAAGACCGTTAAAATAAATAATGCAATCTTAGCTGAGTAAAGACTCAGGAATAATTTTTACCATAATTTTTTGAGGACAATCGTATGAAAAAATTCGAATTATCCGCGATTTTTTAACATTAATTTAATACAGAATTCTAGGGACCGAGCAAAAAATTCGAATTATCCAGAATTTCGAATTAAATAAGTTCGAATTATCCAAGTTTGACTGTATTACTATTTTTGTTTTTCGATTATTCAGTTTTTAGATAGCAATAAATAAAAACATTCATTACTCTCGTGAAGGATGGTTTCTTGATTAGAATATCAAATAATAATCCTTGTGAATTACTTTTCAGTCCAAAAAATAGTTGAGTACAATTCCGAACTAGTGGAATTAAGACGAATTTTCTCTATTTTTGAAATGATTACGAATACGTAGTAGATATGTAATCGATGGAAAAATCTTTTTTTTTTTTTGACTTTTTTGATGAGATGTAGTTGGAACTCTTTCGCGGGCGGCGGATGTGAACATTTTGAAGGCAAGATCTTGTAGCGTCGTTATGAAGCGAGCAAGAAACCTACCTTGCGGAGAATTCGTAAGATCCCTTTCTACGATGTTTCCTTTGGAAATAAATCATTAAATAAAAGCATTTTCCATTTAATTAACTCTAGATTAGGCTAATTGAGGTAGGGCCCATTGTAGGGTGTTTCGTTTGAAAATACAACAGGGAAACAAAAAAACACCATACTTTTCATTTTGGAATGAGCCTCAATTTTGCAACTTAGTTACCATTCGCAAATTACACTATATGACCTTTAATCACCACTAATAATAATCTATTTAGATCTGAATGTAAGTATGATGTAGGCCTATTTGATATAGCGGCCTTTTTGCCGCTATCACAGCCTCTACCCTTCGAGAAAGATTTACCACCAATTTGCGGTAGGTTTCTGTGGGAATTTGGTTCCATTTCACCTTTAAGATGTTGAAAAGCTCTGTGGTGTTTTGTGGGCGGTTTGGTCTAGCTTTCAACCAGCGCTCCAATTCATCCCAAAGGTGTTCAATGGGGTTGAGGTCCAGACTTTGGGACGGCCGTAAGAGTTCACCCACTCCCATATCCTGAAACCACTCGGTTATAGTCTTTTTCTTTATGGATGGGTGCATTGTCATGCTGAAAATGAAATTGAACAATTCCAAATTGTTGCCACAGTGTGGGTAGCGTTGAATTGTCCAAAATTGCTTTATAGGTCTTGGCGTTCATTCATCCAGGCACTAAAACCAGTGGCCCTAGATCATACCACGAAAAACAGGACCATACCATGATTCCACCTCCAACGAACTTCACAGTGGGAACAATATTATCCTGTCAGAAACACTCGCCAGGCAGTCGCCACATCCACGCACATCCATCGGATCGCCACAACTCGTAGCTTGATTCGTCACTCCACAACATGTTCTTTCATTGTTCTAAGAGTCCAATGACGACGTGCTTTGCACCACTAAACGACGGGCGGCATTCCGTGCAGTGATCTTAGGCTTCTGGAATCCAAGTGCAACTAGTTCCTGACGGATGGTACGGTCACTCACATCACTTCGCGATTTCTATCGAAAGTCTTCGGCCACCGTTTACAATGAATCGTTACGGTTGGACCTCAACACACATCGGAGGGTTCGACGGTTACCGGCTTACCGAGTCTGGATTAGCGTGTTATAACTCCCTCACGTTTCCATTTCACCACTTCGTCACCCACTGTTGCACGGGGTGTCTGGAACTTGCCTGAAATCTCACGGATAGAATGGCCAAGCGTGTAGGCACCAATAATCATGCCCCGTTCGACATCAACAAGCTCGTATCGTGCGTTCATAATGATGGCTGTAGCTGCTATACGTGTCAACTTAACGTTCAAGGCCCTTTTGTAGGATACGACGTGTACGAACGATCCCACTTACTTTCAAGGGGGGGTACCCGTGAGTAATGACCATATAGTGTAGTTTAAATACCACCATCTTTCTTCTTTTATAGGATCAACATCTAAATTTATAATTTTCTTAAAAAAATACAAAAAAAAAACAACAATCATATCTACTATGTATTTCGGAATCATTTGGTTCCAAAATAAAGAAAATTCGTCTTAAGGCCCCCTACGCACTTGTGGATATTTATCCACGAACTCATAAAATCTTCCCCTCTTCTTTCCCCCTTCTTCTTTCCCCCTTCCCTCTTCTTCCTTTTTTATTGCTGCCTTAAGCAATGTAATAATTGTTCCTATTGTGATGACCCCTCGTTGCAGTAGAAAAAATATATATTTCGCGGTATATGTACGCGCTGGTTTCAGACCTCGGGCGAATTGAGGGTTCTCAAATGAACCCTTCTCTGCGGAGGGGAGACTTCGTTTATGACTTCGTTGGAGAATACAAGTAAATGCGTTCTTAGCCTAATTCCACTGGTTGTACATAGTTACCGTGATAAAACCCTTTGTTTTCCCTTCTTCGAATAAAAACTGAAATTCAACTTACATTTCAGTGAAGACTCCTGTTGACTTTCCTAATTGGCGACGAAAGAACTCCAACTTCAGATTTAAGGAGACATAACTTCCACAATGATTGTGTCTGCAGACGCTCATTTTTATCTGCCACTGGATATTTATTATTTATCATTTCTGTCGTGAATTCTGAGATATAAAGAATTAAAACAACTGTTATATTCTAATAAATTTTGTTTATGAGATATTTACAATTAATATAATAATTCCAAACTAAAAGAATCCAAACTAAAGTATTACAACAAATGCAATATTCTCTTGACATAGATTTACAAATTTAAGTACCTTTCACATATCTTTTATATTTCATTGAATCTTTGTGGTGGAATAATGTACCAGTATTATGTTAAAAAAAATATGCTACAATATGATCTTAAGTAATATCTATTGGTTTTATATCATTTGTCTATATCATATTTAGTGAAATAATTGTACAGTCAATGTATTACATGTAATGTAGTGATGTTACAATATTACATGTTGTATGTATTATAATATATAGGATGTATCAAATTTTAATGGAGATAGAGAGTACCAAGGCTAAATGTGTGTCCGCTGATGGCAACTTTCGGAGATGGAGGGCGCTATTTAATGGCCTTGCAATCGGTTAGATAGCAGATATGGAACAACATGACAAACCTAAATGAATAAAATGAATAAAGTGTAAACAACATGTTGATTCAAAGAAGATCGTCAAAGTTGCGCTGTCGCCGCTGCAACTGTTCGCGAAATGCAACGATTTTTTTAAAATCTACGGTAATCAATGCTTCGACGTTGCCATGAACGATTGCTGTTGCCGGCTGTAAGTTTAAGCACCTTTTATTCTATATCTAAACATACTTTCACTGTTTCCATTCATTTACGTTTGTCTTGGTGTTTTATATCTCCTCTGTAGCCGACTGCAGCGCCGCTAAATAGCATCCTCTAGCACCGAAGGTTGCTGTCAGCGGACATGCCTTGATTCCCTATTAAAATTTGAATAGTGTGTATGCTATTGTAAATAGATACAATAATCGTATCTTTGTTTATTATATATTGTTTCAGTTAACAGAATGTGCAGTATTCCTGTACCAGGGTGGGGAACCCGCGTACAATTTCAATTTTGTGAGAGGTTTTAGTAGGAAACTTACAAAATGAACTGTAAAGGATTAATTTATAAATAAATTGAAAACTTACAAAATTGATTGAAATAAAGTCGCCCGAATATTTCTATTTTGATAGTCATATCTTCTTAACGACTGAGTAAGGTTCCTCGAAAACATTCCTTGAAACTTATTTTTTGCTAAACGAATAGCGATTTCTCCATACATCCCAATTTTATAATTTTAGATGTGTTAAAAAAGCTGATGTCTTAACTAGAGTGGATTTCAATTCAGAAAAACCTCCTTATTTGACAATATCTGATCACTTAAGTTCGCCTGGAAGTCATGACGTCAAACATAGAAATGGTGTACCTACAATGGCGAGTTACGGTCACCGTTTGCGAGAGAAAACATTGCATAGCTAAACCTATAATTTGGAACGTTTTTCGAACAAACAACAAAAATTTATTGTCTTTATTTCAACAAAATCATATCTTAATTTGGATCTCAAACAATGGAGCTGAAATATGATTTATCATCAAAACATTGACCACTAATACTATTCATTTATTTATTTTTGTTTCGGATTAAAACTTCGCCGAAAAATTCACAAAGCAGGACTGCGAAATGACTAAATATGTGCCCTATGCAGGCAGCAGGATGTAGTTGTTTGGAAGACTTCCTATTCAGGACAATAATAGCAAATAGAACGGGATTCTTACAATTCATTGCTTTGAATTGCATTCAAATTGTCGTAGGACTAACGGGAACTAATAATTTAAGATAGATAATTAGCAAAAGACCTCGTCCATCATTATCGGTTTGGACTTACAACACAATGTCCATTACAGTTCAACGCTCAAGATTCTTCATTGATTCTATGAATACGGGATAATTTCGTTTTGCCAATCGATAAAAACTCCACAGCTCGACTAGGAATGATCATCCTTTACAAAATAACTAATGCTGAGATATTTGCTTTTCAAATGTTGATACTAATTCCTTTTAAATCATAAGAAATTCAGTTTTTTTTTATTTACTTCCCTGAAAATACAGAAGACAGCTTCGGAGCTTAGCATCAGAGCATGGTAAGGAAGCCACCTACAGGTTTTAAATTTAAACTTATTTTTCTAAAGACTCGAGTGAATGAAGCCTATATGATTCGAAAAAAGGGCGAATAAATCGGCAGCAAGGAAGTATTAAATTCGTCGATACCTGACAATCAGTTATAATGACTTTACAATTTGTCATGTCAACAACAGAATAATTAGCTGTTGAACAACGATAATTCTATAAATTTCGACAGTTAGGAGTAATAATTAAATTCAGCAAATAATAATAGTGTAAATGATAGAAAGTAATGGTCAGTAATACACTCGCGAGCAAAAGTATGGAATCACTTACTTGAAATTGGCTCCGCACGATCTTGAGTACTAAATAATTAGTTAATAATAATAAAAATGGCACCATTTTAAAGGTTAACTGTTAACTTTAAATTGATACCGAATTCATTTGAATCACACCAGTATTTAAGGAGCTATCCCGGATTAAGTGAAGGAGTAAGGAAAACAAGGAAATATGGAAAAATAATGAATGAAGAAAACAACAAAAATTAATTTAAAAAAAAATTATTTGGCCTTAAAATTAGGTTTCAAAATTTTGTGTTCCCTCCCCTAGCCCTAATAACTGCTCAAAGACGAGTCTTGATTGACGTAATCAGCTTCTGAATCGATTCTTGCAGGATACCTTCCCACTCCTCTATCAAAGCCAATTTCAGCTCATTCACACTTGAAGGAGAAGGATTTCTAGAACGAACCCTCCTCTTCAGTTCATCCCACACGTGCTCAATGGGATTCAAGTCCGGGCTGAGCGCTGGCCAGTCCAATGTGGCGATACCGACTTCTTCGAGGTATTCAGTTGTGGCACGGGAAGTGTGACAACGAGCGTTATCGTGCATAAGGAGGAAGTCATCACCGATATATCCCGTATAGGGAACGACATGTTCCAGCAGAATATCGGAAATGTAGCGGTCTGAAGTTAGACCGCCTCCCCGTCCCCTGCCAGGCACGAAAACAAGCTCCGTTTTACCGTCGAAAGAAATACCGGCCCACATCATACAAGAACCGCCCCCATAAGCCACTGTCTCGTCGAAACAGCACTGCGCAAATCGCTCCCAGGCCGCCTGTAGACCCGACCTCTTCAGTCGCTGCCGTGCAAACACATTCTGCACTCGTTGGAGAACAGGACTCGCCTCCATTGCTCGACTTCCCAATCAAGATGGGTGCGAGCAAATTGAAGGCGTGCTTGTCGGTGACCTGCCGTCAGTTTCGGGCCTGTGGTAGGCCTTGTTGGAGTCAAATTCGCTTGCTTGAGTCTTCGACGAACTGTCCACTTGCTGGCAGCTACCCCACGAACATTTCTGAGCTCCTGCTGGACGTCGACACCAGTCAAATGACGATTTCGAAGAGAGGTTGACACAATAAAACGGTCATCCCTCTCCGATGTGCACAGGCGCCGTCCAGATCTTGGTCTCGGGACAAAGCCACAAGTCTCCCGAAAGCGTTTATAAACTTTCGAAACACAGGACTGGCTTATGTGGAGCTTATGTGCGACAGCCCGCTGGCTGAGCCCTTCTTGCAATAGGGCGACGATTTGTGCTGCTTCAGTAGGTGTAGTATCCATTTTCGTCCAAGGTCAAGGGTCAAAAGTAGCGGAGATGTGTACGGGTCAACGTGTGAAAGCCGACTGATAAACAAAATCCGATAACACGTGCTTTTATAGGGTGTCAATATGCCACAACTCGCGGCGCATCTACCAATTGAAACATGTCTTTTTCCTTACTCCTTCACTTAATCCGGGATAGCTCCTTAAATACTGGTGTGATTCAAATGAATTTGGTATCAATTTAAAGTTAACAGTTAACCTTTAA
Source organism: Thereuonema tuberculata (assembly GCA_023159025.1). Taxonomy (NCBI): domain Eukaryota; kingdom Metazoa; phylum Arthropoda; class Chilopoda; order Scutigeromorpha; family Scutigeridae; genus Thereuonema; species Thereuonema tuberculata. The sequence goes on along the minus strand of JAFIDM010003189.1, from coordinate 42,389,633 downwards.
AATGGTGCCATTTTTATTATTATTAACTAATTATTTAGTACTCAAGATCGCGCGGAGCCAATTTCAAGTAAGTGATTCCATACTTTTGCTCGCGAGTGTAGTTCAAGATTATTATAATTTATCTTGTGCTTTTATTTTACTTTCTTTTTTTTTATTCCTGGGAATGCAGCAAATTATTAATGGTAATGAAATTCTGTCTTCGAGGTCAAGACGCGTATCCTTAGTGGCCTTTATCTTAGGGTTCTCGAAGCTTATTTTTGGTAATTGTCTGTTTTGTTGGATGACACCTTTTTTCTTTGTAGCTAAGAGGTGAAACGCACTGGAGGAAATATGTGTCCCCTTTTATAACTTCTTCCC
>JAFIDM010003189.1:42353055-42379276 GCA_023159025.1 Thereuonema tuberculata | reverse complement strand
TGTCTCTCAACATTTTCGGAATGTGCAAAAATACAGTGTGTGCCGAAATTAATTGATAGAAAGGACTGTTTGCAATTTCATTCGCATCATAGATGGTTAGACGGTCATGTTGATAGCAGCACGTGCTACATCTTCACAGTCGGTTTTTTTTTTTGTTTTTGTTTTTTTTGTATGCGAGGAGTAGAAGTTCTAACATGTCATACTATGTAATGTTATGTTATGTAATGAATGTGGGTGGCAGAGAAGCCAAGCACTGCGACCGGAGATCTATTGTACTAACCCACGGAAATGAGAACAGACGGAGAGAAAGACTGAGAAAGTATGGTGGGAGAAGTGCAGGGGAAACGGGAGAGCCTCGAGAAAACCTGCCCAGCGCGGATCGTCCACCATCACGAAACCCACATGAGAACCGAACCCGGTACTCAGAGGTGAGAGGCCGATGTCTTAGTGACAACGCCAACCGCGCGGCCAACATGTCATACTAAATATTAGAGAAAAAATTTCTAATACTAAATATTAGAAAAAAAAACTAGGCTTTGGAATGAAATCTTAAAGTAGAAATAGATGAGCCCATTTCTGATCCGTATATCGGTAAAATTATTACACTAGGAACCTGAAATTTCAATGGCACAAATGGTTTCATTAATGGTTTTCTTGTATTATTTACTTGAACACCCTCTCCTGAATAATTTAATATGATCTCAGCACAGTTAGTGAAAATGTTTCTTAAAAAAAAAAAAATCTGTTTTATTGCTTTTTATTAAGCTTTATCAAAGCTAGCGTATTACAATTATTACTTTAAAAAGGAAGATTCTGAATTTTATCATATTTTATTATTATGGTATTACAAATATAACAGGTAAAAAACGTTAAGTTTTTTGTATTTTCTTTTATATGCAGGATGGCGCAGAAGTAATGGGACAACCAAACATCCTTAAATCATTTTTATTGCCTCATTACTTCTGCGCCAACCTGTATACAATTTTTATATACAATATACATAATTTTTAAGTCTTAAAAAAATAATCTTTCACATTTAGTAAGTAACTTTGAAATTAATTTAATACGTCCGTAAGTTATTGATATACTACATATTCTGACTGTTATTGGTTTTATTGATTAATTAACTAAAACTATAACCTCAAAACCCAACGTTAAGTTTATTCAGGCGTCAAAATTCTGTTTCCTTCGCTCATTTTTTTTTAAGATGTATAAATTCGAATTTTAACCTCGAACCAGTTAACGTTTTTTTTCTTTAGAGGCAATCGCGACATGTTTCATGGAGCCGCTACAAAGTTATCGAGCTAACGATCACCAAATGGCGGTAATGGATGAATCCCAGTTGAATTGCTAACCTAAATCATGGCAGTTGTCGTACAATGCGGGTCTTTAGAATTATACACTTCATTCTTCTTGTTACCTTGGAAGGTGGTGTCTGTTCATTTTTTTTTTTTTTTATTCTCTTTTGGCTGCTTCTGACTTTGTGCAGCCTTTGCAGTCGCCAGTGACTCTTTGTAGCCCAAACAAAACACAGCCTCTTTCCTCCGTGGCTCTTGTCTACTCTTTAACTACCGGTAAAACAGGTCTTTCTCTCTCTTTTAAACTTTCCGATGGTCAGATGAAGTCATTGCCAAAGCCAACCCACATAATATCCTGCCGACGACATGTTCTGCAGGATTCTTTGAATAACTTTTTTTTTTCCCCCTCGCACTTTTTCTCTATCTGTTTCATTTGTATTTCATTCATGCAACAATTAAGTTCCTTGACGAACCGCCATTTTGAATCCTTTTTTCCCATTGATTGTCATGGCCGATTATTTTCTTTGACAAATACCCTATTTGCCCTTAAATCTTCATTGTCTTAATATCATCTTTTTATTAAATATTAATTACTTTGGAGATTCCGTCACAAAAGTTTGTAGATTAACATTGGAGAACGGTAGAAATCTATTACTTTTGATTATCTTTAAAACCTTAGGATTGAAGAAAAAAATTAAAATTCGCTAGACTTCAAAAATTATTAAATATTACATTATTATATTAAAATTATCTTCAAGACTTCAGGATTTAAGAAAAAAAATATTTTAAATAAATCCGACTAATTATAGTCCATGGTTGTAGGTTAATATTTAATCTCAGTGTTAAATACTTGTAAAAATTTAACGTAACAGTTAAATATAAAAGGTCCAATATAGACTGCTACAATAAAACAATGTAGATTACGAAACTCCTAAAACGCTATTGTTTAGTAATCAATTTTAAAGCCCCCTTCATCTTTATCTTTTTTTTTAAAAAAAGCCCAGATATGATAAAAGTTTTAAGGTCTTTAAAATCGCTACAGTGCAGTTATGTATTTTTTGTTGAACGTCTAGCTACTGTCTGAAGTTAATATTCGCGTATTTTAATGTAATAATGACAAGAAATGAGTAACCTGACTGCCGTTCTACCAAAGATGGCGCAGCAATTTATATTAGATGCAAATTTTCTTGATTTATGAATTATTATGGACGATAAATTTAGCTTTTCATTGAACTTACGATGTTTCTTCTTTATAATTAAATTCCTTAGTGCCTTTCAGTGAAAGGGATTCACAGGATTATTTTTTATTTGATTATTTTTCATTTCGGCGGCCCATTCCCGGGATCGAGAATGCTTTACCCTTAGCTTTCGCACAGACTGGGCCAAACAAGAGTAAATTCTGCTGATAATTCCTAATAAGGATGAAACAGTTTTTCAGGATTCCCGTTGATGTTGGCTCAGTGTGCGAAAGCATATTTACTGTCCAGTTGTGATTTTCTTCTTGATTTACAAATGTAAATTAATTTGTAATTTTAATTGATAACTGAAATTTGGTACGATAAGATATGATGATTGCAACTCTCTTTTTCTAAATAATCAAAATTTTATTTGAATCCAGGATCTGATACTTTAGTATAATAGCATATCTGTAATGCCTTTGCAAACGAAAATGTCCCGATGGAACATTAAACAAATGCCACTGAAGGTAGCTAATGTAATTTGGAGTAGAATATATATATATTTTTTTAATACACATTAAATGGAGGAGTAAAAGTATTTATGAAATGAAATGATAAAAAATAATTTTGGCTATAAAATGTTTATTTTTGCACCGAGAATTATACTAAAGAAAAAACATACACACAGACACATATTTATATCTTTAGAATGCGTTAAAAGCAGCCTATGGATCAAATATATAATTTACAATAATGTAGACAACTCAGTTTGGCTAGTGACAATTTTGTTAACTATTAAATGTTCCGTAAATGAAGAAAAAAACTATTTAAAAAAAAAAAAGAAAAAAAGAATACATAAGATTTTGTGTTTACACATTTTGTATTTTATAAATAAGATGGGAAATTACTTGATTTTTAAATAAAAGTTATATTTCTCTCTGATGGGAAAAAAAAATAATCAAACATTATCCCGAAGATATAATATTCATAATATTAATGATAATACAGTCTTTCTCTTTTAAAAAAATAAAGATAAATTTCGAAATATTTTTGAATTCATTATCACTTCCCACTTTTTTTTTATCACTTTTTGCTAGAATTAAAATGTACGAGTACTTTTTACACCCATTCCTATTTTACACGTATATATGTTACATAGAATATCGTGGTAAAAAAAAAACTAACAACACGAATAAAAACAGGATTGGGTTGTATACAAGTTCTATTTTATTAGAGAACTATACAAAAAAAAAAAAAAAAAAAAAAAAATGAAAAGGTTTATTATTTTAAGCTCCTGTAAGTTTGTTCGTAATATTTTATGAATAGGATTTGCTTTGTGTATTTGTTGCGAAATCGATAGAAAAAAGACTGCTACAGTTGGGGAAACATTGAGAAATGTTAAGAAGAATCAATGTATCACCGACTTCAGATCATTGGTCTTATTTCATTAGTAAAATTAGTTCTAATGTCAACGAATGTACTTACTTTCAGGCGCGCAAATGCTCTACCACACTATATTGGGTTACATTAAACTAATCAATCTTCCATTTCCAAGTTCCGTGACTATTACCAACGAATAATAAATAGCATTGGAATAGTAATATTAAACAGATTACAACCCAAGTAATAAAAATGTACTGTTTGTAGTGATTGGACATGGATAGACGACGACGACGACGTCGAACGAGCAGATCCGTTAACTTCATTCATGACAAGGAAATAGAATGTACATTGAATTTATATCTGACCACTCAACAAGAATTTAACTAATTGAATTTTAAGTTAAGATGATTTAACAGGAAATCAGGCATCAACGCCATTAACAGCCACTATTAATGAACCTCAGGAATCTGAGCCGGACAACGATTATCAGAGTAAGGCTTGAGTTTAAAGATAATTCACGATCGATTTTAAATCAAAAAGTAAAAATTTTTTGCAACCCAGGGGTGGGGGAACCCGCGGCCTTTTGTGATACCCTGTGCGGCCTGGTGGATACAATTTCAAATGTGGTTTTAGTAGGAAACTTACTAAAAAGATCAGTAACGGATTACACTTATAAATAAATTGAAAACTCATAATCGATAATCAGAGCTGAAAACCGAAAAACTTCTTGAGCAGACTTATTTACAAAATCGATTGAAGTAAAGTCGCCCAAATATTTCTATTTCGATACAATCATACCTCGCTTAACGACAGAGTTATGTCCCCCAGAAACACGTCTTGAAACTTATTTTTCCCTAACCGAACAGTGACATCTATTCACCCCCCCCCCCTTCCCATATTGTAATTCTAGGTATATTCTTAGAAAATTTATGTTTACTGCTTTATAACTATGTTCTTGATCAATATTTTAATAGCACACTACGCAAACATAAATAACACGAAAATGTAATTTAATACCAAAATTACGCTGACTAAAAAAAAAATCTAGCCTATTTTTTTTATTGGAAAGGGCCCGCCCCCTTCCGCCTTCACGACACGAAAAAGGACACGACATTTTATTTATTTTTTCGATGAACGCCATAATGTGTGGCCTTTTAATATGGTGGATTCCCCACCCCTGGGTTATCCTTTTCATCGGCCTAAACCCAACAAAAATGCTAGGCTATGTGAAACGTTTATTGCCACTGCTACTCGTTGGTTGAATATTCTTGTATTCCAAGACAAATTCACGTGTGTTTTACAAAATCTACCAATACGAAAATGATCAAATTAAGCAATTGGTAGAGAGATGTTAAGTTATTTCAACTCAGTCCATTAGCATTAAGTCAAACGTCTGAAAAGCTTTCAAGTTTTAAAATTAAATTTTGGGTAACAAAAACTGTAACTAATTAAAAGAAATGATAAAGATTTAACTCATCACTACCGTATCTAATAGAAAGTCATTGTTAACTATCAATGGTCTAACAGCGAACCAGAATTTTAAAGCAGCCTTCAGCAGAATGAGAATGTAGCTTCAGTCATCCTCCACCAGATGACAGCACCGTTGTTTAGGTCGAGAAGAATTTAGTAATTCTTAATACGCAAAAAAAGTGATTTATTCATATTTTTTGTTACAAAAGTTCCTAAATTTATTGATGATAAATGGTACAAACATTTTCAGAAGGCATCGGAGTTACCGGCCTTCGTGTCAAGGATATCGGAATTGAAGAGGACGAAATCCTCAACAGTTTGTTATCTGTTAAGAAATAATAATAGTCAATGGGTCTGATTTTGAAACTGCTTGTAATTCGCAGGTTTGTCTACAGTTTGATGTCAAGTTTGATTTCCGGTGATGATGACACACACTCCATTCGAAATAACTTCATCCCATATTCTTCTAAGCGTGTTACACCTAAACAACAGATTGACTTTATTAGACTGCTGCTAAACGCGAAATAATAATAATAATATTGAAATCCTCTTACAGTTCTTCCTATCGCTACGGCGTGTTGTTGAATTCTTTTCAACGAAGCACCGGAAAACTAATAATGGGTCGTTTGCAGCATAACTATTCTTTTGAAAAATTCTCATCTAATAAATCGTTACAAGTTCTTGAAATCGTTCGCCAAGGAACTGTCTGGTTCATTCCTTGATTTGTTTGAATCAAAGCCGTTAAAACCTTTCGGGGATTTCATCTGATAGAATTAGCTTTTTGGGGAACGGATTTCAAGCTTTTGGATTGTTTCAGTTGCCGTGTGCGAAATAACTTTAAAAGAATTGATGGAAACTGCTCTTAACCAAGTTTCATTCTAGAAATTTTTTAGAAAAGTAAGGTTTATCAAATCAGCCTCAATGTGTGTTACACCGAAATAACGTTTGAACTGCTGAATTAGTCTTCTTGAAACTTAAATCTCCTACTTAATATCTCATTCTAGACACGGTGTGTTTCAAGATATTGAAATTTTTACCGAGAAGTTCGTTTTCGAGAAATTGTTTACCCCGTAAACAATAGCGTTGCAATTACATACGATAATATTCAGGATATTGTCTATCGTTTTCACTGCAACTACCTCTCTAACATTATTAAGAAATGTTATTTGCTTAGAGCTTCTTTTGATATTTTATGACCATCCAGGTTGTGAGACATTTACTGCTTCAGTCTTTTACTTTTTTCCAGCAGCAAATTTCAGTTTTAAAAAGAAGAAGCAAAAACGATTTCTTGTTGTAGTCAGATTAACAGCAAAGCGGCAGTCAGTTGATGTTGACTAAGGATTTGTATACACCTAACCCCCGAAGAACACGATTAATTGGTTCCGTGTTCTTTGAAACCGTGTTGTTCGAGACTACAAAAAACGGGATTCCGTTTCAAGTGTGAAAATAAAAAATAACCAAATTAACGAAAAAATAACTAGATACAATTCGTTAAAAATCTTTCAAATCAATAAATTGAATAATAATTTTGGTTTAAGATTGGAAAACTATATAGCCTAAAATATAAATTATTCAGTCAAATTAATTGGGAAAAATATAATTCTAAAACACTAAAAGTATTAAAAAGGTTAAAACTTCATTAATCGCTGACGTAATTAATGAGAATATTACTCTAAATTTTTAACTACTGTAATTTTGTATCAAATAATATATGTATTTTATTCTTTTCAAAAGAATTACTCGAAAATCGTGTAGTTTGAAACGGTGTAATTCGGGGGAAGATATCCATGTTCTTCGAAACTCGTGTTCTTCAAGTACCGTGTTCTTCGGGGGTTAGGTGTTTTGTAAAAATAACGAAAGGAGGATTTTGAGTAATTATTGAATTCAATATCATCAGTTATTTCTAAGCAAAGTATCGTAAGAAAACGAGAGCTGCAAACCCAACAATTCCAAAGTTTTAGCGGTTGACGGTAGCTTAGAAGATGAGTTTAACAGTAAAGAACATCGAAATCAAGTCGATTAAGATTCATACCGAAGATCTGCAGAACTATTTAATAATGTTTGCAATAAACTTATAGTAAATTAATATATGAGCAATTAATTAAACTGTTTTAACGTGCAGGTAAAAGCTAATTATACATAGAGACCATATCCGTCTCCAGCATTTTTTAAATTTATTTTTTATTATTTGTCAGATGAAAAAGTTCGAAAACTGGAACTTTGAAACGTTGCTTTTGTGTAAAAGGTGCATTATGGTCGTTTTGTGTAATATATGCGCAAGTTTATGCTTACTGAATAATGTTCTCTTCTTGTGGGAATAAAAGCCAACAATGTTCGATTCGATCTGAACCGATAAAAAGTTCCCTCCATAGGGTCCATTCCCAATAAGCCACGTCATTAAACTGCGCATATGTAATTCTTACTTTTCTTTGTAACATTCCCTCAAGAATTTAATAGAAGAATGGATGTATAGTTGGATCATAACGTTGGATAAGGCGATTTTCATGGCAATTTTGCTTTTCAAGTTATAAATTAAATATCCGAGTTCGTGCGGCCGCCGCTTCAATAACTACGGCCATCCAATCATTGCTTCTTATAAGATCATGTTAAGTAACATGATCTTATTAGCTTTGATCTAAGCAGCTTTGTTAGCTAATAGCTTAGTGATGATCCTTTTTATTTCTCCAGTGTATTCCCTCAATTTTAAGTGTTTTGTTGTAAAATCACGTAACGTAGACGTGGCACCTGCTCATCCTGTTGTATTTGCTGGGCATCTCTCATAGTTTTAAAATAGACATCCATGATAATGAACAACAATGCAACTACTCGAACATTCTGTTGTAATTGAAACTCTTATCTCCGTAATATTTTTTCGAAATTTGTTCTATTTCTCTGTAACTCACCACCATAAACTATTACTTCTATTAATTAATTATATTTGTCATTCAAAACAAGACGCCTCTTTTTTTTTTTAATGTAGTTTTTCTAAATGACTTTTTTTCTTTTCTTATAGGTTGTTGGATATCTGTCATGGCCGACGATCGGAACAGGAACAGCAATTGTTTCTTGTGTTCGAACACGTCGATCAGGACCTGGCTCATTTTCTGGAAAAGTGTCCATCTCCTGGATTAGGACCAGATCGAATCAAGGTGAGCATTTTTTTTTTTTTTTTGGAATTGGGTGAAATATTTTCAATAATTTGAAGAACTTAAGAAAAAGATGAGCCGACTTCATATAAGATAATTAAGAATCTTCCAGTTAAAAATATATCGTTTAACATTTTGGAGGTAAAGAATATAAAAGCCTTTAACATTTTATATAAGGATATTGTAGAATGGATCTAAATGTACAAAGATGCGAGATTTAACGCAAACAGTGTGTGGATATCTTAAATCTAAATGTTAGATATATTTATGTATTGTTATTGCATCGACAGTTTATATGAAATATTACAACATTACAGCCCTCTGTTTTTAAAATAAGAATTTTTGCTTAAATCTCAAGATCATTTAGTCATTTCTTCTTCAAATGAAGACCAATAAAAAACAAGAAATTTGAAAGAATTTATAAATAGAGAGAAAAAAAAAATCACCATCGGACAACAAATATGTTCATTGAGCCAACATCAACGGGAATTCTGAACAGCTGTTTCATCCTTATTAGGAATCATCAGCAGAATATACCCTTGATGTTTGGCTCAGTTCCAATTGCGCGAAAGCTTTACATAAAAGCATTCTCGATTCCGGGAATGGGCCACCGAGATAAAAAAAGAATCAAATAAAAATGATCCTGTAAAATCCACAGTATTGTCCTTTCATTGAAAGGCACTAAGGAATTTAATTATAAATAAGAAACATCGTAAGAGCAATGAAAAGCAAATTTAACGTCCGTAATAATTCATAAATTGAGAGAAAAAAATCACAACCGGACAACAAATATGCCTTCGCACATTGAGCCAACATCAACGGGAATTCTGAACAGCTGTTTCAATCTTATTAGGATGATTTATTAGGAATCGTCAGTAGAATCCCCGTTGATGTTGGCTCAATGTGCGAAGGCATATTTGTTGTCCAATTGTGATTTTTTTTCTCTCTATTTATGAATTATTACGGACGTTAAATTTGCTTTTCATTGAAAGAATTTACTGTCTTAAAAATTTCTTTATTTTTAAAGTCTGAAAACGACAAAAACGATAACGATAAGCCTACATTTGTATTCAAATTATAATTTCCGCTAAAAACAAATGGGACAAATTTTTCCATTTTCTGGGAAAATGAATTAAGTTTACATTTACTTAAACTGCTTCAAACGGATTAAATTTTTAATCTTAATCAAATGACGGAATGGATTAAGACTTAATATTCATTGTTTAAGACACTGTGATAGAATGGATTGTTGAGATTCCAATGCTTTTCTTTGAGAATTTCTAGTCGAGTTTTTGGGTTGTTTTTTTTTTTCAATGCTAAATTCTTGACACGGAGCCAACTGGAAAAGATTACAGGTTAGGTTTCTTAAGCATATTCAAAAGTGCACACCAAGTGTCAAGAAGATCCATCTGGCGGTTATTAGGAGAGAACACACGCATATACACACAGGATGATTTTTAACTCACTTTCCTAATAAAAAGTAGGCTAAAAAACAAATCAGAATCAATAGAGGAAAACTTATAAAAAGAGAAAATTTACAAGTTTTTTAAAAAGAAATGAAAGAATTACGAAATATAGGAGGAAGTGAAATTGAAATATATGTAGAAAGAATTTGATTGAGGTATTATTTTTATTATAATAAAATTGATAGCAAAGTTATATGCAGACGTAAGATCTAATTCTGTTAAAATTAAGCTTATAAATTGTCTTATTCCACAAACACACACAAAATACCGTTTCTGCAAGAACTAGTAAAGTGTAATTTAAATTTGGATAAAAAGAAGTGTTTTCTTTTGACGGGGGAATTTTTCAAAGGTGCCTCCTCCAAAGCCTGTCTCCCCCCCCCCTCCCCCTCTTCGTTTTGTTGCTGTGATCTACACTTGGTGGGTCCGTTACTGTTAGGTTTTCGTTTGGAAGGCGTTAGTTTTATTCAGTTGATGTAATTTACCGATTAGGCTTGGTTGAGCTTTAGTTTAGCCCCGACACGGAGGTCAGGGTGGAAGGTGTACGGGGGAGGAGTGGGTGGATGGGAAAAGAGGTGTGGGAGTCGCACAAGATGGATGGGGGCGGACGAGTGGGCTTTTTTAGTGTTTTCATTTGCATCGGATTCACTACGACGAATAATAATATATAAGTCTTCCTATAAAATAATTCAGGAAATTAATCAGAGGGGATATCTCGTAAAAACGAATGACTGAGGGAGGTCGAAATCCTCTGCAGGCACATTGTGAATTAATTAAAAATGACTTATTTGGGTCAATTACTTTTAATACCGATAAGTACACAAATGCTGTAGTGTTTTTGACATTTTTTTATTTATTTACATTAAGATTCATTTTTCTTTCTTTCTTTCATTATTTCGTTCCCTAAAAGTTTTCTCTTTGAACGAGAGAAAATACTCATATACTTACTTCCGAAGCTTATTTTATTACAACGACCGATTTGACGCTTATGGTCTTTGGTGTGTTCACTAATAGGTAGCGTTTATCGAATTACTTTACTGCAATCCCTTCCTACTTACGATTAACCAAGAATTTGTAAATAGTTTATTTTGTTATGCGTGGACTCATTTTCAAAATAAAAATAAATTATATGTTATAAGTCTGTGTTTCTATTTCAACTTGGAAATTCTGTGGAGTTTTGTCAGGGAACGCAAAAGGACTTTGATTAAATGAAGAAAAAATATAGGGCCTTACTGTTATTTTAAAATATAATGACTGAGTTCTTATTAGCGTGGCTGTTAATTTAGCTACACATAGAAGTTGGTTAAAAAATTTTTTGCTTCAGCAAGAATTTATACCGAACAACAGTAATTACAAGAATTTCCCGAAGAACATGAAACTTATTTTCCTTAACGTCTTTTATTTTTTTTTATTTTTCCCGTGGTTTTTTTTGAAACAAAAAAATAAACGAAAGGCTTCCTTTTTTTTATATTTTTTTTAAAATTATTTCTCCTCAGTACAAACAGTTTTCCTTTTTCTGAAAAAGTTAATTAAAGCCCATTGCACATGGATCCGAAAATCGGATGGTCGGATCCACGAATCGGACCTTATACTCTTTCACATGGTCACGAAACTCTCTCTGACGTCGTCTATACGACACGTAACATTCAAATCGTTCGTATAGGCGACGTTTCGTGGCCATGTGAAAGAGAATACGTCCGATTCGAGAATCCGACCATCCGATTTCCGGACCCATGTGCAATGGGCTTAAATCCTCAGTACGTATATTTCAGTTAGTCTTTTAAATCGTGTTACATCTCACATAAACATTAAGACGATCAACAATTGGATGAATATCCATAGTTTAAGACATCCATAGAAATCCATTTCGATTCTAATGTGCTCTAGGGGAATGTTTGTCACCTGAATACGATAATTTTCTGCATAAGGACCCACCTACAAAAAAATGTCAATTTAAAAAAAAATAAAGATTACCAAGTTTCAGGAAGTTAATATCCATGGTTTCAAAAGTTATTAAGGACACACGTACTCCCAAATTGAACTGACTTGATTTGATGAATCTTACTTAACTAAAAAAAGTACGCTATAACAGAGTTAGACAAAAAAGTTTTTTTTCTTATGTTTAAATTCTAAATTTTTATACAGTAATGTACATCCGACTTCGAAAACACAATAAACGCACTGCAAAAACAAAACAATGTTCAATTAATTAGAATTCCCTTTTAAGCTAGTCGTTTGTTTTTGTTTTTTCTTTTGTTCCTTATTTTCGTTCAACATCTATTTTTATTCTAAAAGGGAGAAACAACAACAGTCAAGGGGATTTTCTTTCTTCTTGCTTTAATTTTCTCGATCGGAAATTTTTTCTTCTCCCTACAGCCTCCGTTTTCCATTTTCCTATTCTTCCGTTTAATTGCTTTTTTTTTTCTTCTTCATCTTTTGAGATGTCTCTCTTCTTTGTCGGTCTCAGTAATTATTCTGTTTTCTTTTCGCTTATTTGTTCTGTTTCCATTATTTTTTTTTCTTCTTCTTGTAATTCGGTTAGTGCTTGGGAACACGGACCTCGTCTGCTGGTGGGTGGGATTACAACACCCAAAGCCAACGGGTTCACAGACTGTCTCCAAACCAGCCAGGGTCTTTCTTGCTCCTGCCTGGAACCTAGTTAAAAACCAAGGAAATAGCACGGAGGACTGCAACTGTAAACCTGAGATATCTACCAAAGTAGTGAATTGTGTAGGTCAACATAACGACCGCCTGCATTATCTGGAAGTCCGGCAGAATAGATCCAACACATTTCGACCAAACCACGAACAACATTAGCCATTGCCACAAATGGAATATTCTAGAATTCAGTCACTTTTGAGTCTTGATTTGAATGTGGGCTAGCCATGACAGAATGACAGTGCTTGTGCCTATCTTGGGGTGCAATTATGGACATGCGAATAAGGCATTAAAAAAAAACTGCTTTAATCTAGTTTGGAAGAGCTTTGAATTACCATGTGATATTACAGATTTTTTTTTAATATGGAAAGAATGAAAAGCACTGTACCATCTCAGAATCAAGTTCAAATTTCAAGTTAGAAGCAGTAACATAACTACAACTGAAATTAAAAAGGGGTCATCGATGTAAGCAATTCGCATTTGAAGATAACGGGCTTTTGAGGAAATGCCCTTTTGGATTCTTCTAGAATAAAGGAATCCCTTCCCCATCAAATTCGTGGGAAACGAATATCGAAAAAACATTTAATGTCATAAACACTGTTCTTCAGAAATGTATATTGGAAAGCAAAATATTTTAACGAAGAACCTGGTCATCAATAAGGCTAGATCTGAATATCCTATTACCCGAGGACGAACTGGATGACATGTAAAACGCCAGCTACTACTTCTCTGTGACTTAGTTCCTATAAATAAGATTTGTGACCTCAAGGATTTCGGAACAAACTCTTGGAACAGCCTCAGAATGGATCTTAACCTTCTGTTGAGCATTGGTCACGCGAGACACCTATTTAACCACAGGTGAATATTCAAGAGGTCAGCGGGTACAAACATATTATTGCAGTTCCTTTTGTTGTGAGTTATTAATTGCGCACCCACTATCACAACTATATACACTTTCCGTGCACAGTTACTTTCACTATATCGTAATCAGTGAGCAACAAAATAAATTGAATAATACCTAAAGTATAGGTTTTATTAAGTGTTTTGTAATTTTAAACAAGTAATAAACAAATAAAATAAAAAAATCAGAAGTATTCTTTTCTACTAATTCTTATATACTGATGAAAATCGAAATAGATTCCAATGCCAATTTAAAACAATATTCATTCCCCTATTTTACTTAATGGAATCGGTTCTCAGTACATAGCAAAGCCTGACAAAACTTGAAACTTTTTGAATGAAAGGCTAATATAAACAGTCCATGCTTTCAAGAATAACAATAATGAATTCTGAACATTAAAGCTTCATACTTAATAATACAACACTAACTTATATCCTCATAATTTTAATATATATAACAGTCATTTTCTGTATAGAGCCAGGCGCCAACTTATAGCAAGATGCTCATGGATTTACATTGTTAAAATTAGTAGGTCAAAAGCAACAATCAATTCACCAACAATCTGTTTCCCCGAAAAATCGATATTCAATTATTTTACATTTTTACTTTAATGAAAATTAAGAAGTTGTTAGAAATGAGAAGATTTGTCCACATTTTGTTTTTTGTTTTTTTTTTCATGAAAAATGATTTATTTCCGATTCAAGCCTTTAAAATAATGACTTGAGTGTTGCTCTGTCCAAGACGGCGTCTCTTGGACCATTTATCAGGCAGAGGATTTAAATCCTTTACAATCAATCATTCTTTGAATTAAAGGAAATAAATTTTCTCGCCTTGGCAAATCGCAAAAGTCGCGCCGCTCCAAGGTTCGTAAATGTCAGGTATGAACCACCCAGCGCCAAAGTCATCCGGTCAGCAGCACATTTCCTTCAGGGAGGAAGTGACGTCAGTTTCTGTGAAAGGGAAGGAAGGACCACCGGCCTTCAGGATGTTTTACCGCCAATAACTAATAAATATAAGAGATCAATCCTTTGAGTGTCTGGTCGAACAAAGAGTAAGACATCCGCAACAATAGAAAATTACAAATACTTAACTTCAAAATAAACGTTTTATTACTGCATTAATAAATATTTCAGTTACTTAATCACTTTCGGTTCTTCAAAACTGCATTGCATCTATGATTAAAAGTTTTGTCTGATTTTATCGAAGTGGACAGATACGGAACCCTTTGTTAGTGTCTCACTTTATTGATTAGATATTAAAATAAGCTAATCTGTTGAATGTATTGAAGAAGGAAGATAATCTTTTTTTGAGGGATTTTTTTTTTCCTGGCTAACGAACTTCGGAGTTAGTCTTTGGCTTTTTTAATTGTAAGGAAAATAAATAAAAAGATCAGTGTTCCCTAATCGTCAGTTAATTGATGATTAAGAAAAACAGGCAGACTTTATGACGCAGAATTTCTGAGGCACGTTCGCTTTTCGTTAGTCAAAAAGAATCCAAACCACTGTATTTTACATGAGCATAGCATTAGCTATGAAAGGTTTATTGGAAATTTTAAAATTCAAACCAATTTCAATGATATTTTTCGTGGTTATTCGTTAACTCTCATGAATTTCACTACATACCAAATTTCAGATGAATCAGACTAAACGAAGTGGAGTTGATCAAATGCGTGCGGACGGATACACACACCAATTTCACTGAAGGCCTTTTTGAAGAAACTGAAAAAATAGCCCGAACAAAATTCTAAGTAAGAATAAAACGCCAGTGATCTCTTAAAATAAGATTTTAACCAAAAATCAGAATATTAATTTTATACATAATTTTTTATACATATATACCTACGTAGTGTTCATAATATTTCGAAAGACTGTGAATGGAAAACCAATCAGCGCAACGACTTTATATTTCACATGAGGACGTCGGTGGCGATAGAATTTTGTTGGCGCAAAAGATTAAAAAAAAATAACTTCCGAAGGTGGCCGCTAGGGCGATATAGGACACTGCAAAACTGTAGTGAACAATGCAAATGACAAATGCATATGTTTGGTGTGGTTTCACATCCAAATTCATCGTCGGACGTTTCTTATTCGAAGAGCTCGGCGTTGATGGTATCGTCACCTGCACAGTCACTTGCCAGCGTTATGCATCTCTGTTAGGCAACAAGGTAATTCCCGTACATAAACAGCGTCAATGTCTGTATGCAACGGTTTTCAAAAGGATGGTGCCCACCTCACATCGCCACCCCTATCAAGTGGTTGCTTCGGGCTACTTTTCCCGACGACAGAGTCATCAGCCGCCATTTTCGTACGATATGGCTAGCACCTTCGCCGGATCTCAACCCTCCGACAAATAGCTGTCATTCAACAAAGCAGAGCTTGCAGATTTCAAACAGTCCTTGCTTAAAACAATGACAGATAGAATTTTAACCCGTCTTGCTATCTCGAGTGATACATTTAGTTAGTCATTTTAATTATCTAAATTAATAATGTCCTAGTTGCAGTAATTTGGCAGTTTTTTTCTCCTAGCCCTTTATCAATTGGTCAGAAACTGTAAATTTAAGAGAGCTCTTCGTTGTATAAGAATCTAATTTCAGAGGATGAGCACTTTTTAGTTATCAATACGAAGGACGACCGATGGACAAAAAAATACATATTTCAACTTAAAATTTAATTTTAACGCTTTTTTTTTTTTTCATCACTGATGCATATTATGGCAGAGTTACAAACGTTTGACAAAATCTAACAAAATCTACAGTTATCTACTGTACCATGCAAATATTAAAAAAATACCGTATTAGAAAGACAAATAAATAAAATCAAGTAAAATAATTGAATTTTCTAAACAGATTAAAAATGTGACAAGATAAAAAAAATGAATAGAAATCGAAATAAATTTGGCAAAATTAAAAAACGGAAATTGAAGCAAATTCGAATGAAAAAAACTGGAAGTAGACGTTTATGCGTGACTTCATCTGGAATTTCGATGGCAATATTATTCATTCATGACTCGAAGCCTGAACATGCCCTGTATGTGGGTGGGTGGTCCTACAAGTTGTTTCATTGCCTCAATCGAATCCCCTTTTGTCTGTTGTCATTATCATTCTTGGAAATCCAATACACTTTTCAGATTTTGGCGGTGGAAGCACAAGCTTAAGAAAAACAAATAAAAAATAAAATAAGTGGAGGGAGGAAGGTAAAGTTGAGTTCCTTAACCCTTCCTATAAATCAAGGTAAGGCATTGACTACCTATTGTTTTCAGCCAGTGCTGGATTTTTGGGATTTCCAGATGTGTGTACAAGGGTTACAGTGCTCTCCTTGGTTTGGAAACAGCATTGGAGTCAACGTGGTTAATGAAAATACAAAACTATATAGGATGAACATACAATACATTCTAAAGAGTTATTATTTTTTTAGGGTAAATAATCAGCGTGCATATATTTACATACACGCACACGTCATACGAGGAGGAATGTGGAATCCTCATTATGTTTGAACCCTAAGAAACTTCAGGAGTAGTCGAGAAAAATCAGACCTAGTGAGTTTTAAGTGCAATTTACTACACTCCGTTTATTATATCTGAAGACACGAGACAAATCCATTAGTTATTCCGTGTACTTCCGTTTTGAACATAGCGGCTGCTGAACACAGACCGTTGTTCGTTTTGCCAAGAAAACTTTGAAGAGTCAATCGAGAGGAATCATTTGGAATTTTTTATTTCAAGACGTCCATCTCTATCGTAAAACAGCTGAAGGAGCAGATATTTCATCTCAGTCAATGTTCCATTGTTAAGGAAACCGAAGTCCTCGCTTACCACTAAGCCTAGCAGCTATTGTTTAAAACGCCGGGCAAGATACAATGCAACTTGGATAATTCGAAGCTGAAGGGACCACTACAAAACTTCGAATTATCCAAGACTTCGAATTAAGCATCTTTTAACATCTTTTAACTTTAATTTCAGGTCCAATGAATGCTTAAAAAGATTATTCTGTCAATAATTATTCAGAAAGATCATGGTATGAAAGACTTAAACACTATATGTATGTAAACGAAATAAGATTTACATTACGTAAGCTACAGTACATATTACATTCAATACAGAAAATTATAGTTTTTCAAAAAAATTGTGCAATGTCTGATTGTTTTGTAGAATTCAGTCGCTTAAGGTTAGCAAAATCATCAAGCATGTTTAGTGAACGGAAAACAGCTTCACTTATGTTGGTTTGTCCTTCAATGTACCGACGAAATTCGCCCAAATTAAAAAGCGCCTCCGATGATGAAGGGATTGGCATTTCTTCTTCACACCCTTTTCCACTTCGCGAATGACGGCGACCTTTTCAGCGAACGTTAAATTCTTGTACACGCGTGGTTTACTGAAAGACATGGTGACACTGACAGCAGGAAGCTCGAATGGCGTCTGAAGCGTCACGTGTCGAACGGTGGCGGGAAGGGGATTTCAGTTGTCATGTGTCGAATTTCTTAACGATGAAACGCCGAAAATTCATTATGGTTCGAAATTTTTTTATAAAAAACTCCGAATTAAGGAAGTTGAACTTCGAATTATCCACGATTTTTTAACATTGATTTAATAAGAAGTTCAAGGGACTAAGAGAAATCCTCGAATTAACCACGATTTCGAATTAAAGACGTTCGAATTATCCAAGTTGCACTGTATTGATATATTCTTAATATTGAAAAGCCCTAAAAAAATAATAAAAATAAAACATTTTAGGACGAGGACTAATAGGATGTAAACACAGGAAGTAACTTACAACGACATTTCAGATGCGACTTTCAATCAATAACTAATGAAGAAAGGAAATGAAAATGATTGGTTAACTGTGATCATGTGTCTTCACAGATATAATGAACGGACTACAAACATGTTTATTTAGTAAATTAGACGTAACGTTCACATGGATCATTCAATTTTTATTAACTTTTTCTATATCTGAAATTTCAAGCATGTAGTAGTAATAAGAGACAGTATTTTAATATCAAATACAAGTAAGGAAACTATTCAACAGTTTTCAATTTAAGTCAGGGAAATTTACTCGCAGGGTCTTCAGAAAGTGGCCGAAGCGACCATTGAAAATCAAGAAAGAAAGAAAATGTTTTGTTAATGTGACAAAATTTAAGAAATGCACTCAACATTTCGTGAAAATTTATGCTTGAATTGAGTTATATGCAGGGACTGAGTTAACTTTTATTTGAGTAACTCACATTAAAAGATAAAAGGTTAGGAGAAAGTCTTCTGTTAAATCATTCCTCAATTAGAAATTTCCCAATAGCCTTCCCTCGTAATGTCAGCCATCTTGAAACTTGTTTTTCAAGATGGCCGACATCGACCTGATTCCTGTGATTTTGTCAATGAATTAAGATGTATGTAAGCTATTAAAAGTTTCGAAAATAGTGATAGATAGGGTTAATTCATTGAAGATTGTCTTGAAGCAAAAAAATTGGGCCCAAGTGAGTTTTCTGCTCCCTGGAAGCAGCCATTTTGAAAAATACTTGCACCTGTTGAGCTTCGATCATGAGTAGCACCTCATCAACTGACACCAGCTTTGGCGGAGCTTTGGTGCATATCGTCTATACCAGTGGTGCCCAACCTTTTGTAATCTGGGGGTCAAAATTGACATTGCTGTAAATCTCGCGGGCCACAACCAAAAAAAAAGGAATCTCCAGGTTCAACAACCAAAAAAAAAAGGAATCTCCAGGTTCATCAACCAAAAAAAAAATGTTCAACAGCCAAAAAAAGGAATCTCCAGGTTCTTCCACCAAGAAAAAAATGTTGAACAACCAAAAAAAAAAACGAATAAAACAGCGGGCCACATGTAACACCTTCGCGGGCCGTAGGTTGGGCACCACTGGTCTATACGGTTTAAAAATTACAAGGTGGCGCAAAAGTCACTACCCATTTCTACATTCCTTAACTGCAACATCTGCACTTGTTCACAATCTGAATGTTTGAAATTGATACAGATCTTCAATTTCAGTGTCTACCGCAAGAGTGCTTTGCTAGTCAGTAATCAACTGTTTATTGTAACAGTGTTTACTGAGGAAAAACGAATTTTTTGTCTTGAAAACGTGCTGTAAAAGGGGTTATAATTAAGTCATTAATCAATGAAATGATCATTTTTATTTCTCCGCCGTCAACTCGTAAAGCAGTCTACAATCTTCGGAAGCGTTTCGAGGGATCTGTCATGGATCGTTTAAGGTCAGATAGACGTATTTCACTTACCAGTGAAAACAACCAGCTTTTAGTATTGAAAGCCATAGTGCAATGTCGCAATAAACCCATACGCAGGCTATAGAATACAGCATTTCAAGATGATCTGTTCAGAGATTACGTAAAGCCAAATTCAAGCCTTATATTCCACGCCTGTTACATGATCTACTGGATGATTCTGACCGCAGTTTACAGTTTTGTGAACTTATGTTGAATGAGGTGAAATGAAGGAGATCCTGATTTGTATTCGAAAATTGTTTGAAGTGATGATTGCGATCTTTAAAATTGCCTGGTCATGTTAATCGACACAAGTGTATGTATTGAAAACCAAAACCTTACGCTTTCAGGTGGAATCTCATACAACGAAATATTCGGGCTTTGTTTTTTTTTTTGTTTTGTTTTGTTTTTTTTGACGGCACTGTGACTGGTCAGAATTATTTGGAAATGCTTGTTAACGTACGTAATTCCAGAACTACAGATGCATTACAATAATTTTGATTCTTTGTATTTTCAACGTGACGGCGCTCCTCCGTACTATGTCATCGCTGAACTACATCGAGGAAATTTTTCATGGAAAAACGTAAGGAGAGGATCAATTGAAATGCCACTAATTATAGATTTCTTTTCCTGGAGCCTAGTCGAAGACAAAGTATATACCACGAAACAAGAACACTGGACGACCTTACAGCATCCACCGAACAAGCCCTTTCATGACATTGATACAGACCGGCAACTTTGCCATGTCTTTTGTCTGAGCTATGTGAACGTCTTCATCTATGAGTCAATGCCGAGGGAAAACAATTTGAACATACAAAGTATAGTCCTCCAAACTAAGTTGGCCGCCCTGTTTTTGTTAGATCTGCGCAGGTAGCATCGATTAGTCTGGTCAGGTATTTCCGTCTGATCTTCTGACAGGAATCCACCATTATGCTAATCGCTGGTCAGTTAACAAAAGGGAATTTTATTTATGAATTTATTTTGAAGCCATTTCGCTGCTAGTAATGAACAAATACTGCGACCAAAACCATTAAAGAAAAAAAAAATAGAAAAAATTCACTGCTGGCGATAAGCACTTACTTGTTAGTTCTATTCAAACCACTGATAATGAAAAAAAATCTAACAGTCATACTTTATAAATGAAAGTTAAAAATTAACAAGTATTTTTCTGCTTTAGGACTTCTCCGATAATTAAACGTTACAAGTTAAAAAATTTCTCAGTGAGAACAGACTGCGCCGTCCATTTTTCCAGGAAAACATAATTGATCAGCTACCGGAAGGGCTGCGCAGTTCAAGCTTCCGGCGGCCAACTTTAGTTTGGAGGACTATAGTTGTAAATCACTACGAACACTAATAACTTTACAAAGTATAAGTTGTAGTAATAAATGGTTAATGACTTTTGCGCCACCCTCTGGTAATAAAGTATCTTCTATTACAACTTTTAAGCCTCTAAATCGCTAATTAATATCTACTTAAAAATCTCTGCCTAGAGAGTAGGGCAGATGCCTTTATTCTTACTGGATAGGATAATTAAGGAATAAAAAATCACGAAAATCCGAAATTTTGATAACTTTTTTTTCATAAGACACAATTCAAGAAAGAAAAACAGTAATGAGGACGATGCAATGAGGTGATTCTTCCATCTCTTCTCCATATCCGAGACACCCACCCTCACACTTCTAGGAGAAGCAAATTTCAGGTCTTTTGTCAATGACTACAATTATGATAGCATTTTTTTTTTATTTTAAATAGGAATTTAAAATGTTTAAAATATGATAGCATTTTTTAAAGGATTTGTGATTATTATTTTTTTCCAGTGTATTACTTACGAGACCCCAGGTTTTCAATGTTCTGCCCCAGTCCTATTTCTTAACAAAACCCCCGTATTTTTTTTTTTATTGCAACCGAGATTCCAAAACACTACGATTTTTATGAATTCACATTACCGCGTTGTAAGACAACGACTGTGATGGGTTAGGTAGAAAAAAAAACAAGGTAGGGATAGCCATTAGTAAACCAATCACAATGCTTCGCAACGGCTTCTGATATTATTGCTTTAATTTCCTTATTATTATAAATGTGATTGCTGCGAATGCAAAAGGCGCAATTGTTGCGATTGTTGCTGAGCTGTATTATACATGTGATTGTTCCGAATGCTAAAGGCGCAATTGTTGCGATTGTTGTGCTTTGCATTGTGGGATGCTTGTCCACAGACTGACGGACAAACCGGGATAATAAGACTTCCTTTCAGAAGCCTAATGAATTGCAGTATTCTTCAAAATACGTCATATGTTTAAGTGCACAGCGATGCATTACTCCCAAGTATGGCAATTGCTTTTAATCAAATTCGATTGTTTTTTTGCTTATCTTACCCCTAATCCCTTCCACCTCTGCAGGATTTTGTAAGCTGATATTAATTAGTTATTTAAGGACTTAATTGATATCGTGTCTCCTAGCTGTACCCGACATGCGTTGCAATGCCACACAAAGAAAGTGTTTGCGTTTTAATTCTGTTTATTGAAGTGCTTTTGGATACACAATACTTTTTTGTTTTTCCGTCTGGTGCATACACGAATAAATCAGAAGGTTTTCCGACGCATGAGCAGGCCACATACATGGGCAGGTCCATGTGTGAAGTATGGATATTCCAAATTTAGTCCAAACAATTGTAGCGATTGTCCCTGTGCTTTCTTGATGGTCATTGCAAATGCGAGTCGCACCGGAAACTGCAAATGTTGAAACCGGAAATACACTCATTTGTTGAAACGACTCGCGCACCAGATATTGTAAAATGGTTCTACTAATTCAGAAACCTTTGCGTGCGTGCACACAACAACTCAAGAAAAGTTTCATCGCAATCTGATGAATGGTAAGAGGAACGCAAACGGGACAACAAACAAAGAAATATTCATTTTTATATATTAAGATTGACTTTCTCGGAACGATGTAAGAAAAAATTACTGTGACCCGGGGGTGGGGTAGGATCTTTAACTGTAGGTGATCTCCTAAACGTACAAATTAATCGAAATATCATTTCTAAATATTTTTTTTTTTTCAAATTGATTCCGAATTTATTCAGTTCACTTATGAACAAATGGCCTAAATACTAGAGTGGCTAATAAAATTACCAAGTAAATGACATTTGTAAAAAAAGAAAAAAAAACTAATTAAATTTGCAACAAAAAATTACACAACATAATTTCATATTCATTGTTATTTATTCTATTTACGAAAACGCAACTTGTAGGTTAGATAAAAGTTGAATTTTCATATCTAATTCCATAATGAAGTGTCTAAAGGCTTCATTTAATTATTCCAAATTTTCAATAATTTACTGAGATTTCCCCTGATAAGTTACTCCACTGTACAACACAAGACTTATGAGGAGAAGTCTACATTAACAATTCTATAATTATTTACTGGCTTTTATAAAATAAATTTCAAAAGTTTAAAGTTAATTTTTCATGCCTTTTTATTATTTAAACGATAAAAAATATTTCTTAACTTTTTTTTTTTTTAATTTATGTAACATTTCTGAAAAATTGCAATTTTTTTTAGCTATGAAGGCCTTTTACATTAAAATCAATTATATTTACGGGGTTTATCTTCGTAATGTTTTAATTAAATTTATATATCTGTATAAACGTACTTTGATCATTTTTATTTCTTTTCTTGTTTTGATACCGTGAAATTTTTGAGGGAGATTGACTAAAAAAATCGAGTTTATTCTTCGGCAAACAAAACTTCTTTACTCTGAATTTAAACAAATCTTTAGTCCAACTGCATGTGTTTTTAATGTTTTGATTAAATTTGCTTCCGTGGAGGTTTGTTACTTGACAGTCTCTTGATGTTCTTATGTTTTCGATTACGGGTGAGGTTAGGAAGAAAGGATGGCCAGGGAAGAACTTCACATTAAAGTTAACATCAATTTGAATATAGAAGCAAGAAGAAAAGTGGGGAAGAAAAAAAAATATATATTAATAAATAAATAAGTAAATCCTATAATTTTATAGAAAAATTTACGGAAAGACATTTATAGAAAAATGTAAATTTCAAAATACCTTGAACAGGTAAGTTTCTTTAGCATCTACAGATAAGTTTAGCTTCTTCGAGAATTCATGAACTGGTTTTGAATTTTTTTTTTTTTTTGCACAAAGCGACATCGTTGTATCCGGTACAACAGTAGCCATCATATTGTACGAGGTAAGCCCTTGCGTGGCTACTGAATCACATCTTACAAGGAACACCTATGGGTTCGAATAAACAAATACGCACCAAAATTCAGAGGATGGTCCTTTTCTGACCTCTGAATTCACTAGTGATAGTCGTTTTTCTGTAAACCTCGGTAATCGTTCACCAGAGGTCTCAGTTCGTCACATCTCGATCCCGTCGCTCGTCTCATGCTACGCCAGTCGAGACGGTGCAGGTGCCTGTATCGCATTACTTAAGGTTGTTTATGTAGTAAAACGAAAAATGGTTCGAAGGCTGCTTCTCAACCCAGCTATAAATGTATTGAGATGGGTTGAGGCCATGTTACGACGAAAAATGCACCATGAAGTTGGTATTGGTCTGGAGGACGATAGTATCGTAACTTTAGAACGTAGATGTGATAAAGGTAACGAAGACCAATTCGATTCTTCAAGCTTCAGCGTGTGCCTTGTGCTCAGAGACCTCTAGTGAACAACTGCCGAGGTTGTAGAAACACTATCACCAGTGACTTCAGAGGTCAGAAAATGATCTTCCTCTGAATTCCCGTATGTTCGAACCCAAAGGTGTTCCTTGTTGGATATTCAAAGTAAAACTTAGATATTCTTTAATAATTTTAGGCGATATTATTATTTTTTTTGTATCAAACATAATTTTTAAGGACTTATTAAAAAAAAAAAATGATTCAGGTAAATCTGCAAGCTTTCGTCAGAAAAATCCGGGGAATGTTTCTAAGGCATGGGTTTGTCTCAGTTTGGTAAAGGGGTGGTTTTCTTACATTTTTTACCAATGGAAGCCGCTCTTTTTCGTTTCAGTCCTGCCGATGGGTCTCATGCTGTTCTTTTGCCTGTTGCAGGATCTGATGTTCCAGGTGTTGAGTGGTGTGGATTTCCTTCACACAAACCGCATCATTCATCGGGACCTCAAACCCCAGAATATCTTGGTGACATGCGATGGCCAAGTCAAGCTGGCGGACTTCGGATTGGCGAGAATCTACGATTTTCAGATGGCCTTAACCTCAGTGGTAAGTGGTTTTCCTCTTTTTGATTGTTTATTTTTGTCTGACTTTCGGACAGGTCAGCAACCCGATCGTCCTCTTTTATTTATTTGAACTAGAAGCCGAAGCTTTTAAAATCCATCTCGGGAATCCCAGCGGATGCAGAGATTCAATTACATTAAGAAAATATTTTGGAATCAATACATTAAGAGGAATGTTTGAAAATTACAGTTTAACTGCACATTAATGGGATCAATTGAGACTCATTTTCATTGACCTCAGTTTCGTACATGTTTACATTCAAGATATTCTTAAGGAGACAGGCTGTGAAAAAAGAAAAAAAGTAAATAAATAAATAAAATAAAATAGTCTGAAAACATAGATTTCAATTCCAGTGTTTCTAATAAATTTAGGTCTGAGGGTGAATATCGTGGAGAGAATTTCTTGATTATAACAATGGATGAGACCAAATTATTTATAAGTGACATCCTGGAACTGTTTCAAAATGTCACTTGTAAATAATTTGGTCTCACCCATTCTTATTAGTAATAATTCAAAAGCGCAGTTTGAATTTTTTATGCTTTAAAAAAATTCATTGAGGCCTGCGCACTGCTGGCACATGAATTTTCTCACTAATGTTTTATTGGTGAGTTTTTCATTGTGTATTTTTTCCTTTGAGGCACCACTGCGCTTCCGATGTAAAGAATTTCTTGATTGTTCAATAAGTTTCAGCAGGGAATTTGAATGCATAAGCATTGCCTATGTTATTTTCTTCTTGTACAGATTCCGCAGACTCTGCTCAGTCATGTCAATACATTGGGAAAAGTTCAACAATTCGGTGAACTTACAATTCGCATACATTGTCGGAGGAAAATAAAAATTTGTGATTCTGGTCTCGCCAGGCAACGGTCGCGAACCATTTCTTGAGACATAATCGCGAGAAACAAGAAGTGGATGCTGTACGTGAATGTGAAGAGACGAAAATAATTGGAAAAGAAGTCCGCAAAATTCCGACTCCGAAAGTCAAGCCTAAACTGCTTCCTCAGAAGACAGTGATCTTGGATTCGTTTAGGTTTAAGAGACTGGAAAGGAAACAGACGATCAATACCGAATTCTCTTCATAGCAATTTTTGTATCTGAAAGATGCAATTCGTCGAGACAGCCTAGACTGCAGTTAATGATTCATACAATCCTATGGCTGCTTTGATATATGCAAATGATATAGACAGTTAGCCGCTGTCGATAGATTTATTGATATCTGCAAATGTACAGTTAGCCGCTGTCAATAGATTTATTGAT
>JAFIDM010003189.1:42301334-42341393 GCA_023159025.1 Thereuonema tuberculata | reverse complement strand
TATTATTGGGTTTTAATATTTTAACTTTTAACAGTAAATAAGTGTCTCAATGGTTGGCAATTTTAATAGTATGTAGAGTTATTTCAACTTAAAAGATCACAAAGCCAGGATCATCTGCATATGTTTAATACCTACATAATTTAAGCATGTGCAAAAGGAAGTCTTATTGGTACTTCTAAAGATTCTTCAATTTCCTGTTTTCCAGTGAAGTAACCCAACCTGTGAGCCTGGTAGCCGAATGGATAAGGCACTTTGCTGCAGATGTGATCCTCTACCTCTGCGGAGGGCGGGGGTTTTTCCATGCTCCATTCTCCTCCAAACGGGTCCTGGGGCCTTCCCAGCACTCTGTCGAATGGGTACCGGGTTTCTTTCCCGGGAGTTAAAGGCAGAGAGGCATCAGGCTGACCATTTGACCTCGTCATAGTTCCGCTGGTCCTGAAGCACGGAGAGCCTTACCTCCCGCGATCCCAAGGGCCTGCATAGGCCTGTAGTGGGATACTTTAACCCAACTGTGTGTGTGTTTGAAAACCACTGAAACTGCTACACAATATAAGTTGTCTTGCTGCACCAGTAACATCATTTCTAAGGTACAAGCCCAGTGAAGAAAAGTATCTAATTGCGCCAAGAATATAATGCCTCATCTGAGTTCAAAGTGTAAACAGAAGCCATCCATTTGATCACAGAATTATAAGTTTGGATTTCAGTTGCCACTGAAAACCACATTTTGATTGGTTCCCCATTTTTCATTGTTTCTTTACCCAGGCAATTACCAGAAGCCAAGTAATTAGCATAATCTAAAATGACTGCTCAATCAAACATCGTACCACTAGGTGGAAATTTACTTTTACAAATAAATAACTGCCATTCTCCTCTTTTCGGACTCAACAACAGTTGCACACCAATGACTATCAGAGCAGTGGCATAATTGTGTATATGCCGAATCATTTGCAGGTTTTCTGGGCCCTTTTGAATTTTGTTTTCTTAAATCATACTCACCTTATGTATGTATAAAATGTAAGTATGTAAAAAAGTAAGCACATTAAAAATTAAAACTGCTTACTTTTTCTAGTTATTGTTTTTATAATATCTACTTTGTTTACAGCCTGCCAGACCCTTAACTTTGGACCCCAGCTCAGCTACACTTTCTGCACTCTATGCTTATGCCAATGATTTACAGAAGAGAAAACTAGTTTTGAGCTGCTTAGCAAAAGCAATTCAGATGAAAGCATTACATGTAATCATTTAAGCAATTTTTGTAAGATTTTCTAAGACCGTGCATTGCTATTCCTCTTCATATCTGTCAAGATAACGTGTGCAGAGAATTCTTTAAGCTTCCCAGTTTTTAAATGCTGTTGCCATCTTTATTTAAATTCTATTGATAAATTAAGTTCATATGTTACAATAAATCCCAAAGCTTCTAATTGACTAGGGATTCTTGCATACAAAGTAAATAGAAATGGTCATTGGTTCTTACAAAGTCAAAATTATTTAAACTAGAATAAAATATCTTCAAGGAAATCCAACTTCATAATGATGATGCTTGCTTGGTTTGCATTTATTCAAAATAGGCCTTCAGCTAAAAATCAAACAGAAGTCTATCCAATATCCTATCTAAAAATAGACCAGTTTGTGTTATTTCTTTTTATTTCAGCAAATGCCTGAAGAATTAATTCTAAAAATAGATCATTTATATATAGTAAAGTACAGAATCAAAGGAAATATCTTTTTATATTTGAAATCGCTCAAAATAATATTTAAGAACTTGTAGAAGAGGTCATTGGTATCGCCATCTGTTGACTGAAAACATAATCTGAACACTTATGAAATATCAACAACACTTAGCAGCCCCAGAATTTGTTGACTAGAAACTGGATTATCATTTCTTTCGTTATAATTTGCTCCATTATCCCAGTCATCATTCCATAAGATTGCCCTTCTGGAACTTAGCTCCTCTTTTAACTTTCACTATTAATCAATATTTTGTAGAAACTAATCTTTTTTTTTTTTAACAGTATTAAAATAAATTGGAGCCAACACACAAGACTATGTTAATAAAAAGCAATATATATTTAAAACGTTAATTAATACAACCGGTTTCAGTCTTTTCAAAGACCTTTTTCAAGTAACAGTAAAATTACAATTAATACATTTTTTAAAAGAAATTCAGCCAAAGGAGTTGAACCGGAGCCAATCAGCAAAGCAGACAGAAGTCACATTCCCATGATGCAACAGCATACAATTACATTCTAACTAACCTTTTTTTAACTGACCAATTATTTAAAATCTAAAGGTTGAAATGATAATCTAAGTTAAAATAAATTTGAAGTATTCTACTCTTACAGCAAATGTAACCTCCCTTTAAGTAATAAATAAAGATTAAATCATTTAAAATCAATATATTGAATCTGTTTTTCAAAAAAAAATAATAATAATAAATAAATAAATAAATAAATAAATAAATAAATAAATAAATAAAGGTATAATAAAACCATTAATGGCAAAATCCGTCTCCCTGCTACTTTATTTTACTAAAAAAAACAAAGATGTGTAAAGTCTCATCAATTGGATTCAAAAATTAGTGGCTTAGGATTCTTCATGAGGAAGAGACAATTGCTAAGACAAATTAACTTATGTTAATTTTTAAGCTTATATATTATTGTTATTACTGTTACCTAAAGCAAATTACCTGATGAATTGTCATTAATAGCTTTAATGGAAAATATGAAATCTCATGGCAGTTATAAAAAATTATTGATCACATTGTATTGATTGATATGCGATTAAAAAGTGGTTGTTTGGCTAGTAATGAAAATAATCTACAATTGTAAGAGGAACTATTTTAAAATTCTTGCTTTATTAGTATTTCCTAACAATAATCATTTCCTTAGGGGTAAATTGTACAAACTGATAATGGTGCAATTTCTGTAGGCAATTATAGAATGAAAACAAAATAAATGTTTTTAACAGTTGTCTCCTCATGATAGTTCCTGGGTTGAGAATATTAAAATGCACTTTGCATGTGTAAATAAAAAAACATACGAAAATAAAAAAAAGTCTAAAGAAAGAAAGGAACGAGGACTCAGCAGTGATGTATTTTTATGTGCTTTGTAATTATAGCAGTTGTGTGTATATCAGAAGCATTTAATTAACTCCAACAGTTTGTGTTTCTATATTTTGATGAAATTTGTTTTTGGAGATTTTTTAACAAATGATGATATCTGTGATGTCATAAACTGTACAATACTTGATGTGTTAATGAAAATAATAATTAATAAACTGTAAATTTGATTAAAAAAATTTCTTCATTCTTTTTATATATCTAGACAAACAAATGAGCAAAATTAAATAATGATATTGTATGAGAACATATCATAACATACCTAACAAATTTTTGTTGTTTTGTGTTTTACAGAAAATCCCATATATCATCATGATTTACTTTATGATTTGCATCATAGTCAAGGTTTATAGCAGATTCCTTCATTCATAACATTTTTTTTCCAATGATTTATAGAAAAATTATAGAAATAAAAGCAAAAATATGTAATTGAATTGTCCTGTCATTTAAAATACTAGCATAAATAATTACAGTGTTTAATTTAAAGCTACTACAAATTAACAATTAGACACTGATAAAAAAAAAGCGTAGGCAAGTTGCTTCAGTGCATAAGAAAACTAGAAATTTAAATAAAATTTCCTAGAAAATAAATAAGAGATAATAAGGATAAAATGAACTTACTAGACGCTACAGAGAAGAACATCTGACAGTTTCAAAATATTCAGCACAATTCAGATTAGGGAAATGGCAGAAATATTCTGTTATTTCCCTGTGTCTGCGTATATTTCTCAAATGATAAATTGTGCTTAACACTTTGAAATTAATGGATTTAAATGTGAATTGTCGAACAGTAGAACAAGAAAGAAAAGCAAAAATAAAGATTAATTTCCTTAATGAGTATAAATGTTAATTAAAAAAATATAAGTTTTAGATAAAAGAATTGAAAAAGTAATTGCATTTCATCTATAAACTCAGATGCAAATACACGTTAATATTTTAGAAAATCGAAAGTCTTTCAATTAATTATCATATATCAGCTTTTCTTTAATTGTCTTTTTTTTATTATTTATTTGAATTGCAAATTTTATATTGGTTTTCTTTTTTTTTTAACAGGTTGTCACACTATGGTATAGGTCACCTGAAGTACTGCTTCAAGCATCTTACGCCACCCCGATAGATATCTGGAGTTGTGGATGTATTTTTGCTGAGCTTTTTAAGAGAAGGTATTCAAAGATTTTAGTAAAAAACAAAAAAATAGATCCAAAATACTTAAATAAAATATTATACCACTCATTAACCAAGGTTTAACAACCAGTAACTTTTCAGGTTCATTAACTTGTTGATTTTTCAAAATATTGCCCAATATATGAGCCGTTTATTTTGAAAGTGACCTAAGTCCATTTTTCAATTTTTGTTTAGTTAACTGTAGTAATGTGTGCAAATTCCACATTAGCAGTCATAGATCACATTTTGCGATTGAGAATAATATAACTAACATATTCAACATAGTATACTCAATCGCAAAATGGGGTTTATGACTTCTAACGTGGAATTTGCACATGTTACTACAGTTAACAAAAAAAAATTGAAAAATGGTCTAAGGTCACTTTCTAAATAAACAGCTCAAATGTTAACCTTAAATCTTATAAAACTTTTCTTTTATTTAGGCCTTTATTTCAAGGTCAATCTGAAGGTGACCAACTAGGAAAAATATTTGAGTAAGTAGAAAATAATTTCTTTTTGTAGTTGAAATGTAATAGTTACAGAGTTCTTTATTTTTTTTAATTTAATTAAAAAGAATGCTGGGTTTTTTTGTTTGTTTTTTTTAATGAAGAATATGCCTGTACAGTTAACTTTGTTTTTTTGTGGTTATGTGCTTTCCTGACAAATACTTTGTAAGATTCTGTCTTTTTAAAGAAATTATTAAAAGATATACACTAGTGTTTGTGAAAAATGCAACATCATGAAAGAATCATGCAGTTAGAATGAAATTTATACCACGTATTACTGATATGCCAGTAGAGAAGTGATTACATTTTCAGCACAATACAACAATTACAACCTGAAAAAAATCAGTATCTTGTGAAGCCTCCATGAGCTGCAATAAGAGCTGCTGTATGGCATGGCATCAAATCGAATAGGCTTTGGATGGTGTCCTAGGAAATTGCTTGCCAGTCTGTTAGTATGCGAGTCCACAGTTTATTGCTACTGACTTTGACGGGCTGGAGGACTTTGACAGGCCAGTTGCCGAGTGATCATATCCCAGACATCTTCAATAGGCTCTATATCAGGTGAACATGCAGGTCAGGGGAGAAACGGCATCTGCCGTGCTGCAAAGAAGGCTTGAACATTCCTTGCAACATGTGGTCGGGCATTGTGCTCTAGAATATAGCGTCAGGAGTGCTCTGAAGGAAGGATGGCTTCAGCCTCTAGAACTTCCGTGATGTAGCCGTTGCTGTTCAGATTGCCCTCAAATCATAGCAGCCTAGATCGCATATAGTATCCAATAGCGCCCCACACTATCATACCTGGCGTTCAGCCAGTATGACTCTGGCATGCTGGAAGAAGGTGCTCACAGTGATACTTTCTAATTATATGCGACCATCATTGTAGTCTGAGAAGTCGATGATTCAGCATCAAGGGAATCCGCCTCAAAGGGATGAGTGTAACCAGTCCTCTGCGTAGCAAATGGCGCTGAATCATGGAGGCAGGCAATGCCACATCTGTTACAGTACTCCACTGTTGTGTTAACACTTGCAATGATGCTGAACTGTTCATCACTGCCATGCCGAAGTGGTGTCTGTCATCCTGCAGTTTCATTACAATTCATGGTCTACTGCGGGATTTTCAATGTACAGTGGAACCCCGCCATTCGTCCGCCTCTCTATTCGTACAACTCGTTATTTGTATAACTTTTTCAAGTAAAATTGAACTCGTCATTCGTATGCTTGCTCGCGATTCGGACAGCGTGACCTCGGTACTGGCCGCGCCACGCGGTCGCTTCAGTTCAGTATCGTGCTAGCTTCCGTACGCTACGCATCATCCACGCATGCTTCGTGAAACTTTGTGATATTTTATTGTTATTTTTATTAAAAATAGTGCAGCCATGGGTCTAAAAAAGATTACTGATTCAACTAAGCCTAAAAGGAAAGCAGTGAGAACGACAATTGAATTGAAAAAAAGAAATCGTTGCGAAGTTTGAAAGTGGAACTCGTGTCTCTGACCTGGCAACTCAGTATGGCATGGCGAAATCAACCATATCGTCTATACTGAAAAAGAAAGAAATAATAATAGAGGCCTATATATTTATTGTTTTCATAGTTTTTATGTAGTTTAGGCTTAACATATTATTATAAAGGTTTACATAAGCAATCATCTGTGGGTCTGGAACGGATTAATCCAATTTACATTATATCTTATGTGAAAAAATGATTCGGCATTCGTACAAATCGCAATTCGAACTGCCTCCTGGAACGGATTGTGTATGAATAGCGAGGTTCCACTGTATCTGGTTCTCTATGGTTCACTGCTTCCACATGCGCATCACTGTCACGGCGTTATGTCCTGTACTAGTAGCAATGTCGCTGTACAAAAATCCATCTTCACGCCGAACAATCATTTGTCCATGTTCAATCTCGTTTGTTGATATTGTGCCCTGCAGTGTCGATGAGGCATAGTGAATTCTTGAGAAACTTTTACAGCTCACTATCCACGATGAACTACGTCTGTGGCTCCTTCATAAACCTGTATTTACATCCCTAACCCGATAGTTTCTAGGGAGCTGATGTGTCCAGATATGCGCAATCACTCTGAAATTCTAATCATTAACATGTCATACTCTGCTTTGCAAATCCTGTACATCTAAAGTGATTACCATCATTCCTTCATGGTGTTACATTTTTCACAAACACAAGTGTATTTTTTTATGAAGAATAGCAGTAATTTTTGCAAAACATGAAAATGCAAATGAAGCATTAAACAATAAAAAAAGTAATCTTAAATCACTTACATCTGTTGCTCACATTAAATTAATTAATAATTAATAAGTTATTATTCTGTAATGATAATAATAAGAAGAAGAAGATGAAGATGAATATACTGCAAATAATAATGTGTAGATTGCACAGAATGCTTGCTTAGTAAGGATGCTACTGCTGGGTATTTGCAGATGACATTACTCTCAACACCATGTACAGAAAGAAATTGTTAGGATTTTGAAGAAGAATGTAAATATTTTTATCATAATAGGAGAGGCTCTCAATAAGAACGACTTAAACAGAATCATATTTATTTTGAATATAAAGAAATAGAAAGCTGTACATTTACATGATATTTAGACTTCAGATAAAGTATAGATTCAATTGGATTTCTATTGCAATATATTTTAAAGAATAATGACTATCATTAATTGAAATTTTCCATTTTTTGGTTAAGTAGAGTTCTGAGCCATTGGTACATTAAATGTATTTCATTATTATATATAAATAATTTACAATTTAAATGTAAATTTGAAAATTTCTATTCTTTGAAATGTGTGCTAAAAATATCAAAATATTTCTGGATTTATCATGAAATCCTTTCCTCAATAAAAAACTATTCTCAAGATAAAGAACATTGCATTGAAGCCTACTGGATACTAATTACAGATATTTTTTAGAATGGCCATTATACAGATTTACAGACTTGATGAAATTTAAGGAAATGTGTATATTTTGATCTCAATAATGAATCATTTCTTATTTTGTAACTACATTTTTTCTGGTTAAGTCTTAAAAACTTTATTTCAAGGTAGAGAATTCAAAAACACATTGTTATATTTAAAATTTATATGAAAACTGTGAATTTTTATTGCTTACCATATTAAAAAGAGACATTAATTAAAATGTGAATTGTAATAGCAAAGAATCGTTTATTAAACCATTTTAATAATTATATCATATTAACATTTTTTAAACAATTTCTAATGAAACAAAAACTAATGTTACAAGGTTATTAATTTTTAGTAAGTTTATTTAGAAAACAGTGAAGGCAGTATGTTTTTCTTGGAATGTATGATAAAGACAAAAAGAAGTTCTCTTACTCAGAATCCTAATGCAAGTCTTTTCTTAATACAGAGTCATTGGACTTCCACCAGAAGAAGACTGGCCTGAAAATGTTTCTTTACCTTGGAATTCCTTTTGTTCCTGTCCAGGTGTGAGATTAGAAACAGTAGTTCCTGAGATATGTTCCCTAGGAAAAGATGTACTTGAAGTAAGTATTTGAATATTTATTATTCTCCTGAACATTCTGGAATAGCCATTATGAATGGTTGATTTAGATGGGAGAGGAGGTTTCTTTGTTTCCTGTCCTCACTGTGATGCTAATGATGTTTTATAAAAAGGTGTTTTTAGTAATGTTTCAATTACTTAAAACACCTTTTTAAAGATTCTGATAAGGCTTTTACAAATTTTCTTTCTTCCAATAAAATTCATGGTAAGTTTATGTGGTGATGACAATGAAGCAAAGTCTTAAAACTAAGTTTTGACCCCCTCTCCATCTCTCTCTCTCATTACGTACACTGTCCGGCCGCTTTATTAGGTACACCTATCTAGTAGCATGTTTGGCCTCCTTGGCCCTCAAAACAGCCTGAATTCATCGAGGCATGGATTCCACAAGATGCTGAAAACGTTGTTGAGGGATTGTGTACCATGCAGATATGAGAGTGTCACGCATTTCCTGAAGATATGATTGAGGTGTAGGCCTGGAGCGAACAGCCTGTTCCAGCTCATCCCACAAATTTTCTGTTGGGCTGAGATCCGGGGACTGAGATGGCCACTGCAGCAAGGAAAAGTCATCGTCATGTTCCTCAAACCATTCATAGTGATGTGGGCTTTGTGCACCGGCACATTGTCCTGTTGGAAGTAGCCATCTGCATGAGGATAAACTGTTAACATGTACGGTTGCACTTGGTCAGCTACGATGTTTAGGTATGCTCTAGCATCCTGACGTGCCTCCAGAGGTATCAATGGACCCAACGTGTGCCAGGAAAACATCCCCCACACCATGACACTACCTCCAGTGCCCCCACTGCCCGTATCATTTGTGTGCACAGCAGGGGTGTATCTAATAAAATGGCCGGACAGTGTGTGTGTGTATATCTGAACTCCATTGAGAGATTTTAAGTACTAACTTTTAAAGGTTTTTAATATAGTAACACTGTTTATTCACATCTACAGTTTTGAACTATCTAGAGCATTGGCTAACCTGTACTGAAATTGTTGTAAAGAACTCTCATAACACAGTTACTTTAGGATTTAGGTATTATGGAAGTATGGTGTATGGAATTGTTGGAAACTTTATGAGTGTCATATTGAAATCTGATGATGATATAATAGAACAGCAGTCATGTGACTTGACTGTATATTTAATAATTAGAAGAAAAAATTCTGCTCATAAAGAGAATCTAATTAAGAAGATTTAAGTTTTTATTTACCCAAACCTTTCTGACTTCTGCCTTTGGACGCTCAGCATTAAAAAGGTATTCAACAAAATGTTTGATATTGAGATGGGATTTAGTATATAAAAAAAGAAAAAGAAAAATTAGTTGAAATTGAAATAAAGTATTCTAAGACTCCCTTTGCCCATATATGCAGGTGCCCATGACAGTAGTTTAGTAAATAATTAATAGAAATTGTTGTCCAATTACCACTATTTGAACAATTAAAGTTTTAATTATTATGTTTAAAGTCTGTTAAGCTAATTCACATTCAGTATTATGTTAATTAATAGCGTACACACAATTAATTAAGCCAAAAACGTCTGAGAATAGTAATTGTTGATTACAAGAATCATCTAATAATTTAGATTCTAATTTAAGAAGCCAAATATAAAGAAAAAAATCAATATTAACAATGCAATCCTATCTTCTAATTGTTTAAGGTAGAAGTGAAACTAGAACCTCTTCCATTTGATAATCTTAAAGATAAAAAAACAATATGTATTTATCATGCAGAAAAGAAAATGTTGAAGTGTTATAATCTTTGGATGCTTTCTACATGCATGCCAGAAGCAAGGTTTGAATAAAGAAAGAAATAAAACAACAAACTGAATTTAAATTCTTGATATGACTGCGTGACATATGTAGACCATAATTGCCAGAGCCAAGAATTATAAAGTTAGTTGAGGCAAAAGTATATACAGGATTTTGTTAGTAGAGGTTATTAGAAGACCCAAGAAAATGTGATAAGGAGGGTCACATCCTCTCTCATTTCAAAATATCAACTATGACGCGAGGAATCAATAAATGCATAATTTTATGTAGCTTTAGTTAAATATCTTTTCCTTTCCTCAAATATTTCCTAAAGTTAGATCTATTAAGATAAAAAATAAAGAATCACAGTTTGCTAACACTTTTAACATTCTATTAGTGATTTAATTTAATCTTTTTCTTTTTCTATACAGAAAATGCTGATTTTTAACCCAAATCGAAGAATCACAGCCAGCGAAGCATTACATCATGATTACTTTAAAGAAGACGGATTTGTGCCTTTAGTTATTTTGCCAAACAGTAATAGATCTACTCCAACGCTGAGTGGATTGAACCCAGAGGAGGCCAGCACTCCTGATTCTCAACCTGACAAGTAAATTATATCCCTATAAATACGATATAATTCCAGTAGAGGTGCAAATAATCTATTTTTAAATTCCAAGATATATATATTTGGGATCGTCAGTATGAATGCTTTTGCATTTAAGTTATTAGTTACGTAGGCAATCCATAACGTAATCTTTTACAAGGAACTCAGAGGTAGAAAGTTTGTATGGATAATTCATGACAAGTGCATGTGTGAAGAACATTTGGATTATCTGATGTGTAACAGGTTTGGGTGATACTGTATTTTTATATATTAAAATATTTCATATTATAAGGATTGTGTTCTGCTTGTATATATTTAACATTATTTAGTGGTATAATTTTTACAGAGATGAATAAAGTGTGCTAAAGTGATTTATAGACAATAGAGGCTGAAATGGACAAAAGACAAGAAAATCATATAACATTTATATTATGTTGGTAGAATGTAAAGCTGTTTGATAAAATGATTGTTCTTTTCTGATTCTAAGTTTTTTTTGAAGGGTGTTTTCCTGTCAATGTTATTTATTTGAATGAGTGAACAGTTAAAAACAACATAGTTTGTTTCTGTTTCTTAATTATTATTATTATTTACATAGTAGATTAATGTATAAGCAAATAAATAATCATTAATGCAATAATGTAGAAAAACATCAGAAACTGTAATAAGAAACTGGAAACTGCCAGTGGAAGAGTGGATGTAATCATATTTTATAAATCATATAAAAGCTTCTCTGACAGGATCGGAAAGTTAATAATGTTGTACTTACCAAATGAGTAGAATAACCGAATGCTATCCCATATAACTGACAAATGTCAAAAATCACTGACTGCCTCTCTTAATGTTATTTGGGTTGACACGGAGTTATTATATTCGTTTAGTGATCTAGCTCGTTAGAATATCCCTTGCTCCTTATTAGTTTTCATTAGAATTATTAATTCCCATATAGTAATAATACTGTTGTAAGTAATGTAAGTAAGGCTGTTTGAAGCTTCTTTTAGAAAAATAAAAAGATTATCAAGATCTTTTTTTGAACTCAATACTGACTGTTGTAAATTTCACTTCAAAAAATAAAACTAGTATAAGAATGCAATTTTTGGCAGATTTTTGTTTGTTAAGAAAACATGAGAATTTTTTTTTGTTTTTTCAAATATGAAATTTTCTTACATATAAGATGTTTAAGTTTCTTTGGTAAATTTCTAAAAAGAAATAATTATTCAACTGTCAAATATCTATGCAATGAGAAAAAATAATAATTATTTCTTAAATGATTTTATAAATTGCTTCAAAGGATCTACTCAGAAATAGTATACCTCGATATCTGCTTCTGTCTATTTTTTATTGATATGCCCATATCTTCAATATTATATCATTTTTGAAGTAAACCTTGAATAATACATCGTTTATATTAATAATATTAATGTAAATGCAAACAATTATGCAGGTCCCAAACATGCTCAATAAATTTACTGACAATATCCATCCATCCATCCATCCATCCATGCATAGTATTCTGTCCGGAGACAGGTCCAATTCTATGGAATTCTCAATGGAATTCCCAGAAACGCCTGGGGAAAGATACTGGGGTGGTTTCCTGTTGCCTGCCCCAGGACGCCATTAAGGAATGACGTCAGACTGAAGAGAAAGTGAAGAAGAGGCGAACAATACAGGAAAGGAAATTGAAACAGCCATGCCACTGCCGGGATTCGAACCCAGGTACTGGCACATTGGCCATCACGGCAGACCGCCACCGAGACCGCACGGCTACTGACAATATCTTATTCTGCAATTATTAATATTTCTATTCAACAGATATGGAAAAAAATAAATAAATAAATACAAAAATGAATAGAACACTTTGCCAATCCAAACAGTAAATTAAGACAACTGAATTAATATTAATAACTTTTGAAGGTATGAAAGTTGTATGGAAGAGAAAATTTAATTTTTCATTGAATTTTGGAAGATATGTATGATTGTGTTCAAAATTATTTGACAGAATTTTAAAAATCCATCTTTGGATGATTTCAACAACTTCTGTTTAGAAATAACTTTATAAATAAATAAAATATAAATAAAATAACTTTATAAATAAAATTTATCCAAAGTAAGAGCTTTCAATTTCAAAATAGTTTCAATATAAATATTTGCTTCTGTGAAGCAACACTGATATAAATGGAGAGATTGAAGTAAATATAATAGCAATCATTTTGGCTATTTTTTTTTTATTTTAAAATTTTTTTGGTTAGTTTGGTTTTATGGCTAAGGAAAAAAACATCTTATTATTTCAAATTGATGACTTTCCTGCTTTTCAGTACAACAGAAGTGTTATTACAATAATTTTAGCAAAAAAGAGAGAAATAACTAAAACCATTAATGAAATACAAAATTAAGGATAAAGTCTTTTTGAAAAAGAGCTTGATATTTACTAATCTATAACATTCCTCCATTACTACTTCTCATGAAAACCAGTGACAACATTTGCCATAACAGAACAGAATACAAATCATTGTGGATAAATTAAAATCCATTCCTGTTGTGAAATCTAAACAGAGTTTCTTTTATTTGATTTTAATGTAACGAAAAGGAGGGAAAAGAAAACAACAACTTCAGTAATCTGAAAATATTTTGAGGATGCAAAATTCTTTCAATATGAAATTCTACTGAAATCAACACTCGATAATTGTGATTTCTGCTGCTTTTTTTTATTTTTTTTAAATACATTTTCTTAACTAAAACTCTACCAAAAATTGCATTTACTCTTAGTAAGGTTATAGTTTACTCTTTAAGACGTCTTTCAGAGGATTTTAAATCACTGTGTTCTTAATGGCTTGAGTAAAGTCTGGTAACACAATTCTTAACATATTTTTAAAAGCAAATAAAAAAAAGTGTATGATTAATTTTGGATGAAATTTTAAAGTGCTTCTTAAATAATTTTAAATTACCGTATATGCTCCAATAGAGGCCCCCGGCGTTTATTTGCATAACTAGCCTCGGCTCCCGGCACTTAATAGAGACCCAAAAACAAAGTCTGTCAAAAATATATCTTTGCTACACTGCATTTCATTTTTATTATTTATATTTCCTTTCTCTGCTCAAAACTTTATTCAAAAAGTAGACACTAATTTGTAGGTGTGGAGGCAAAACAAGATAAGTCATAATATTTTGTAAAAAGAAGTAAAATCAAGAACATACTTTTAGATTTCATTTCAATAAGCTGCGACAATAAGCTGATACATGGTCCCTAAACACTGCATTTTGAGATTCTGGTAGAATTCACTATTTTTTTAAAGATTCTTTTGTCCTTTTCTTAACTTTTAGCGCTAGTGACTTATCAAATTTTATCTGCACACTAACAAATTGTACGGTAATAAACATTTGTGATTCTGGTGTTTTTTGTTTTTTTTTAATTTTTGTAACATTTCACTGAATTATAGAATACTTGAACTCTTGTTTTATTTAGAATAGAAAGGAATAAATTGCTAAATAACAATTTTTAGAGTTAAACAATGATAATGACGTTGTTGAAAGTATTTGAAATGTTTTGTTAATTTCCTTAAATCTGTACATATTTTTGTCTTAATAATATGGAAAAATTAAGTAATGAGATAACAAAATCTACAAATGTTCATAGTTTTCTTTGTTTCTATAAATAAGTTCTATCTGTTAAATAGTGGAAACTGAAATTTCATGCTGGTTTCAATGAAATTTCAAACAGATGTTATAGTCCACTGCGATTTGGGAACTTGACTACATTCTCCTAGATTGCAATTTGCTTGTCAGGTAATAGTTTCTTGATAGGAGCAATTAACTTGATAAATGCTAATCAAATGCAAAGTTTAAAACCACTTCTTTAACAAAAACTTATTCACTAGTCTTAAATTTCTCTTTTAAAAATTGCAAAACTTTAAAAAGCTTTAGTAAAAATTCAAAAATTCAGATTCAACTTCTAAATTACAAAAAAAAAAAAAAAAATCCAAATATGAATTGTATGACCTTGTGATTTAAAATTGTAAACAATTTTAATGCTAATGCAATATTGGATCATTCTCCTATAACATGAAATGCAATTGCTATTAAAAAATTAAAAGCATAACTTATTTATTCAAACTTAATTTTAAGAAGAAAAAAACAAACAAAAAAACGACTTACTTGGAAACAATGCAACAGCAGCAGATGATACCAATTCTTCCCAAAAACAATCTTAATATTACGTTAGGTTGAAGTCAATAATACCTAACATAATTAAAATAATCCCTATTTTAATACTTGTTACTATTTTGATGGTGTGCCATAAATTGAAATGAAAAAATTCTTATAAAGATTAACTTAAAAGCTAATCAATGATGGGGATGGAAAGTCTTTTTTTTTTTTTTCCATTGCAATGTCCCATATTACAATGCAAATTGTACATGTTCACTTTTACCAAAATTGAAATAAAGAAGACGTAAGCAGATAACTTAATGACTTTTTTTTACTTTAATAAATACAGATTTTAGTATTCTCCTGTACTATTATCATGTAGTGTATTATCAGTATCTTTAAAACTTAAGAATCTACAACTTAACAACTAAATTGTTATTTGAGATATCATTACATTACATTGTTGTAGAAATCTATTCTATACGCATCTGTTTATCATCATACCTACGATACACTGCAGTAGATAAGTCCACAGAATACATAGACACTGCAAAGCTTTCATTGTTCTGAATGCGTTTGGTTATCTTGTAACAAACTCTAAAAATTGAAGAAATGATACATTTAAATAGTGTTATTTGTCCAGGTACTTTGTTTGTTTAGAAAGGAATGTTATAACTTGTAATTTTGCATTACTAAAAACTATTTTAATAAATTTAAATTGTTGCCTATTTTTTCATAAAAGTTTGAATATTTGTTTTAGGCAAATATGTAAAAATTACAGTGAGTTTCTTTTCCCCTGATCCAATTATCTGCCATTAAAAACTGCCATAGCAATATCATATTTACAGGCAACTTAATAAAACCTCCCATAGGGTTACCTTTACCTTACATGTCCTTGGTGTTTTATTAGCCTAGAATAAGAATCACAATTGCAGATTTTTATTGAAAAAAATTCTTTAAAGTTATGAATATGATATTATATTTTGCCATATTTTTTTTGTAGATTTGTCATTAGATAATGTGAATCATTTGTAACTAAAGCCAAGCATAGGTTTCTTCTCTCTACGATTAGTTGGATGGATTCAGTTTTGCAATGAGAAAATATATCCTTGTTTTTAATCGAAATAAACTATCAGCATAGTGGGTGTATTGTGGAGCTGTTTAAGATTAAGTAACAATGACTCATTAACTGATCAAAAGGAAATAATGATTATTGAACTTACATTGCAATGTCATTTCTTTTATTAATTGCATTTTTTTTTATATAAATAACAGTTATTTAGTAAACAGTTAATTGTCTGCGGAACTATTTTTATTGATTGTCTACAAACTCAATAACTTTTTTAAGGATATACTTTATCATAGCAACATCTGTAATTCATTATCTTCTGTAAGTTAATAGGGAAGCATTATTTACCATTAACATTCCTAACAATAGTTTAATTTCAAATAGTTCATTTTGACTGCAAAATTATATTTGTGTAGTAAAAATGAATTGGTTGAAATGTTTAAAAGTGCCATTTTTGGAAGAGGAAAAAAAAGTGACAGGAGTTCATTATAAGTGTTAAATTTAGTTGTTCAAATTCTTTAATAGTTTATTTTGTTATTGATAGAATTTAACTAATTTGCTTAGGACTAACCTAAGCAAAAAGGTTTTGGTAAATCTAAGTTGCTGTAGAAAGTTAGCATCAGGCTTCAGTTGATTTGTAATGAAAGATTTTGTTTCTAAATGTTGTACAGTTTTGTAAATTATTGAAAGTATGGAAATCCAGTATCCATAAATGAAACATTATTGTTAACGTGCCACTAAATGCCATTTTGTTTTGTTTTTCATTATTGACTGTCTACAACTGATCATATTTTAAATATAATTGTGACTAAAAATCTGAAACTTTGCAAAATAGTCATTAAATCACTGTAGTTTTAATATTTAAAATGTATTTTGACATTTATAGTAATAATAATTCCGAAAGTTGGACAAACATTTGTTTCATGTTTCAGGAAAAATACATGGAATTTTGGCGATTCAAAATTATGAGGCGATTCAGGAAGGCTATTATTTATCACTGGTTTTTACAATTTTTATTATAATATAACAGGAAAGACTAAAAACTTGTCAAAGATGAAAAATCACAAACCTTTGACAGTATTTTTTTTTAAGTAACTATTGAGAAAAATAAATAACTATTGAGTATTTTAAATAAAAACTTCACATTTCAATAACTTTTTTAGTTTCTTTAGTATATTTTAATTGTTAATATAAAAATTTATTGGTATTTTTATTGTTCTATAAAAATCTTGATAACTTTTTCTTATCACAAATGGGGAAATTTTTGTTATTATTAAAACTGTCAATTATAAGTCATGATCCATTGTAAAATTTGAAACTACAAAATGGCTTTCACATTTACTGTTCAAAGTTTCAAATTTTTCATTAAATTCCTATTAAATGTATTCAACATACACTGACTGCTCAATTGAAAGTGGATACCTGAGTGTGTCATCCCAACAGTGAAGTTTGGCG
This sequence comes from Thereuonema tuberculata, assembly GCA_023159025.1. Taxonomy (NCBI): domain Eukaryota; kingdom Metazoa; phylum Arthropoda; class Chilopoda; order Scutigeromorpha; family Scutigeridae; genus Thereuonema; species Thereuonema tuberculata. The sequence goes on along the minus strand of JAFIDM010003189.1, from coordinate 42,324,055 downwards.
GTGGTCGTGTTTCTCCTGGTTTGGACGTGGTCTGTTGGTTGAGATCGAGGGGAACATAGACAAATCCATGCTTCCTATGTTGTGGTCGCAGTTCGGTGAAGGACTATTTGTATTGGGCCCGTGTTGTCAATGTCTGATTTCCGGAGAATAATGTTCAGGAACTTCAGTGGCCTGCCCAGAGTCTTGACCTCAACCCTATTGAACATCTCTGGGATGAATTGGAGCGCCAAATTTGTGTGCGTCCGATGTGACCGAAACACGCATCCAACTTGTGCAGGCTTTGAAGGAGGAGTGGGCAAAAATACCGGTTGCTTGCTATCAGAAACTGGTGGAGAGCATGCCACGGTGTGTGGATGCTTTGCTTGGGGCAAAAGGCCACAGTAAGCGCTATTAAATATGCTGTAAATAAAGCGTCTATTCCATACCTCAGGTGTCCACTTTCAATTGAGCAGTCAGTGTATAATAAGTTGTAGAGAACTCGAACTTCAGGAAAATAAAAAATAAAAAAAGCAATGTTTAGCAGCATCTTAAGACTAATAAACTTGATTTTTCTTTAAGAGGCACTTATAAATTTGTTGTTCATCTGTATTTTTTATCTGTAGTGTACAAAGATTAAAGCAAGTCACTTCAAATATTTAGAGTTCACCTGTTTAATTGTAAAGGAAGACAAAACTTATAACTGGTGCTATAATCTATATTTTTCTTAAAAAACAATTAAGTTAATAGAGGAAATTGGAAAGTATTGTATCCTTAGACGAAGATTTCAGACCTCATTGAAACAAGACTGATGACTGATAATGGTTTCATTACACTAATTAAAATTATATACATTTATTTACATTTTTGACTTAGTTTAAAGTTCAGATATGTTTTGTTGCTGCTCTATTACTAAATATACAATAATTGTAGCTTTGAACTCATTTATATTCAGGACAATTAAAAGTTCATGATCTAAATATTAGCATCTTGTTGTACAAAATTCTGATTAGTCAATCATTCACAAGCACTCTTTCAGTATTTCAGTTAACTTTTTGAAATCATAAACAAAATGCCATTAAAATCAGAGTAGCTTCTTTTCTAGACAGCAATTTCAAAATTTTCATGCAGAATATTTAAGTATCTCCCGTAAGTTAGTGAATTTAATGTCAAACATTTCCAGTGAACTGGGAATTGATTCTTGGTTACATTTTAGATGCATATGCCAACATCATTTACAAATGCATGTAGACGTTGCAGTTACAATTAAGTGCCTCTTCAAGGACACTCTCATAGCAGCTGCTATTTATTTTTCAGTTCTTGTGAATTATCCTCATTAATATTATATAGCATCTCATAAGCTATAAACTGAACGACACAAATTCAGTTGCTAGGATAATCATGTTCATTATGCTTACAGAGGTCACTCCATCAACGAAATATTCATTCAGGAAATGGATCGTAACATTCACTTTATGACGTTTAGCACAATCTTGCTGAGATATTGGTTGAACAAAGTTTATTCTAAGTCTTGAAAAACTGAAATCACACAATATCTGTAGCACTGAGTTGTAATTGTACAATTGAAGAAAGACAACTAATATCTCAGCATTTCCCATTGTACAAAAACAGAATAATAAAATAAAATAAAAGCATTTATCTGTGCTTTTTTTGTTTTTAAATTATTTCACCGTATAAAAGTCTTTCCTACTTACATGGAATCTTAGTGTCCAGATATGCATCATTAGCGGAACTGCCGAGATAAAAATGAATCCACCAGAAAACAAAATCTCATGAAATAAAATATTATTATTCAAAAATTAATTAATTAATTAATTAAGATTTCTTCCTCTTCAATCTCTGCTTGACACAACTGAAATTTGTAAAGAAACATCTTTAAATCTCGTCAAGCAATACTGAAAGTGAAGCTCATTTTTAAGGCCATCTTTATTGGTTTTCCTTGAACTATGCTGAATGCAAGCGACTGAACTTCTTTCTGCAAATATAACCTCTCTTTCTCTTTCCACGTTTCAATTGCCACCTTACTTTCTTCGTCTGAGCGTCTTCTGCAGACACATTTCAATTTAAAATTACTTTGCACCATTAGAACTCTGCTTGATTGAAAAAACATAAAAAAAATATAAATAAATCCAACTCTTATAACCCATCTTTTTATTTGTAATACATAATCGTAAGGAGAACAATAGTCAATTTCATTATTTCCAAATCTGAATGGGTAAAATATGAAGAAATGTTAATTCATGTAGGATCAATAGTGGATTAAAACTGTAAATATGAAAAGTATTATTTAGAAATAACAAAACATAACTGTTACCAAAAACTGGGAAAACTCTTATACTTAAACTCAAAACCTTTTGAGAAGACACAAAATATTTAATCACTGCAATAAAATTACATCAAAATTACATCTTTATCTCGCAATTTTGATGTGTTGTTGTAGAGCAGCATGGTTTCTGTTTTAATTATTTTCTATAAAGATGTATGTATATATGAAAGCAGATATAGCATTGAAAGGGAGACTAGCAAAGAAAGATTTGTTGAGTGACAAAGATAATTACAATCATGATCCTTAAAGGAAATAAGGAGTTACCTAAGAGACCTTTCAATAATCACTAAATGACACTCTACGTATCAAGACTTTCAAAATTCTCTTGAGAAAAACAAACATCTAGTCACCATTATAGATGTGATTGTGTGAACCATTTGCCTCATATCTGTAGTTTTAGCATCACAAGGATGTACTGCATATACAGGGCGATTCAAAATTCCCTGTACAAATGTTAAAGGTAGGTTAGGAATACAAAAACAAACCGTATTCAAAATGAAACGTATCTCATACAACGAGGATTCACACTGCCCAACTAGTGTGCTGCCAAACAAGTGTCCTCTAGCACAGTCAGGTGGCGTTTGCAGACATTCGTTCCACGGTTTGTTTTTGTATTCCTGACCTACCTTTAAACAGGGAATTTTGAATCAGCGTATAGTTCTCTTTGAATGAATAAGATTTTTCAGGTGATTCCTGTCTTTCACAAAGTCAGCTACTGTTAATCTATTGTCTTAAAATTTCAAACTACCTCCATTTTTTTTAGCAAAGTTGCAAAAACAAAAATATTGTAAATGTTTAGAATCCAAAAATTAATCTTTTTCTATATAGATTGGTTGAATGTAAAATCAAAGTATTTATAACTGAAGATAAATCTTAATCTCATTTGTAATCTTAAAAAAAAATTACAAGTATTTCTTACAATTTGTAATTCCATAGTTATGTTATTATTATTTTTTTTCACTGAATATATAATTCCAAATACCCTATGAAAAGGCTTTCCGATTAAACAAAAACAAAACAACCAAATACACTTCTTAACATAAAAAGTAAATCTACAATTATTTATTAGCATTATTTTGAAGTATCATATCTGCTCTCACAGTTTTAAGTTTTCTACATATAATATTTAATTGGATATCTTAATATTTGAATAACTTTCAATTTCCAAATTCTCCTTTAAATTTATGGTTCCCCTAATTTTAACTGAAAATGAATTAGTTATAGTTAATTTTAATTATATTTACTACTTTTTACAATATTAAGTAATTATCCTCAGTTTAGTGTATTTGAAGTACATTTCAGTTAAGTATTTCAGTACTAAAATTAAAACTATGTTAAGACAACCAATGAATTCTTTTCTGATGCCATATACTTACTCAATAATACTCCATGTATATTTGTTCCATATTATCTTCACAAATTTAGTCATTTATAGAAAAATTCCATGTTGCTTTAGAGTTTGTGACAGCCAAGCTTTTGTATGAAGACATTGACTCTTAAAATAAAGGACTACCATTATGTCACTTTAAGTCTGTAAATAATCTCTCTAGGAAATTCTTCTGATATAGTTGTAGTTGCAGCTTTTCTACTTTCAATCAACATTTTTCCTAATTTCATTGAAGAGCATTTATATAAGTTGAAATTATAACAGCTTATTTCCAGATTTGAAGACTTCTGTTTGAAGAATTGTTCTGTAATTCTAATACAAACAAAGCATGGATATGAAGATCTGCCATGTGGGTCCTCAAACCTGTAATAGAAGTTAAGGAACCATTTTTGATCACACTGTCAAACCACTAAGTAGATAAATTTCATTAATAACTATTGCTATTTTTTTATTGATAATTCAAGCTGTGAATCAGAGATCCATCTACATTCCACCTGACTTTATATTGACACAATATATCAAAAAATCACACAATAATAAGATAAAGATGTGGAAGCCTATGACTATATTTATATGAAGTTTTATAAGAAATCTCTTCATTATCTATTAGTAAACTAAATATACTCTTGAAATTCCCTACAAAGATATTTCACAGAAGTTATCCTTCTGCTTTTTCAAGTTTCGCAAATTAAAATAATAAATTGTGTTTTATTAATTTGCAAAACTTGAAAAAGCAGAACGATAGCTTCTGTGAAATATCGTTGTAGGGAATTTGAAATTGATGGAATTTTGAAGAAATGTATTTAGTATATTAATATAGGAAGTTTTGTTTGTTTGTTTTCTTCTCTGTAGCTTATAAAACTGCAACTCTTTTCTTGAGATATACAATAAACAAACATTCTGCCAAATATCTGGTACAGTTGAAACAAAACAAAGGAGCAAGTGTATGGCTGGATAGGATGTTGTAACCTTTCTAGAGATAACAAACTTCTAGAAATTTCTAATTGGTTTGTCTAGAAATAACAGTCAAAGATGACCTCAATCATTTTACAATTTGCTAAAAAAAAAAAAAAAAAATCAATTACTCAACACTTTAAAAAGATTAAGTTCAGAAATTTTACCTTTCTCTCTCTCTCTCTCCAAAGTTTTCATCTAAAAAAGAAATCTCTTCTTAATGAACAAAAGGCAATTTAGATTCAATTCTTCATTATTTGTCTTGGTTATTTGGCGTAAGCTTTCTTCACTTTTGTTTCTCCTGCTCTAGACACATTCCTCCAAGTAATCTCTTCTCCCAAGTCTTCTACCTTCCAGTCAGATTCAACGTGTGTGTTAAAGAGAAACTACTTCTAGTATTTGCTAAATTTACTCCCAACTAATTTTGCTGTTCACTTGATTGTGCTCATTTGCTGCTCTTGACTTTTCTTTTATAGTCATGCTGTATTATCTTTTTTTAAATATTTCGCACATCCATTTCGGGTAATCTCAAGTTCTTGTTTTGTTTTACATGCCGATAGGACATAAGATCACCCTACACAAAGATGGAACAAATACATTAAGCAAACAATTGACTTCAGGCTTTCCTTGATCTTTTTTTCTTTTTGATTGATTAAATTGATGGTTTATGAAATCTTTTGCTCTGTGGAAGGAGTTTCATAGATAAAAAATTAAAAATACAAAACTTAGAAAAAAAAAATACTGCCACAGAACTTTTCTCTGAATTTTAAAACCACCCTACATTTCTATTGTTTGATATGTAGTCAGTTCTTGAAGATAGAGCATAACTAATATAACTAATAGTATTTGTCATTTTAAGTAAAGTTTATATCAATTTGAAATAGCTCTAAAATAACATTTGTAACAACAATGGTAGCTATGAAGCTAAACCAAATATGGCATTTTTGGAAATTTATTCTAAATATTTAAAATAAAAATTTGATAATGAAAAGATTTTTTTTTTTCCTGGTTGAAAAGTACAAAAATGCAATTTTTAAGAAAAACAGAAGTATGAATGTTTTTATTAAGGCTTACAAAAATAATTGTAAACTCTCAATAATTTTCATCGTAACTTCATTTGGTATTTCAAATTATTACATGATCTATTATAATCTAAATTGTTTTATTGTTTTGTATATTGTAACAATACATATTTGTTTTTTAATTCCAGCTCTTACAACTCCATATATTTAGAACTTGACTCATATGCTGATATATATTTTTTTATATATTCAAAATGACTCCAACAATTTACTTGCAATATGTCCTATTGTTGTAAATCGTAGTTTTACACAAATACAGCAATTTTCATAGAAAAATATATACAATTGAATAATGCATTTTCTGAGCAATTTATGAAAACAATGAAGGATTGACAAAATTAAGGTTCTTGTTGAGTAAAGCATAAACAGAAATTTTGTTTTCTAATGAGAAATATACTGTAAATCTTTTCTATTAAATACGCCAATTTGATGTAATTTGACTGTATTTTTTTTTTGTGAAGTGTTATTTGGAGTTTGTTCTGCATTTCTGAAGTTCCATTAGAACTCTACTGTGGCTGTGTACTTAATAAATTTATTTTATTTTATGTATTTTCTTAAAATATTTTAAGTATTTTCTTATTTACTATTTCCAGAATTGTTTGTTTATATCAAGCAATAATTTAATTTTATGCAAAAAATAACATTTAAAAAAAACTGTACAAAAAGTTTTAGCACTTTGGCAATATTGTAATTGTAGTCAGATCAATGGATTTACATGTGGTTAGTTCAATGTTACAATATTATGAACTTTTCCTCAGATGTAAAGAATTTTGTAAAGAGAGACTATATTTTGATATATATATTTCATACATGTTTATTACAGTGTAAGTAATAAAAAAGCAGTGTGTTAGTAATTGTCAAAAAGTAATATTTTTGATGGATTATTGAATAAGGAGTGAATTACAATTGTTTAAAAGAAAAAAGACCCTGTTTTTGAGATTGGCCAATTTTTAATTTTCAGAGCACAGTGTGGCAGCCAAACAAATACTGATAAAATGGAATGTTTCTTGTTTATGTCACACCCAGGTCAAAGAATGATGATTTAATGAAGTTTCTTAAAGGTTAGGTTTTTGGTAAAGAGTCGTACAATGTCAGTTTTATCAAACAGCAGTCAAATCATTGATTGTATCAAATGTGTGTCTTTCAAAATTTGTGGAACGCTAACCTGTATATCTGGTGTTTATCCCTTCTGAGGCTGGGTTATGATATAAGACATATAAATAAGATAAAACGATGACATGTATATATGTTTTGAGAAAGTGAAAAATTATTATAAATCCAAAGTTTTATGTCTTTCTTTTGTTTTGCTTATTAATTTACTGTTAAATAATCTACTGAAAGTCTTAGAGTTAAGGTTCTAAATAAAAACTAGAAACTGTACAAGTAGGTCTTCATCATGAAAAATTCTTGGACCAATAAAGTAGCTTTTATTAACGTCTCCTTGTTGATAGAACCTCAGATTAAAAAAACAAAAAAACAAACAAACAAACAAACACTATTGTTTATATATGATTTAGGATTGGAGAGATTTTTTTTTATATTGACATTCGATAATATTCTATTGTGACTTTTTTTTTTTTTACATTACCTTCAGATGGCTTATGTTTGATCAATATATCAAACTTTTACAGTCTTTTTATATGCAGGAAATAACAAAAACAAAACCCTTATTTCAACAACAGCATGTTAGCTTTGAGCATGAATTCAGTTCTTAGTGTAAAAACACTGTAATTGACAATTTACTTTTAACTGAAATGTGAAATAATGTTGTGCGTTTTAATAAAAAAAAAAAGGGGGTACGAACAATGATATTCTTTTTACTTACAGTTGTATCGATAATCTTGAACACCCAGAGAGGACAACATTCATACAAACCTATAGATTTCTTGGTAGTTTTGGGATATGTCATCCTTATCAGTTACAATGTTAATGCAGTGAAGGACTGTATTCTTGTAAATGGAATCCCAAGCAGAAAATGCATAAGTTTTCTGATTCAATTAAAACTAGTCTTTCAAGCTGTTTTATCATGATGTAAAGAAACATAAATGGTCAGTTCTTTTGACTTTTACTAACCTCAGTATCTCACCTTTCTCTATTTTACTGGTCTTGAATCTTACCTTGCTATTGCAGCAATATATTTACTTTTAATTTTATAATACAAAATTGTTAATACAGGATGTTTCAGCGGGATAGCCCACTTTGTAATTAATTATCACTTTGTGGCCCATGGTGATAATCACATGTAACTGCACTCAAACAGTGAGCGAAATGTATCAGTTTTCTGCAGATGGCATCAGTTTGCCCTTGAACGACTTGTAAGTTTGAACCACAGGCAGTAAGATGTGATACACAGTGCATATTATCCTGAAGAATTACTGGCTTACCGATTCCATTAATGACACACAAAGGGCTGATCGGTGCGAGTACGGTGTTCATGATAGTCTGACCGGAAGACGATTTTAAGGTTCGTGAAGAAGCTGGACAAAACAGCTTCATTACTGAGTGAGAAGGGAAGGACAACCCGCCATCAAGAGTGCCGCAGTGTGCAAATGACGTTAGTGAACAGCTGCTTTGCTACCCCAGAATGATGTCCTTCATGGAGCAACTATTCGACATTGAGTTTACATAGGGGTACTTCCAGCAGGATGGTGCCACATGCCATACCTCCAATGAGACCATGGCACTCAGCAACAGGTTCTTTGTGGACCTTGTTATCTCAAAAAAAAAACTTGTGCCCCAACCCTCCACCGCCATGTCACCAGATATCAGCGGATTAATTCTTGTGGAAATAACGTAAGGAAAATGTCTACAAAACAGACCATGAACCATTTAGGATCTCCAGGAAAACATCAAGACTGAAATAAACAACATCGACACAGCATTCTACAGTGTAAATCAGAAAATATGGTGAAATGTGTGCAAATGTATGTCAACGAGAAAGGGGAACACATTCAGCACTTGATGTGATGGGAAGACATTCTCCCATTATTAACCTCTCATTTACACGTAGTTATGCTCTCTTAACTGTAAGATGGAGAATTACTTAAATGTAAGTGTCTTTAAATAAATCATAATTAAAAAAACAAATTTTCAAAAGACTCTTTATTAAATTAAATTACTTTAAATTAAATAGACATAACATTGGAAGGATGGCAGAAGTAGATGAGCTGAAATTAAATAATTACAGAACATACTTTATTTATTGTAACAATGAATATATATATATTACTTATACTGATACATTCAGTAAGTAGTCAATTACCCTGTTCTATTTTAATTCTTATTTTTCTTCCCATGTTCATCTAGAAAGCAACTCTTCAATTTTCATCAAAAAAAAAATAAAATGAAGGTACTGTTTAAATTCTGGTAATTAACTTGATTAAGAAATAAATAATTGAAATTTTTTTTTTATTAATTTGCAAGATTTTATCTAAGTTAATGTAAATTTCAAATAATTTACAAACAAGGTATTTGGCATATACCTTTAGATAAAACTAACAACAATACTAAAACAAATTTCAAACTGTTACTGTTTTAATTGTAATGCACACTTCTTCAAGGGGTGACTTTACAGAAGCAAAAAGTCCTTAGACCGGGCTCAGTCAAGAACTAGTCGATACATTTGAAACAAGTCAAAGAAATGGAGTAAAAAATAATTAGAAAACAATTTCCCAGCCTATGAATGGAAAGGGTGAGTGGAAGGGTACGAAAACACCACCTAACCCAGAATTTGAATCCCGATACAGTACCATACACAGCTGAGTTGTCAAGCTAGCAATTAGACAACTATCATCAGGTGATAAAATTAGGCTAAAACTTAATGGAAAATATTTTGTTATCCAACTTCATTCAGATAAAACCTATTTTTTCATTAGATACTTTTTTATGCAACGAGACCAATGTCATTTTGTTGACTTCTAATAAATAAATAAATAAATAAACACACAAATTTACAGACTGTCTTTTTGTCTAGAACTAAATATGAGGTTGAGAAACACTGTAGCACCATTATGCCATTTTTTAAAAAAAAATTTTTTTGTTATTTTTTTAAGGTAGACAGTATATCATGTTATTGATATTTTTACAGATTAATAAAAATAATTTATGTCTTGCAAGTTAAAAGAAGAAACTGATGTTTGGCTGAATTACTGATTCAGTAACATACACTTGATTAATTTCATGTGAACTTGTAAATTTTGATTAAAACTCAAATCACACTGAAACCCATTTGGAATTACAGTGAAATAAATAAATTTTAATAATCTCAAATGAAGGAGATGGTATAAAAAAATACCATAACAGTTTTCACATTCACATTTCACATTCTTGTCACAAAAATATGTTGCTTACATTTGTAATTAACAAACAAAATAAATAATCTAAGCATTTTTTTTTTTTTTTTTTCATTTTTGTTTTATGTAAAATATATATATTTTTTTACAAATTCCACTGAATGAAGCTTCTTAAATATCAAGCCCAAAAAAATATTTATTGATAATAGATTTAACAATCAAAGTAATCCATTCATTAACTTTGTTTAATGAAAAAAATAAAAGGAGCTTGGGAAATCCACTGTATTGGAATGTTAAACAAAGCTATGAAAGACGTTCATTAAAATAGATGATTCAGAAGGGATGCAGCTTGGATTGGCTGGAAATTCACATTTATTAACATGTTAAAATTTCAATGAATGTCAAGTGAAAAAAACAAAAGTTAAGGAAACCTTTTAAAAAAGCCTTTCATGAATATATATTTTAAGTAAAAATTCCTGATTTCTGAACCATCAACCTTTGTGTAACATTGGGAAAAATCATGTTTATAATGTGAGATAAAATTCATTCAATTCCATTCCTTTAAATGTTGCAAATACAAGCTAATGATTGGAAATTACTCTTCAAGAAATACCTGGAAATTATTGATAAGAACAAATGGGGAGATTAAATCATCCAAAAAATTGTGCTTTATTCTTATTCTGTTTATATCATCAACGCATGTTAAAATTGGAGAAATTATTTACCTGAAGAAGTCTTGTAAGCTATTTGTTTCATCATTTAATGAGAGATACAGATTGAATAAATAAATCAGTGAAATGTTATCAGAAACAATAATTAAGGATCCGATGAAAGTAATAATAGAAGTTTCAATAATGATCGGCCAACTATAAAGTATTTGCATTACAAACAGAAGGTTAACAGTGAATTTTGTAATATTTGTTAGTGTAATAACTGCACTTGATTATCTTCTTTGTTATTTTAAGAACAGTTTCATAAAACGGACAAGAACTTACCTGAAAAGCTGTGGAAATAAATGACGAAGAGCTAAATGTATAGTTTTAATTTAATACTGTAAAAGAGCCCAGGTTTTGATACCTCTATTTATTACTAATATTTTCATTTCACAATCGAATTTGCTTTTACACTCAGAGAGTAAATTAGCAAAACTGATTATTCCCTGCCTTCTCCATTTGGTTTTCTTTGCATGAAGTGCTGTAAACTTTAAAGGATCTTGATTATTTTATACATATTTATTATCTTTTAAATATATTTCACTGTTTTTCCTTCTTATATTAAGTGCTTGTTTTTCCATTACAAATGTTTTTCTTTAACTTGTTTTCCGTACAAGTATTCATTTATTTTTAATGGTGATTTTTTTTTGTTTTATGGAATAAAAAGAAATTTTTAGAACAACATCCGAATTATAACATTACTGTCATAGTTTACTTAACATGAGATAATGACCATTGTTCAGAAATTAGGTTAAAGAATCTGGGATCTCGGAGCTATAAACTGTTCTCTTTTTAACAAGCAAATGCCTTCACCAAGAGATGGGTTTAATACTGCAGAGTGAATCATATTTCTGTCCCAATGTTTTAGAGATGCTAATGATAATTTACACTAAAACTTCAAGGACAGTTTTAGCACCAAAATTAACATTACCTTCTGTTGTGTTTCATTCCAAAAGATATTTAATTTAAAACAAGACAATTACTGAAGTTTGAAATAAGCGAAGGAAGAAGTCAGTTTTCTACAGAAATTATGCAAATCTTATGATAATTCTTTGATTACTTCACTGTTAATTCTAATTTTCCTTTTAAGATCTCTTGCAAAGACTAGTAGTATGCATGATTATTGCGACAATTCAAGATCTGAGTTTTAAAGAATCAAAGTTTAAACAAACATATTTTACTTCAATAAATACAGTGAAATTGCTTTAACTGCAATAAAGAAAATAACTTAAACTGCACAAATGAAGAAAAAAAACAACAACAAAAACACACTGGAATGAGAAGGAATTACATCTCATTAATAACTTTCTTACTTCTTTTTTCCTTTCTAAAATTACTCTTCACTAATGTGTTTTATTGTTATTTCTTGCCTTTCTTTTTCTTGTTCTGCGTAAGTTCATCTGGGTTCTGTCCATTGGCTATTGCTAATTGTCGCTTCAATTCTAGCAGCTTGGCAACTTCAATATCGATGTCACTTTTTTCAGCCTTGTTTGTTTTCAGCTGACGAACTAAGTCCCCCTGCAAGAAATTATTATTGAATCTTTAGGACAGAGATGTAAGTTCTACTACAGCATTTAACATTGAAATGATCTTCAAATAACTAAGCATTTAATCCATCAAAGTAAGAGGACTGAGTTCTTACTGCAATTTTACAATAAATGTCTTATTAAACAAAGACAAACATTCAAAAATAAATTAGATTTTTATAGATAACATTATGAAAGCAAAATAAGCTCCTTTTAAAAAACAATTTATTCTCTGTGAACTTTTCAAATGATTTAGTATGAAAACATTTTTTTTTTTTTAAATTTTATCAGCATTCCTTTTATAAGAGACTGAAAACAAACAGTGGGATTAGGAATTTGATTTTATCATTTCATAAAATGTGTTGCTTAATTTAATGGAGAATATTAATTTATTTATCAAGTTACTTTGATTTTTATGTTTCCAACGTAAATTTTGAAAGAATCCCATAACAGAAATTACGTCGAATGGATAACTTAATGGGAAAATATTTAATAAATATGTTTTGTAACCGTTTTGTTACATTCTCAAAGAGCATTTTTGATTTTTATGATTATCTTAAAATGCCTCACACCAGATCCTTATAGTTTCTGGTGATGAGCAGCACCTACATTTATTTGATTAAATAAAGTTTTCCAGACAGTTCCACAACAAGAACTTGTGCTATAAGTTTACAGCTACTAAACAACAACATTGGTTATAAAAATAAACATGCTTAATGTAAAACTTATTATTTCCATGCGTCAGAATATGCCAGAGATTATGTAATTAAAACAGAAAAATTACATCTTGCTCAATTTCTTCATATTTTAGCCTCAATTTAGGTCTGAAAAATTATGCATATTAGGAAACTTGTTTTTTCTTTTTTTTCCATTCGCTTTTAGAATTTCAACATTAATTTCTAAAAATGTTTGTTAATAAATTACCCTTTTCTATATACATCAGAAAACATATTGTATAAAGATGGCCTTTAATTTTTAATGGTATTAACCTTTAAAATACAACAGTGATGTATAACTCAAAAACATAACATCTTCTCATTTATTTGCTTGTTTATTCTAATCACAATATTTTGATCAATTGAATGATTGCTGATCTTCTTCATGCAAAAAAGTTTGGTATAAATCCCAAACCTATTCCTAATTCTGTAAAACAAATTAAAATATTACAAATAACATAATACAAGCATAATAAGAGACATTTGTAATACATTGTTTCAAAATAACAAACAGCAGCCTAATACAAGTGCAATACACTATCTTTGTTGATACAATCAAAGCTTTTAATTATCATCGCTTCAACTTTCCGTATCGTCCTTGATTTTATATACTACTTTGGCTATAGGGTCAGGATTGTGGTCTTTCTGCAAGCAGTGCTCCACCCAATCTGATACATTCTTTCTGTTATCTCTATACGTCCTTGTGATAAAAGAATGCAACTCGGTGATTATTCAGTATATTTATTTAAGCAAAATATAAAAAATGTACAAAAAGTCATATAGTTATTGTATAATGTTTGTGTTATGCTGATGTTTGTTATATTTGAATTTGTTTTACATAATATAGGAATAGGTTCAGGATTTATTTATAGGTTTGGAAAGATTGGCAATCATTCAGCTGAATGAATTCTGAGAATTGAATAAAGACGGCAAATGCACGAGAAGCTATTATGTTGTTGATCATGGATATATAGTTGGAAATCAGTTATGTTTTATGTTTTAATAACCAGCCCAGGCATGTTGGTGCCTCGATCTAGAATGGTACAATTTCTATGAAGGCCAATATGGTAACTTTTATGCAAGATCTTGGCATCTTGAAGCAAATTTGTATTTTTAGTAATTCTTTTAATTTCTCCTTATAACAACTTTAATGGAATGAATTACATTAGAATCAAAGGAACAGTTTTACACTCTCCTGTTTTTCTTCCGAAGAATGAAACCTGGTTCCTCTCATGCACAGACTCTTAATGAATCTATGGAACTCTTTTGGAAAAATGTTTAACCACATCAGGAATCAAATCCAAAACCCTTGATTGTTATGAATTTACTGCTTGGGCCACTAGGCTCTGGGTGACTAGAAATTAACATTTTCAGTACAAATATTGTATTGAAAATGTTAATTTCTATTCACAAAGTGCCTGTGGCCCAAGCAGTAAATTATATCAAAAGATAAGGTTAGAATGAATGAATGGATCCATCTGCATATCATATATAGAAAACAAACTAAGAAATCAAAGAATTCAATTACTTGAGATGCAACTTGAGCTGTCAATTCTTCAACACTTAATTTAACTCCATCAATTATTTTATTGGAAGGCATAGGACTTGCTTCAGGCTAGGGAGAAAACAAACACATTGATTTCAGAAGAAATATATGTTTATAAAATGAAAATAATGAATATTTTTGGAAAATCAATAAAAAAAAAAAAATTATGAAATGATAAAAAAATAAAAAATTATGCTGTACTATTTTATTTCCATTCAAACCAATGAAGATCTGAATAAATTTGATAGCACTTTAGTTGAAGATATTTTTAAGAAACTTAAACACCTGTATAAATAGGTGCCTATCTAAATCAAACAATTCCCCCCCCCCCTCCTTTTTTTTTTCATTGGCTGTGATATATTTAATCAGTGGCTTTCCTTGCTACTTTATTAAGATACTTCAGAAAATCTCATTAAAACAAACTTGAAACTGGTGGATTAAAGCAATTCACAAAGCCCTATCTCTCTTTAAAGCATGTTTATATACATTTCCATCTCACAAAAGGCCAATTTGATCTCTGATACACTGTTTCCTTTGGGGGAAGGAAAAACGGTGTATAGGTTATTATTCATAGTTTTTGTTCTGGCCAATAATGTTACAAAATTATACTACTAATGTTAATAAAAATATGTCAGTTTTGAAGGACTGACTGTAAAATTAATAAATAAAGTGGCCTGAACCATTTTTAAAGTTAATAAATATTAAAATTCGGTGAAAAATCAAATGACTTTTTAAGGACAAAAAAAAAAAAGTCTAAGGGTGGAGTGCACCAAACTTTCGTTAACTTTGATGGTTGGTGCATCAACTGTCATTTTCCGTGCACCAACGTTCGTTAAGGGTTTAACAGTCATTAAATCGCTGATGCATCGTCAAATTTTAATAGCTGTTAAACTTCTAACGAACATTGGTGCATGGAAAATGCCAGTTGATGCACAACCATCAACGTTAACGAACCGTCAAAGTTAACGAAAGCTTGGTGCACTCCATCCTAAGAATTAGGATAGCAAGTTTCAAACAATCCTTGAATCAAAATTTGGTTACACAGAGAAGAAAAGAAGAAGCAAGATTATTCACTACGCTAATAATTTAAAGAAATTTCTTTTAGCTATTTTGTTGTTTTTTTTTAATCCCAAATCCTGATACATCCCTAGCAACCACAGTAGAAATAACACTGACTTGTTTAATCTGGTAAACAGCTATAGCTAAGAATAAAAGCAGTAGACAGAATTTCTAAAAGTCTTTATGGTTGGATGTAGAAAGGGTGGGAACTAGGATGGGCTGTGTAGTTGCTGCAGTGATAGATCTGCTTTGTTAAGTAGCCACATTCAATAGTTTCCAGAAGAGCCAAATTATATTTGGAGCTTAACCAGAACCATTTTTTTTTTCAATACAAATGATTTAAATGGATGAAAGCTGCAGCTAGATATTCTTTCCAATTTCCTCTTTTTATCTTGCCAGTGTACTAGGTACAAGTTGTTCCATCTATCAGAAACTAAGTAATAAGGCATAAGTAGTGCCATCACTTTTTTTGAAAAATGAACCATAACTGTTGGTGGATCTCCGGGCTTAGGGGAGAATGACAGGAATCATGAAAGCTACGACAGGCCACAACAAAGCAAATAAACACCAGACTTCAACCTTCATATGCAGAATATCATCTTAAAATGCATCACACATTGTATCCTATCTTGAATGTACTATAACAACTGACAACCATATGAAAAAGTGAAGCTATTGGTGAAGAACAAGAAAGCATGCCTCCTATGGACATGGGAACATCATCTCTGGGCAGTTAATGAACGGAAAAAAGTTGCCTGGTCTGGTTCCTTTTGCATCATGCTGATGGGAAGGCTCACAATTTTGTGGAACCAACACGAATGAAGTCTGGTGTCAACATAGAAGCTGGTGGTAGGGGATAAATGGGTGTGGAATGGTTTCTGACACACATTGTGTCTCCTGATACCCACAGAATTATGTCTGAATGCGATGTCATATCTCAACATCATCACTGGCCAAGTTCCTCCCTTCTTGGTCATAGTTTATCCTCACTTTTCCAGCAGGATAATGCATCTTCATCACAAGGCCTGAATCACCATGGAATGGTTCCAGGAACATGACGAGCTTTCATTGCTTCAATGGCTGCACAGTCCCCAGATCCCAGCCATATTGAACATTTTTGGAACAAGATAAAAAGAGTTGTTTGTTGTGCCAAGGCAGTCCCTCTATCCAATTTGCAACTGCAGTGGTGAACATAGGGTTTTCTTTTGGGAAGGACTAAGTGCTAAAGCCAACTTTGAACAGCCAAAAAAATATAATCTTCAAAATTTCGGAGAGTGCCAAGGACCCTTCAACCAGCCATCCAAACAAAACAAAAAAGAAAAGAAAAGAGGACCAATTCCATACATTTTTGAGAGATTGGGGGCACTTGGTCGTCTTCCATATATACCTAAGACAGCAACTGGAAGATAGCATGAAATTGAAACACATCTCTTAGAAGAACGTGAAGATGATTCCGAAACTGAGCAAGAGGACAGTGAAAAGGATGAAGAGGAAACAAGGACGGTACTAATTATTTTTAAGAAAAGGATAAACTTACCAAATGGTATCATAGTCAACCTCCGAAAAGTGTTAAGACTCCAGAACCTGCTTACTCATCTTCCTGGAGTAATAGGAAATGCCAAGTATGCAAAACTGCTGTGAATTGCTGGAGTGTTTTATTTAGTGATGATATTTTGGATTTTATAGTTAAGTGTACCAACCAGTACAAGAACATCATCAGAAACAAATTTGCCACATAAAGGGATCTAACAAATACTGATTTAATCAAAGTGATAGGGCATTTGTAGGTCTTCTGTATCTAGCAGTTGCTTATAGAGGGAATAGACAGAGTCTAGAAGAACTCTGGGGGACAAGTGGAGATGTAGTTGAAAAGTTTAGCCTAGTGATTAATAATAAAAGATTCAAGACTGATGTGTTGCTTACGTTTTGATGATCGCGACTGTAGGGGAAGCTAGAAGAGCAGAAGATCGGCTTGCCCTACACAAAATTTCTCCTAATTTGTGCTCAACTGCAAGAAATACAGTTGAGCACAAACCTTGATTTCTTCCTTAGGAGAAAATACAACTAGATGAAATGCTTCCAGGTTATTGTGGTAGGTGAACTTTCTGCAATACATACCGTCAAAGCCCAATAAATAGAGGATAAAAATGTGTGCGCTTGTTGATACAAAAATGTTTTATTCATATAATTTGGAAATTTATGCTGGAAAACAGCCTCAGGGACCATTTATGATTAGCAACTGATGTGGTCAAAGGGATGGTTGAGCCTACATGTGGATCAGGCCGTAATATTTTAGTCGATAATTGGTTCAGTGACTTAGATCTGGTAGAGGAACTGAAGAACAAAAAATTGTCGTTTGTGGGTATCTTAAAAAAAAAAAATAATAGGTAGCAGTTGCCACTTCAATCTGTCATCACCAAAGATAGAGAACAACATTCAAGCATGTTTGCCTTCAAAAATGACACTACTTTATTGTCTATGTTCCAAAGAAGCAAAAGAATGTCACTTTTGTACACTTCATAATGATGCATCAATTGATCCTGACTCAAAAGAGAATAAAAAACCAAACATAATCACTTTTTATAATGCAATAAAAGGAGGGGGTTGATACAGAAGACAAAATGTGCACTACATTCTAGGCTAGGAATATCAATTGATGGCCAATGGTAATATTCTTTGCCATGCTAAACATAAGCACTGTTAATTCCCAAGTCCTATATCTTGGTAATGGTTTAGCACCAATGAGGAGGAGAATATCTTTGAAACAGCTGCTCACGAACTTGTTATGGGTGATATCGCTGAAAGGAGTACAAAAAGCGTTGGAATGCCCCTGGATCTTCAAAATGAGGTTAAAAAGATTTCGACCAAACACAGAAGAGAAAAAAGAAGATAAACCAGCTCCAGGACCATCCGTAAAAAGATGAAAATGTGCAACATGTGTCACACAAACTGATATCAGAAGACTATCAAGGTTTGAATGGAAAAGAATGGAAAACCTATTCCAATGTAAAGAATATGTAAAACCTTTTAAAATAAAGATTTTTTTTTTTTAGATTTTTACAGAGCTTATTTCTGTTAGTTTAAATAAAATAAAATTTATAAAAGGCAAAGTTTAAATTATGAATTTACCTTCCTTTCTACAGGTACTGGACTAGATTCTTTACTAGCAGGAACTCCCGCAAATTTTTTCTTTAAGGCTTCCATCTGAGCTGCTTCCAGCTTTTGAAACAATGGACTTGGCTGAAATAATAATGAAATGATAATTAATATATAAAGAACATAATGTTAGTAAAAACATTAAATTGAGTGTTGTAAGAATTCAAATTTCAACAACATTAATCTTCATACTTCTTCTTTGAGAACTTCTTTATTAACAATATTTCGATTAAGTTAAATTGTTAGATATGTGTACATTCTCAAAATCAGCATAGACGTATAAATTTTCATAATAATATGTAGGTATCTGTTGAGTTAGATCTATGTTGAATTGAAACTTGTTAGTTATTTTTTACGAAAATGTGAGAAGAAGGTTTCGAAAATATAACCTGAAGAAGTCCGGAATTATGATTGAAATATTGTTAATAAAGAAGTTGTCAAAGAAGAAATAGGAAGATTAATTATATGATAGTGGGAAATATAGGCTCAACAACATTATTTGGGAATTAAGTAAATGTGTGAACATAGAAGTTTTAGAGAGGAAATGGAAGCATATATGAAAGAAATATAGAACTATTATCTCTGTAAAGAATCCATTAATTTTCTTTAAATCTTAGTGGCAAAAGAAATGAATATAAATGCAAGGAAAAGCAAAATATCAACAGCAAATATAAAAACAATTTCAGCTTTCAGTATTGAAATTTACCTTTCCAATTTTGTGACCAGCTGTCAAGCAACAAACAAACTGGGAAGGAAGTACATTATATTCAGGTGGTAGCTGAAGCTGCTCTTGAATGGTTTGGCTGGTTTTTGGCATATATGGTTGTAACATAACTGATAACAGATAGGATACATTAGCACACAGACCCATAATGGAACCTGATCGGACCCTGAATTATACATAAGGAAAGAAACAAATAAAAAAATCATTAACAGTTATCCAGCATAAAAAAAAATAATAATAATTAGTTGTATTTGATCAATGATTACATGTAAGTGACAAATTATTGATACTTGTAGATTTAAAAGTGCAAAAGAATCAAAATAAAAGATTGAGAATTTATTTAAAGTTGGGAATAACACTTTATATTAACAACACCATTACCAGTGATACTTACTTTTTTGAGGGTAACTTTTGGCATACAAAAGGTTTATATATGGTTTAATTTCATTAAAGTAAACATCAACTGCATTTTCTTTTACTATATATTTATTTTAAATGTTTAATAATTGTTTGTTTTAATATTTTACTTAATTTTTACAAATTTTCAAATGTTCAATAAAAATAACAAATGGAAAATTTTAACCTAAAATGGTAAATAAAAATAAATGATATTAAGAAAAAGAAATATAACCCCATTAAGTCAAGAGCCAATTAACAGCTTTAAACAACAGAAGGTTAAAGAAATAAAAAGCAAATTATCAAAAACAGCTTCTTATGACTGCATAATGTCCTTATCTTCTTACAATAAATATCTCGGGCCCAAATAAAAGGTCTTCTTTACATAATTTTATTGTTCAGTTTTGAGAGAAAGATAAATTTCTATTAAATAAATACATTTAATAAATCAAATAAATCAAACTTTAATTAATAAATTTCTATTGATTCTCAAAGCTAAAAACAGCTGAAATATATATTTATGAATACTTTCTCTCATATAATTCTAGCATATTTTTTACCCAAATGGGAAGCATAGTTCTCAAATATAGATGTGGATAGGAATAATAGGTCAATAAAATTACTTGCAGATCTATTGGTGCACTAAATCCATTTGCTGGTTTTGGGTCATTAAATCCACATATTCAACCATCCTTCAGACAAACACAAGCATCCTATGAAAACTAATCTTAAAGTTAAAAACAAAAAATTAAAATACAAAATTCATGCAAGTGTCACTTTAATTTTAAGTTGCAAAATACTTAGAACTGAATCTAAATGAAGCTTTTTTTATATGTTCCAAAGTATTAAAACAAAACTTACTTTTCTTCTGGGGTTCCTTTCACAAGCACCCATGGTTTATTAGACTGAATGAACTGATTTCCACACCGGGAAATATTTAAAATATGACGAATTGCATCACGAATCCTATATACATAAAAAAAAAAATTACTTTTATTATCAGAGACTTTAATATACAGTAAAACCTCGATGCATTATTTTTTTAGAGAACTGGAAAATAAAAATGATAAATAGGGGGAAACAGTAGATCCCCTGGGAAACCATTAAAGAGTTTTATAGTTTTGAGATCAAATAAAGCAGACAATAAATGCAGGAAAACAATGCAATGATATTCCACTTTTTACGTTACTTACATATCTGCTCAGACAGCAATGTCAAACAGAAAGAAATTATGTCTTTTTTGTTTGTTTAATTTAAAAAGTACTATTATTTTCTATGACTTGCTTAAGGCTAATCTTTAATTTCTTTCCTTATCTCTTTCTTCTGCACAAATGCAAGAATTCTGAGAAGATATCTCACAACTGCAAAACTAAGTTTCTAATTAGCAGCTAACTTTCTGTTTACTCTTTACCCTGCTTGGACTACAGATACACCCTCAACCATCATAAACTAAGCCATTATGGTACCTTTGCTCATAGCCAACATCCTGCAAGAACAGATGACGATAATTCAAGCATATATGATAAAGGTGGCAAAAAGAACTGAAGTATGAACAAAAAATATACGCTACATTCACTACTGACTGCAAAGCAAGTCTACAAATTGTGAGGAATCATTTCAGGTATTTATTTGTTTCCTGGTAAATTAATATTATTATTTTTTTCATTCTTTAGCTTTATTGTTGGTTATTTTTTAACTTAAGAGCATGTACGTGAGGAGAGATAGTTCAATTACTAATTATCTTGATTCATCTTATATGCAACACTATTTATAATTTTCTAGTTCTAAAAAACTTTCTTCAACAATCAAGTTAAATCTCTAAGAGGAAAGTTCAAAAAACAGCTTCAAAAGCAATCGTACTATTTTATAAAAGATCTCTTGAAATCTTTTGCATGGCAGAAGATTACATAGGAAAACACACTTTAGCATGGACTTTTCCTTCATATGAAGACAATTCCTAAATCAGGGTTGCCACTCTCCAGACATTTTAAAATTCCCTGACTTTTCCAGGTTTTCCAGGTGAATTCAAAAAAAATCCAGGTGTGGGGCTGGACATGAATTGTAGAAACCCTTTTCAATGATTATCGCTTTTAGATTTAGATAACTCAATTGCAAGTTTTTCTCTCTTGGTAAATATTTTGTTTTTAATAATTTCCTCTGTAATAAGTTTACTCCATTAACAGAATAAATTTTACTTCTTTTAATTTATGAATAGAAACACCATCGTATTTGTTTATTGCACACTCTTGCAAACTGTTTATAGGGCTTGCAACAGATATTCACTTTGTCCCTAGGTAAAAAAGGGACCAAAAATCGTAAAAAAAGGACCAAAAGGGACAAAAATCTTAAAAAAGGGACCTAAAATTAAACATTTTTCAATTTCAAATATGAAATTTCAAGGTACTAATTATACTTCAGTAGAGGTAATTATGCGTATTTTGTTTACTTTATTGCTGGTGAACATTTTAGAAGATTTGAATACAACATTATAGAATATAATTTTTCAATGTTTGAGAAGAAAAGAACCTTTTATGAATGTTGTGCATGAAGATCACAAGAAATATATAGAATACAGTGATAACCAAAATGTTAAAATAAATGCCTCTAAAATTTATTTGAAGAAATAACTTCCGTTTTCCTTAAATCCACAGCGCTTCCCATCACAACCCATTACAAATCCTATTGCCCCATGTCCTATAAGGTCAATAATCTTAGGATGGCAATCAATCGTGCCTTCAATATTTCCAGCCATCTTGACCTTTTCCAGCAGGAAGTTTTCAAAATAAGACGTTTATTCCATGCCAACGGTTATCCCCCGCACTTCTTGAATAAACAAATCGTACGGAT
>JAFIDM010003189.1:42242429-42300934 GCA_023159025.1 Thereuonema tuberculata | reverse complement strand
CCCCCCCCCCCCCCCCCCCCCGCCCAAAAAAAAAATATTTCTGAGAAATAAATATTAAATGTTTACTATGTAACACACTAGTAACTTTTTAAACATTTGGTTAATGGAAGAATAAAAAATTTGGAAAGATGCAAAATGAATGAGTATACACTGACACTAAATCGTTTCAAATTATGACGCGAATATGCAGTAGTATTACGGTGATTTCTGCCGCTTTATAAGTTTCTTTTTTTTTTCCTTTCATTCTTATAACCTTCCGGAAAAATTACTTAAAGAAAACAACAGCGGGTGGGGATAGAAATCGGAAGATCCTTATGCTTGACTATTAGCAATTTTGTAGAGGAATACGAAAAAGCAGCGCCGTAACTAGCCACCGCCATGGGCGCCAATTAAAAAAGGGAGCTAAAAACGAAATATATTTTTGAATAATAAAATCAATAAAAAATATAATATAAATTAATAAATAACAAAATAAAAACTTGAAAATAAAAATGAAAATAGGAAAAAAACCGGACCAAATTCGACAAAAACTGATTTTTAGAGACTTTAGATTAAAAAAGGGACCTGTTGCGAGGCCTACGTTTAGTATCATTAAAATTTGAAAATTTTAATTTCTAGATTTTATTGAAATTTTGCTTTCTTTAATAAAATTACTTGTTTTTACAATAAATGTAAATTATCATTAAATTAAAGAGAAACTCAAATTACACAGTTTTAAACACTTTGCATTATATTCACATGCATTTTAAGGCAGGAGAGGGGAGAAAATTCCAGAAATTTTCGTAAATTTCCCTGACTTTTCCCGGTTTTCCCTGGCCGTTTTCAAATTCCCTGACAATTCCCGGTTCTCCCAGTTTCCAGGTTGAGTGGCCACCCTGTAAATGTAAATTTCACAAATAACCCTCTCAGAGATATAAGAGAATGATGAAATAGTAAAAAAAAAAAAAAAAAAAAAGAGAGAGAGAGAGAAAATGAGGCAGATAAATCTACTTCTGTCCCATCATTGGTGACTAAGAAAGCAAGTGATGACGGCTAATAGAAAGACTCCTAGGATGGTATTCTGTTATTAAGAAGCAATAGGTGATCCATGGATGTAACTTATAAAAGCAATGGATGAAGGAAAAACTGATGTAAAACATAGAAGTGAGACAAACAACTTCTATACTTTCAATGTCCATAATTATTACATTCCATTTTATATTTTATTAATATTTTACATTACGCCTTTAAGTATTATGGAGCCCTGTTAAGGAAAGATTCAGGTCGGCTTCTATCTTCAGTCAAAAAATAAGAATTTCAGTAAGAAAGGGCCAAAATTTTAGGATTATAAAGAAACCTATTTACCTGACTTTTTCAAATAAATGCAAGTATTTCTGCAATTCATGGTCTACTCGAGCAATAAATGCTTTGTCAGGATCAGTTATAGCCATCTCGGGAATAACTCCATTAAAATTGTTGAAAAGAAACATCAACCCCCTATTTAAGAAAAAAAAAAAATTTTGTAAATTAATCATAAGCATTAATTATATAAAAAAAAACAGACATAAAAAAAAATCTAATAGCTCAGTTTAAATTATCAAAACCTTACTGATTAAATTTATGAGTCAAATAAAGTGGAGTAATATAAAACTAGTCTCTTTTAAATTATTTTCTTACCTGTTGACAAAATTGCCTAAATTATTTAGTAATTCAGAATTATTCTTAGTCATCAAATCAGACCAACTAAATACACTATCCTGAAACAAAACAAAAAACAAAATAAATAAATAAATAAATAAATATAAACTTTATATTTTATATTTTTAAACTTTATACTTTAAAAGAATGAAAGAAAAGATTAATAACATAAATTAATTTTGTAGAAATGCCGATAAAGAAAGGAACAATAAGTAAAAAAGACCAAGTTTATAAAAATACTAGTTATAAAATCAATAGTTATTATAAAATCTCAAAGTTTGTAATTCTGCTTAAACTTGTGGTTGTAGTAATTTTGTTAAATTATTAATGCTATAATAACTTCCCCATTCTTTTGTAATTGTGTTTTCCAATTTCTTTCTACACAACCCCCTATTTTGTAGAATCTTTCAAATGTTTCAATTGCCCATTGAATTTAAGATTAGCAGAACATCACCAAAAAGATTTGCAAAAGGTGTATGTTATATAAGTAAAAAACCCTTTAAATTTCTGAACCTTTGGTTTCAGAAAACAGTATGTTAACTCATGGTGGTGACAAATATAGAATGAATTACAGTCAACTTAGAATAAATGCATGTTCAACATAAAGGAAATAATGGAAAAAGCTTGGTTTAACCTCAGAAACAATAAACAAAAATGAAGTGTTGAACTGTACTATATATATTGTTTTACATGGTAAGATAAGAATGTTAAAATGTTCAAAATGTCACCCAATAGATTACATATTAATCAATAACATGGATTGCCTTTTAGTTAAACATTCATTTGTAGTTCCTAGGCTCAAATATATTACTAGGCAAAACTAAATACTGCTGGAAGCCACTGATAAGCTGTAGCTCTTTTTTTTTTTGCTTGTCAATTGAACAATGTAAGCACTCACAGCAACGCATGATTTTTGAATAATGATTTATTAAAATAAGCCTTTTATTCATGATGGAACATCAGAATTATTAGGAAGGAATGTAAATGAACAACTAAGAAATGATTCATATTTAGAATTGCCATTTATCAATTATCTATATATTTTTTTAAAATGTCATTTGCATATTTTGACTTCTAATCTGCTCAAATGGGTAATAAAAAAACAAAAAAAACAAAACAAAAAAAAAAAAACCACACACACAAAAGGCCATCTATCTATCAAATAAATCTATCTATCTATCTATCTTTCTCTGCTGGAAATTGTTTCTGAAACCTTTTGTTCCGACTCATTTCTTTCAGAAAATACTTCTGATTTGCCACTTCAGAGAAATGGGCAAGTGGGTGAATAGTTTTTATCCTCTAACTACATCAAACTGATGTAAAGTACTTTCAGATTAATAAATTACAAACATCTACAAGTGTTGATACTAGTTCCAAGCAAACTGTTAAGATTTTAATCTAGGGATTCAAAAATTTTAATTAATGCAAGTTATAAATTTCATGTGTACTTTATATACAGTAGAGCACCGATTATCCGCGATGCGGATTATCTGCGAGAGCCGCGAAAATTTTTTTTAATTACGAACCTCAAAAAAACCAATTTTAATCCAAGCCAACAACAGGGAAAGTACAGTAGGCCCTACAGTGCAAAGGTCGAAAATTACTGACAGGTTTATTGTGCATCGTAATCCTATAGGCCTTCTCGGAATTTGTGGATGAGTGGCAGGCTCTTGCTCTGCAGAAAGGTTTCTGCTGTACTGTACATATTTTAAAAGTTTTGCATATTATGTTTTTTGTATAATAAAACGTAGTTTTTATGCTGGAATATTTTTTTCGTGTTTACACCTCATTTTTAGTCTTTACTCGGGTTATCCACGATTTTTACTATCCGCGATACCCTTACCACCCTAATACGCGGATAATCGGGACTCTACCGATTTTATGTCATTTTTTATTATTAAAGCTTAGTGTGGTAATGGCCTACTACCTTGTTATTATTACAATCGCACGTTAAATATGTTTATTCCAAAGTAAATAAATTGTTTAAGCCCTTTACTAGTGAGTATTATAGTCAATCTGATTGAAGTATTTTATTATTTTTAAACAAAATTAGTCAATAGGATAACAGCAATGATCTTAAAACAATTCATTCGTTTTTTCAAGCAAAGAAAGAATATAAATATGATGGCTTCATTGAGATAAAGATGACTTTAGCAAATGAAGATATAAAATTTAGTGTTGCTTCAAATTAGTAGTAAGATTCGGCCGATTCACACCAGATCGCCTAAACCTCTCCTTAATTCTTCTGAATCAGCTGCTATTCACATTGTAGGGTTGCAATTATTGCTCAAGCTATTCCAAGGATGATCGTTGCCCAAATCACAATTCTTGAAGAACAATTAGAGCATTTGAAGTACTCAAAGAAAGTTCTGGAAACTTTGAAAGGAAAGTTGAACCTACAATAAATTCTGATGCTTTTAAACATAAGAGAATCAAAAACATTGTCAATCTTCCTCATCAAAAACTATGGAAAGCAGTTATCAACAACATAGAAACCAGATTGATGTACAGTGATCACTTAAAATCAGGAAATAAAGCAGAAAATAGTGATAGTAAAGTTCAGAAAAAAGGTAAACACACTAGACTCAGATAGTTGGAATATTGATGAAGTTGTTGTCTGTTGGAAAACTGCAAATTCAACAATCTCTTTCATTATGAATTAACATTAATGATTTTCACAACTATATGGAAAATGTACTAAAAAATCAACACCACTATGTGATTCCAAGTCGTATACGAAAGGTGAAAAGTATTATCAATATCGTTGCTGTTAGTTCGGTAGAGGCAAAAAGAGGGTTTTCTACAATGAATAATTTATATACAGATATCTCTGAGAATAAAACACACAGCAGATGATAACAGGGTGAAACATGGATGAAATAAAACTGCATGATGATAATCAATTAGTAATTTCGAATTATTTTAAGAAAGGTAAATAAATAATTTCAATAAACTATTCTTGTTTTTTTTCCACTATGAAAGGATGGTAAGGTGAGAGAGAACCGATTGTTAAAATTTCTGAATCCCAACAGTGCTTCAAATTTAAGTAGATTAGGATATCACAGATGAGAACATGAAGAGAGAACAGGATGAAAAAGTGAATTCTTATGAAGAAATATTATTTTAACAACTTACAATTTATTAAAATTCACACAAATATATATAAATCTGTAGAATTTGGCAAAGAAAGCTATAATTTCTTATGCTTACCTGAGATTCTGGACGAACATACAGAAGATAGAATCGCCAAATATCAGCAGGAATTCCAGTGTCTTTTGCCTGGTCACCAAAAACACCTACACCTCTGCTTTTAGAAAATTTTCCATCTTCATAATTTAAATACTCTGAAAATAAATACATGTGTTAAATTATTACAGATCAAACTTTCTTTGAGGTTAATCAATTAGACCTCTTTCTTTGAAAGCTTTGATATCAGGACTTACTTCCCGCTATGAAATGGGGAGGAATGGGGGGTCAGGAGCTCTCCTTTGCTGATTTTTAACAGGATTCTATTGGAACGTCTAGAATTGGTTAAATACTAATTCCAAATACTACTGGACACCATTATGTACTATGTTTTGTAGCATGTTTGCCATTGTACCAACTGAATGTGGTATAAAGACACGTTTCTGCTAGCCTACTAAGTTAATCAAGATGAGAAATGGACCATATCATAAATATTTAATCCAACTAATCAATTAATAGTCAATGGGTGGCTGATATCCCACCTGATATGTCATAAAAATTTCAATGAAAAAAAACTATCTTTTTAGTATCAATACAGCAGCAATGCTGATTTACTAAAACCATTGCTTTAGCCTATCTTTATGAAAAGCTTTCCTATTTGGTCTATCTTTGGTCTATCTCTCCTCCTATTTGAAACTTCTTCTCAATTCATCATGAAAACTATCTGCACTTTTAGAGTATCATCCATAATTTCACAAAATGTATAAGTTGAGAGAGAGGAAATGCTTTCTGAATGTAAGCAATAGCTAAGGATCATGGCTATTATATTATATGTAATATCCTAATATATCTCATCTCTGACAGGATAGGATTTTTTAGAATATTAAAAAAAAAAGTTAAGCTAATAAATGCAATTGAAATATATGAAAAATTTTGGGAAAAGACCTGAAAAAATATAGCGTAAAACTTGTTGTTGTTTAGTTGTGCGTATGAGCATTGCTTCTACATTTGTGCCTGCATTAAAAAATTGATGACAGACATTGTATGATCATTCAAACAATGGCTGAAGTCTTCACATTAATAATTATATCTTTTCAACTGATAAAACCAAAGTGCAAATAACAATATATCATCAATCTACTGCATTAGTTCAAACAAAATCTATATTAACTGAACTTGTCAAATAATTCTGCGTTAATTCTGATATTTGCAGAGAAATAAAGGTTTCCGTAGCAATTGGAGAAATCTTTGTGTTCATCAGATATGAGTAAATTAAAAATAAAAAGGTTAAAATAGAAAAGTGCAGTTTCGATATTATATTTAATTAGCCTTCTTTAAAATTAACTTTTATTCACTGTAATTTTAAAAGCATTTAACTCACCAGTAGCAACAAGATGATTGACAACAGTATAATTATCATCTGCTCCCAGCTGCGAACTTGGGAAAATGATACCATGAAATGGAACGTTATCCTTAGCCATAAATTGAAATAATTCTACATCAGATGGGTTTTTCCACCATAATTCCCATTCATCTGTATAATTTGCAGTAATTGAGAGATACCCAATTGGAGCATCAAACCAGACGTAGAATACCTACAAAGGAAAATACAATTTATTAACTATAAAATTTGCTGAAAGAAATTTAACTTTTAGCTACAATAATACTAAAAGGTATGACTGTCAACAGATTGATAGGGAGTATAGCAATTTGTGAAGGCATCAAACTGAGCAATGACTCACACTGTTGAGTTGCAAGCGAGTGCAGGCATCAGTTGACTCAAGTTATGTGTGAGAGCTGTTACTCTGCAGAAGTGTTGCTGTGAGATAATTTTTCAGAGATAATTTCAGAGTATTTTCAAATTTTTTTTCAATATTTTTCATATAAAATACCTGCATCTTCACTAGAATATTTATCCCTTTGTTTCAATTTGGTTTTAATGCTTAAACTGCTGCCTTTGACCTTGTTCAGGTATTATGATAATACTATACAGTATCTTTCTGAATTCTAAAAATTTATGAAATTCAGAACACATCAGGGCCCAAGGATTTAGGATACAGGATTGTGGACCTGTAACATCAAACACCATCAGAAAGGAATTCTGAATGTACAGCGTATTTATTACTTTCAATTTACTCAACAACAGCAGAATTTTTTTCTTGTTCTTTCATAAACAGCTGCAGTTTTTCTTCAGAACAAAGCAACTTAAATTTAATGTTATTTTAAGAATATTTTTCCCAATACATTAGATAATTTACTTTTTTTAATATGGTAATTTAAAGCATATTTCTATTATACAAAATTTAAAATATAACTTATTCAAAAACAGGAAATGTGATCAAAAAAAGCATATTTCATTTAAATTTCCACTTTTATGCCAATTTAACTTTGATAATATGAGCAAATTTTATAAGTCTGTATATGAGACATCTAATTTCAAAATGAGACAGACTTGAAAACTTGACAAGCCGGTACATTTCTAACAATACAATAAATGTTATTTAAACAAATATTTTTGAGAAACTGTATAAAATTAATTTACCTTATCAGTATAACCTTCTAAAGGAACTGTGGTGCCCCATTTAAGATCACGGGTAATACATCTTGGTTTTAGCCCATCTTTAATCCATGATTTTGTAATTACTTTGGCATTGTTGGTCCATAAACCTGAACCAGTTGATTTGTTGTACCAGTCCAGTAATGATTTTTCTAACTGAAACAGAAAAAAGTAAAGTTTTTGGCAAATCAAATTTAAATTAATCAATGTAACTCACTCTAATGGCAGGAAAGTTTATACCAATCTCTACAATCCAATGTCCAGTGATCTCTTTCGAAAAAAATGCTTCTAGCTATACTCGAGTATTTTTGTTTTTGAAAATGCAAAAAAAAATAAAAATAAAGCTAGAGTTTGAAATTTAGATTGAACCATTTCTGAGATCTGCTTGAAAGGAAAACTGGTGTTGACCATGAATAGCAATAAAATGGCTTAATTATTTTTGACAGCATTAGAATTTCTTTATGAACCATGTTATCGGTTGGCAGAGCTCGAGAATTTGTTTTAAAGCGGCATTTGCTTAGCAAGCCCTTAATTTTTCTTCCATTACAGTTGTTTGGGATGGCTTTGTTAGGTGAGAACTGATGATGATGATGTTACAATGACAAGAATTTCTTCTTGTATTATGTGATTCTGAAGAAATTTAGTCTCAGGAAAAGTAGCCATCATTGGTAATAGTTTCAGTAGCAACACATACATTATTTACTGCTACTGAAATTACACTTGAGCAGAAAAATCACACAGTTGCATTTTTTTACTTTTTTGTTTTATTTTCCTTGCAATTGGCAATTTTTTGTATTATGTGTCAACAGAGTACTTTTTGGAGGAATCTCCTACCCTACCAGAAAACCTCGTTTTCCTACAGCCTGGGAAATGGCGATTAAAACAAAATTCAATACAAACATTTTAAAACAATCTTTATTAATAACGGGTATTCCCTCCTCTATCCTTAATTACGGCCCTCATTCGATTTTTCGTCGATTTTATCAATTTGGGGTGTTGTTCTATTGTTGTTATTGTCTTGGTTTTGAAGGGACAATACACACTTAAGTGGTATCATTGGATAGGTGATGAAATGATCTTATTAATGACATTATTTTTGATTAAAAAAAAATGCAAATCACGAGGAAAATAAAATAAAAAAAAGTAAAAAATGCAACTATGCGATTTTTCTGCTCTCAATTGTGTTACTGGAGAAGAAAATTTTCATGGATTAAGTGTTTGGTAAAATTTAATGATATATATCTGTAAAGAAGACTTCAGAAGAAACTTTGAATATGGCATTTATCTTAAAGGTATTATTGATGTTTTTAATCAGAAGCTTTTTGATTAAAAAAGTGAATTTATGGAAGCAATGGAGATTTCCAGTGACTTAGTAAATGGTTAAGACAATGGCTAATAAAAAGGCTAAGACAATTTAAAGCTTCACATTTTGTGAATTCTGCAACAGGAACAAATTTTAAAAAGCTTAAAATATATCAAAATTCAAAATTTAAGTAAGCATTGTTACATTTCACTTATTTTACATTTCAGTTATTTCTCAACAGATTTCTAAAATTTAATTAATGTCAGTATTCTTATTTATAGGTATATAAATATATAATATATACATTAAATTTATTTATTATAAGAATTTTGAAATTTATATTAATTTTTATACATAAAAAATCAATATACATAATAATTGCCAGGGGAAAAAAATGTCAATTTTTTTTTATCATTTGTTATTAAAAAAAAAAACTTACTTTTGGTAAATCTAGGAATAAATGCTTGGATGATTTTACAACAGGAGTTTCTTTACACATTTGACATTTTGGAGATTTTAGTTCAATAGCATTAATGAGTTTTCCACATTTGTCACACTGATCTCCTCGAGCTTCTTCATAATTACAGAATGGACATATTCCTTCGATAAATCTGTCTGCTAAAAACCTAATAAAACATATATATATATGTATTTATGTGTATTAAAAGATAGAAAGAAAACAATAACAACAACAAAGATTACAAAGCATTTTCAAAAAAAAAAAAGGTCAAATAGCTACCTGTCACATCTTTGACACAACTGCTGCTCCATTATATCTTCAATTAAGTAATTCTTTTGATGTAAACGCCAAAAAATGTCTTGAGCAATTCTGGAGAAACACACATGAAATGACAGTTAGTATATTATTTAGGTTAACACTTTCACTACTGACCGGTTAATTACAGTCGATCCCTATACACTGACCAATTTTGGAATAAAATTTATAATTTTGTCATGGTGTGGTATATTTGAATGAAATTTTAAGGCGTTATAGAAGGCACTTCCAGCTTTAATCTGATATCAAGAACATGGGGATACGATTAAGGATATAACTTTGTATTTTCGTTGAAAAATATCATTGTTTTCTAGAAAAATGAAAAGCACAACATCTATGCAATGATGTTATTCAAGTCTTTATTTAGCTTATACTGAGCCTAAATGCAGATTATTTTATTCTCAGAATCTTTTCATTTATTTCTTATATTTCGTTACATGAAATCCTTTTCCTTCGGATGGTTGATGGTAAAAAAACGCAGCCAGTTTTTGTCATGCTCTGAAAGCTGCGCAAAATAATGAATTGTAGCAAAAATGTATATTTATAATAATGAATTGAAGTACCTTTTTTTTTTTATAATTGATATTTAATCATCAAATGTATATCTATTATTTATAATAATGAATTGAAGCAAAAATCTAACTATAATATTTTAATTCTTTTCTCTCCATACTTTACTTAGGCTTGAAAAAGAGAACGAAAACTCTCGAAAATGTATTATATATTTAGTCATTAATATCTTTTACAAGAAGGAAGATGGTGAGTTTATAATACGTTAACTATAATATTGAACGTATAATGTTTCATGATTGTTATTTATTATTTGTAATATTGTTTACTTCTTATTCCAAAATAATTTTGAAGAAAGAAATAGGGTATTTCTTTTTGACTTGGTAGGCCTGATGAAGAAAGACCGGAAAGGTCTTTCGAAATATTGTTTAATGAGTAAAGAAGATTATTATCAGGAGACTTTGTTTATTATCATAGTATTTCACTGGTTATTATATATGCAACGCAGGCTTTTAGCGCCATCTATCGACAGATTTGTGCAGCTAAATGTTCAACAAGCATGTCTGAGTCATATCCTATGAGTGGTACATGTACGTTGCATAAGCTATTCACATTGTATGTTAAAAAAATGTACTGGTACGTTCGTGGTTGATTTATATGTTCTTAGTAGTGAAAGTGTTAATGGCGTAAGAACAACAATTGCTATAGAATAATAAGAACTAAATCAAAGTAGTGAAAGTATTAATGGCATAACAACAACAATTGCTATGGAATAATAAGAACTAAATCAAAACTATAAAATTCAGCAAACTGGATCAAAAGAAACAAAATATAGAAACAACGGAGAAAAACATTGGAAGATAGAAGTAAAATGCTTGAAATTGTAGAAAAGTTTAGAATAAAAAACTGGAAATTCTTCATGCTTACTGTGTTTGCTGCTGAGTTGTTGTTCTTCCAAAGTAGTCAAAGGATATATCAAACCATTCGTATATTTCTGAATGTAACTTATTATATTTATCACATATTTCTCTCGGTGTTAAACCTTCTTGCATTGCTTTTGTTTCAGTTGCTGTGCCATATTCATCCGTTCCACATATATACAGAGTATTAATATTTCTTAGCCGACAATACCTAAAATGAAAAGTAGCACCATTATTAATAAATAGTATTAAATATGCTTTTCATTTTTTATTTTAATAAGTTTTAAAAGAAGTTTAAGCAAAATTTAAAAATTGATTATTATTTTAAGAAAGACAAAAAAAAAAAAAAAAAAATGTTTGGCTTTCAACACTAATTCTTTCACTGAACCATTCAGCAGTGTTGAATTTTATCAGAAAAATGGTAGAACAATTTGAAAATAAAATGCTATATATTAACACGGGTTCCTGAAGATAGTTCTAATAAAGCTGATTATATGGCACTGTGTTGTGTGGCTAGGTAAATGTGTGATATATCAGTATGCTGCCGGCCTTTGAAAGGGAAAGTTGGATTGTGTATGGTATCTCAGTTGACACCT
Source organism: Thereuonema tuberculata (assembly GCA_023159025.1). Taxonomy (NCBI): domain Eukaryota; kingdom Metazoa; phylum Arthropoda; class Chilopoda; order Scutigeromorpha; family Scutigeridae; genus Thereuonema; species Thereuonema tuberculata. The sequence goes on along the minus strand of JAFIDM010003189.1, from coordinate 42,289,410 downwards.
CGAACTATCGTAAACAGTTTTTATCACTGAACTTTTGTGGATTTTTTTTTCTCCCATAATGAAGCACTAAGACCTTGAAAAACATTAGATTCTCTAATTTTGTTGATTTACTGATTTAATGTTGATTTTTAAAATTCAAAAATTCAAATTTCTAGAATTTGATAAATAGAAGTTTCTTGACCATACATCTAATTTGATTTTGTACAAATTTTTTCTGAGAATTTATTTTCATTTTTGTTAATAAATAAAAAAAAAATTCAGCCTTTATTCTAACCTATTTACATTTGATTTTGATTTATCATCATCTCATTGACAAAACTATAAAAAAAATTACTTAAAACCTAGTATCGAGGAGCTGTGTAAATGGTGCTTAGGGCAGCAATTTAACCAGAGATGCTGCCTACACAGAGCCCTGGGAGTTAATTTGAGCAGGTTGGGGGTGGGAGTAGAATGAAATATGATATGTACTGACTTCTTAATTCACCATATAGGCCTACAATAAAATATAAAATAATCTAGTGGAACCTAGGGATCGCCAACCCTCACAATGGCAGCATCAACATATTAATGTAAATGACATATGACTACATTAACGGTCATTTCTAAGGTATTACTAGAGAAATTTAGACTCTGCAAAAAAAAAAAAAAAAAAAAAAAAAAAAAAATATTGAATTTATGAATACTGGTATGAAGATTCTAATCCTAAATCATACCCATTTACCAATAGTTTCACCAAAGTTCTAGTGATTGTAAATTTGAAAACATTCAAAATCACTTTATTTATAGCAAATCTCTATTCATTCAACTGTCACAAATAAACAGTCAAATCTCAACAAGTAGAATGCATCAATACTTAGATGAAATACAAAATCAAAATATTTTGCTAGCACTAAGATCTGCCTGGCAACTCTCATACAAAACAATAATCCATGATTATAAGGAACTCAGATAAAGCAGAATGTGATCCAACTTGCAAATCTTTCAATGCAATGTTCCAAGAAGGAGTTTACTGTTTGGAATTAAATCGATTCCAGAGAAATATACTCAATAATAATGGCTATCGAAAGTATTCTAATTCTATTAATTCTACAGTCAAAAATTATAAGATTTCCAAATCCAAAGCTCCATTTTTATGTTACCAACCACTGACTTCGATTAGCAATTTCAAACATTCTGAGTTAACTCACATAATTCATAAAATCACAAAACAGCAATTATTTCCAGCTGTTGATATGAAGAAGAAAACCTTTTTCTATTTCATACTTATCAAAAGAGAAACTTAAGAATTCCAGAACAATAATATAATTTTGTGAATGAAGTATCAGTGACAGCCATAAACTTTATACACGGAATAGGCACAACATTAGAAACATGGGTGATGGAAAGTTGATTCTCAGCCGCAGTGGAACATACCCTAACCAAACACACCTGATAAATTGGCAGACATCTGAGCTTCCTAGCAGTGAATTGCAATTGGCGAACAAGATTAAATATTGTGGCCACAGTGACTGATCTTAGACGCAAGAAAGATGGATCGTTCTATTGCCCAAGTGATAACTAGGGTTTTCAAAGGCAAATGTATCATGGATCTGCTGTGAGTATACCGTAGTGGACTAATCAGTGTCTGCCCACATGCCATTGATGACCAAGTCAGAGTAGACTGTCCAGGCTTGTAGAGACCAACACAAGGGCAAAGGTACAGATTACATACGTTTCAATGTCGAAGCACCTAAAAACATCAGCGAGTGAATGATACAAAGCACGATGCATACTCTAAGCTATGGGAGTTCAGGCTTTACTGCTGTGCTACTGATGACAACTCATCATCGGATATTGCTTCTTGTCTGATGTCAAAAGGAACATCAAAACATCAAAACTGGACCTTTGCAGAATGGTGTCAAGTCATATGGTCATATGAATCCAGTTATCAGTGTACAGGGAGAGTGTGGTTGTGACACTGAGAACAGGAAGCCAAGGCCGTGTCTTGTCAGGTCACCTCTGTTCAAGGAGATGGTGCTCTACGATGGTATAGTCTGGTATATAGACGGGAGTCTTCTCATGGGACACATTAGGTTTCATTAGATGTATCTGGAAAGGTCCTTAAACAGTTATGAGCTATTATAATGCTGGCTAATCACCTATCCCTTTGTCACCTACTTTTCTTGCCATTCATGCATCCTGCAGACGATGGTAGGTTTCAATAGGTCAATGCGTCACCTCACTGGGTTGCTATCATCCAGGTACGGATTGAGGACACTCATCCGAGTTTGGGACCATCCAGTAGCCCACAAAATTTCCTAATTTCAACCCGATTGAATATATCTAGGATGCCGTTGAATAAGACATCAGATTTATGAATCCACCATTGCCATCTAAGGCAAAGTTGTAAGCAATGCTAGAACAGGCATGGCTGGCACTACCTCCGGCAACCCTCCAGCATCTGGTGGAGTCAATGTTTCAGCATGCACAGGACTATTATTCGCGCTAGAGAACAGAGATGCTATTAGTTAGGTGTCTCTAATGTTTTGTCTATTCAATGTACATTCTAGAGATTATAAATATATAACTGACCTTGCAAAAGTATCTGCACTTAATACACAACCAATGATATTACCCAAATGAGGAACATTATTGACATATGGAAGTGCACTTGTGATAAGAATATTTTTCTCTCCTTTCTTGGGTAATCTGTAAGGCAAAATAACCAGAGTCAATTTCAAAAGAAATGAAAGAAACTTTTACTAAATTTCCATAACAATAAAAGCAAAAAAGGAGAAAACTTACATAGGATGAACTCTCTTAACAGGTGGAGTTAGTTCTTTACTACCATGCAACCATTTTTGGTAGGCCTCTTCAGCTTGTTCAGAGGAAAAGATAATACTTTCTTCCTGCATATGATAAATAAATTAATAAAAAATTATTCTTTTAAAAAAAAGCACTGCTTTGTTTAAAGCAGCACTGTATGGTTTTTTTTTTTTTTAATCAATTCCCGAAATACATTGATTGTATAAAATAATGGATTTTTTTATAATTAAAATAATTAAATATTTTCTCTCTCACAAATAAGAAACAACCTACATATTAATTATAGAAATAGCATAAACACAACTGGCCAAAACATTAAGATAAAACAGGTCTTAGAAAAGGATTTGAAATGTTTTGGCAAGTATGATGTATCTCGAAACAATTCCTTTCTATTTCCAATTTTGCAATTAGCAATGTAATCCTTCAATTCTTTAATACAAGTTTTTAAGCCACTTGCACAGATGTCCAAATTCAAAACTACAACTGCATCAAAAGAAATAAATGGAATAAATGAAATTCACAGAATTATAACAACAATAATACGAAAGTTATATAGCAAACAATGCTGAGACATTTGTTTGCCGTGACTGTTTTAAAAATAATGTAATACTACATTCGGTTATCAGAAAGTTTTTGTACTTATAAACAAAATTATATCTACAAGTTGACTGAATATTTAAATTATTATTCCCTACAATCTTCTAAAAAATGCCCTTGATCCTGTGTCAGCTAACATCTGATCGATTGGTTTTTTATTTATTTATTTATTTATTTATTTACTGACTACAAATAATGTATCAAAAATTCAGGGTGGATAAGAAAATGCATTTCGTACAATAAATATAGCAGTAAGTAACTAAACAATAAATTTTAAAGTAATAACACAGGCTTTTGGGTGACTGAGAGCTTTAGACCCCCACCAATTCTCGACCAAGGGGCTATCCATAAACTAAGTCATGCTAATTTTTGTTATTTCCAATCCCTTTACCCCACCCACCTGTCACAATCTTGTGATCCCCTCCCTAATATTACATCACAACAATATCACACACCTCCCCTCCTAATTTATATTAAAAACTAAACTATTTTTAACTGTAAGTATTTGTAAGATTCAGTTCAGAACACCTATTAATCAGTTCAACGACTAAATCGTTTAATCAGTCGTAGAATTGATAGAGAACCTTATCATTTAACTAAGCAAATTCCTCACATTCAAGCATATTTTTGTTTGAATTTTAAAGTTTAGATAATTGCGGGTGTTTTAGTGAATTTCTAAATAGGTAATTTTTATTTCAAAAAATGCGCTTAAGTGAAATGGAATGTGACCTCTCTCCCCCTCCCTCATCTATTATGCTAAGCACAACCCCCCTACCCCTCCTGAAATGCATATGTAGCTTATGGACAGCTCCCAACATGACTAGTTGAGGTCGGATGGTCAACCTGATGCCCACCCACCTTTAACCTCAGTAAGAAAAACCAGTATCCATTTGACAGACGGCTGAGTGAACCCTAGGACCCATCTGGAGGAGAAACAACCATAGAAAAATCACCAACCACTGCAGGGAACTGAAAGTGTTACTCCAGTTCACAGTCCTAAACTACGACACTAATGGATCCACTTATAAAGTCTGAAGATACTCAAAAGTTTGTACAGGATTTTTCATAAAAATGAACAAGCATAGAATATGAAATATCTTCTGTCATTAAATAAAAATTCATTTAAATTTTAGCCAAAAAAAAAAGCTTTTCTAGAAAACAGAATAAAGTAAAAGAATTAAAAAGTTCTTCATTAGAAATTTTACTGACCTGTTCTTCAGTAGCTTCAGTGTCATGTCTTGATCGAACTGAATCTGCTGTTTCTGATGTAGAGAATGATGAATTCTTTTGCACTGAATTAGTACACTCATTTTGGATATGAGATAATGGCAAATAAGGAACACACTGATTCATAAAGGCTGCCTGAAATTTAAAGCATTAGGATTGTAATAAATAAAAACTTAAAGGAAAAAAATAAATTCACTTGCTTTTTAATGCACAACATGTTAGCATTTTAAATAATAATTAACAATCTAAATATTAACTTTTTTAAAAAAATGGCTAAGTATCAAATATGAAATAACTTATCTCAATATTAAGATGTATATTAAATGGTTATTGCAATTGGATATCTTGGTTTAAATCTCATAACTTTTTCAGTTTCTCATGCACACTATTCTTCCATTTCCTGAAAATTATCTCATTAAACAGCAAGTTCAGTAAATTATTCCATATTACTCTGGAAACTTTCAGAGGTGATTGACTTATCTGGGGGAAAAATAAGGTCTTTCATGGAAAGACAATTGAAGCGATCAAATTGAATATTCATCCATAAAGTGTTCTGTTATCAATATCTTGATGGCACAGAGGACAAATATTTTGTGGAATAAGAGAATGAAAAAGATACATTTTGGAAGATGAAGATGCTTCTCAGGTTTACTGTGATTATGTGGCAACTTGGGAGACTAAAAGTGAAAAGGCAGAGAATATAAGTATGTTCAATACTCATGCAATCTATTATGGTGATCTTATTTGCTTTAAGAAAATTTGTTCTGAAAATTAATGTCATGGGAATAACTCAAAGTAATTTTTGTTGAATTTATTTTTTACACTGCTGCAGTTTCAGTTATATATTTCAGTTTAATTCCAAACTGAAAACTTGGAATTTTAAGATAAATAGCCCCACTTGAAACTATTTTTTTTTTTTTCCTTCTGCAGACCCATGAAAAATAGGAGTTGACTTAGGAAAAATGGTATATTCAATGATGATCAATGATATAAGCATATAGTTCTATTCTTTGGAATAGAATTGCACTATTTAAATTATCATGATTATTAATGGACCGTTTAAGTGTGTCATCACAGTTTGAAAAGGTGGTTGCTACGGTTTTAGCACTGAAATTAGCACGGCCAAGCAGGTGTTTATCTTGGTTTCTCTTTGAGAAAAGACCCAAAAAGTAATAAAAAGATTATCAGAACGCATTTTTAAGACTTTAAGAAAGTCCGCCTTGGGGTTTTTTTTCCTCTTATTTTTGTGAAATTTAGGAGAAATATTAAGACGAAAAAAGCTGTATTTGTGCATATTTTTGAGGTTCGGATTGCCATAGATCCGATGTCGAGAGCTTGTGATTGGTTAACTCAAAAGCTACTCTCCAATTGCAAAGGACTGATCTTATATACTGAAACGCATTTCAGAAGTAGGATTGTAGAAGAATAAATAATTTTATATTCACCAATACTTATAAAATTATTTATTCTTCTACAATCCTATATCTGAAAAGGACTTTAGTACGTCAAATCGGTCCTTTGCTATTGGAGACTGGCTTTTGAGAAGCTATCGATTGCACCAATCAGAAGCTCTCGTCATCAGGTGCAAGGTGATCTATGGTAGTCCAAACCTCAAAAATGTACATAAATACAGCTTTTTTGTCTTAATATTTCTCCTAAAATTCACAAAGGAAGAAAACCCTAAGGTGAGCTTTCTTGACATCTTAAAAATGCGTTGATAAATTTTTATTAATTTTTTTTGTCTTTTCTCAAAGAAAAATCAAAACAAACGTCTGCTTGGTCGTAACTAATTTCAATGCTAAAACCCTAGCAACCGAGCCTAGCAACAGCCTCTTTGAACTGTGACATAGGTTGTGACGACACCACTTAAACGGTCCATATAGGTTAGAATTAGTAATAATTCTGTTTTCTTTCATATTTAAAATGATGCATTTTAATAATTATAAATGTCCTCAGAGTATGAATGTTTGCATTAATTGAAATACCTTAAAAGCTGTCGTTCCTTTCCCTTTAGTCAAAGTGTTTAAAACATTTTTGAAAGCAGTCTCTTCAGCTAAATGATTAAACCATTGCTGGGTAAAAGAGAAGTCTTTCAGATATACTACAAGAAAACAATGTTAAGTATATCAGTGGTAAAGAAAAGAAAAAGAAACATTTTAAATGTTTTTGATGTTCAAGTAATTCACTTTTCATAATATCTTCTTCTATAAAAACATATAAAATGCACAATGTTTTTATAGAAGAATATTATAGGAGATATGATGAAAAGCGAATTATTTATCTTTGTTGAAGTGTAGGAATTTATATACTGTAATTCAAGTAATAAAAATTAATTTAAAAAAAAAAAATGTTTTTATAGTGAAGTCAAAGGCACCATTAATTTTAAATGTTAAAACTTAAGTCAGAATCTCTAATTACAACTGTGATCTTGAATATTCTACTTACAATTCACTAATTTTGAATCAGCGGCTAAAGGATAAAGAGCAGACCAAACTATCACATCAACAACTGTATAAACAGACTGCAAATAAACAAAACAATATATTTATTTAGTTAAGAAATGCAGATCTTGTTTTCACAAGTGCAATTATAAAATAGCTGTTTTGCACTTATACCAATAAGTTCGTCAGCCGGGATCAGTCTTTGAACATCACAAATTTAACCAATATAAAATAATACAACAATGGCAGATGATTATACTTTTTATATCAGATTTTTGTAATTGTTTCTGCAATAGTATAAATTTAAGAAGCTCCAGTCTTCTTTTTTAATTTTTTTTTCAATCATAAAATTGCATAATTAAAAGATTTTAGTTACTTGTGCAGAGTAATTGATGAATTTAAATTTAATCTTTCAAATGTCATGAATGTTACATTTCTTATTACTATAAGTGGATTTTGATGTCATTCAGGGTTTTCAAGGTGCTAAATTAGCCGCCAGCAAATTCCTGAAAAAACGGCTAAGTAGACAAGTCCTGCCACCAATGGATGGTAACAGAATCTAAAGACAGAAGTAAGCCAACTGCATGTTAATGTTCCCAAGCGCCTTTCTTTCACACTAGAGTTCGCTGCTTTTGACGGCTAATTAGCCGGCAGCAAAAACTGTACTTCCTTCTTGATTGTTACCCACTGACGGCTACACTTTTGTGATTTTGAAAATCCTGATAGTTTCTTCTGGATCTTTACTTCCATTTTTAAGTGGATAAAATCAGTTTTTCTGATTCAAACAATAGGATTTTCATGAATGCATGTTTTAACCTGTTTACGTTTTAGAAAAATATTTTATCATATTTGGGAATGTTTTTCTGAGCAAATATTAAATAGTGAGAGGTCGTTTTATTTTATTTGGTTGGCTGAGCTTTTTGAATTACAGTGGAACCCCGCTATTCATACACAATCCGTTCCAGGAGGCAGTTCGAATGGCGATTTGTACGAATGGCGAATCATTTTTTCACATAAGATATAATGTAAATTGGATTAATCCGTTCCAGAACCCAGAGATGATTGCTTATTTAAACCTTTGTAATATTATTTTAAGCGTAAAATACATAAAAACTATGAAAACAATAAATATATAGGCCTCTCCTACAGGCCTGGATTTAAAGACCCAGGGCCCCTAGACACTTGATATTTGCCCCCCCCCCCCCCCCCCCATCCCGAAAATCTACAACCCCCAAAAAAATACGGAATCTCCCTTTCAACAACCAAAAAAAATCCAATACGGCGGGGCCCCTCAGCTGGCTGGGCCCCTAGGCCCGGGTCTTCTAGGCCTAGGCGGAAATCCGGGCCTGCTCTCTTATTATGTCTTTCTTTTTCAGTATAGATGATATGGTTGATTTCGCCATGCCATATCTGAGTTGCCAGGTCAGAGACACGAGTTCCACTTTCAAACTTCGCAACGAGTTCTTTTTTCAATTCAATTGTCGTTCTCACTACTTTCCTTTTAGGCTTGGTTGAATCAGTAATCTGTTTTGGACCCGTGGCTGCACTATTTTTAATAAAAATAACAAAAAATAACATAAAATAGCACAAAGTTTCATGAAGCTTGCATGGATAATGCGTAGCGTACGGAAGCTAGCATGAGACTGAACTGAAGCGACTGCGTGGCTCAGCCAGTAACAAGGTCCCGCTGTCCGAATCGCGAGCAAGCGTACGAATGGCGAGTTCAATTTTACTTGAAAAAGTTGGACGAATAACGAGTTGTACGAGTAGCGAGGTGGACGAATGGCGGGGTTCCACTGTATTAGATCATATTTTTTTAAAAGTTTTAAGTTTCATAGGACATTCATATATCTTAAGATTTTTAGGACACAGAAATCCAAGATTTAAATAATACAGTATTCTGTACAAGAAACAAAGATTGTTAACAACAGCTCAATTCTGGGGAGAAATTTATCAATTATTAATTTTGCATAAGATTGATTCTTACCCCTGTCAAGTATTTATTTGTAAAAGAGGTTTCCAATTTCTTCAGACAATTTGAAAAAGCCTCTTGAATAGTAGAATCTATCTTTCCACCAGTGTAGGCATTGAGTAGAACACGATGAAGATAAGGCTGCAAATTAAAAAAACAAAAATATAAACATCAAATTTTGAAGATACAGTTTAAAATGTTTTAATGAGAAATTGATGAAATTTAGATGTTCTCTTACAAGAATCCATATTACAAGTAAACTCAATAAATTGAGTTAATTTTTTTTTTTTTTTTAGTTTTCAATTATAACTTAAACACTGTTTACATAATTTACAAGTTCCAAAAAATATGAAAATTTCCAAATTCTAATGAACTTTACAAATCCGATGATAGATTGGAATGTAAGCTTACTGAAATCAATTACAAATTAGCATCATAAGACTTGATCTATAAATACCTTTCATTACAGCCTGATTGGACACGACAACAACAACGACAAAATTACAGACTAATCACGATGGTCATAACTAAGCCCTTATAAATTATCAGTAACCAGAACCACTTATAAAAGCATTCCAATCATTCATGGTTCCTGTAACCAGTTTGTGTAATCATTGTCATTTTTTTTTAAATTGTCCAAGAAAGGTAAAAGATTGCATCAGAATTTTCTGAACGAGTTGAAATGGATGTTGCGTTGTGATAACAAAACAGGTCATTGAAATACACAGAGAGGATGCCGATAATAACTAAAATTTCTTGCCAACAGAGTTACTCAATCTTTTTTATTTACTTTTCAATTTAAAACCTGTTTTTGTTATTTGTAAGTATTCTGCCAGTGTCATCTAGAAGTAGACAATTCTAGTCATGGCCAATGGAATCACTACATCATAACCCATCATGTCATACCCACAATTATAGTTTGATAAAGGTTAAATTTTAGACAGAATCTATGGAACACTTAAGTTTTCCTTCAAAGTAATTTTATATCATTTAAAATAGTTAACATTTTTCATTTTTTTCCCTAATACTTTTGAATGGGTGAGAAAAAAGTATAGAAACAAACAATTGAATAGTATTAAAAACAAACAGAATATAATCTCTATAAAAATGTAATATCTTAAATAAAAATACTGTTTCTGTTTGTAAATGAAAAAAAGATCATGAAAAACTGTAAATAATTGCATTATGTTGGTGGTTGAAAAAAATCCTAGTTTATAATTGTACATGAAATTAAATCAGCACTGAAGTCTAACTGAAGTACAACCCCAACAGACAGCAAAGCTGTGTGGAGAATGATTGCAAGTTTGAGATATAGAGGAAACCCAGAAAAGGCAATGCTTGCAGCAGATTGAACTTAAGTGTGATTATTCACTTTCAATTACACGAATCCCACAGCTTGCAACAATCTTATTTAAATCTCTTATTGACAAAGACCTCACAACTTCCAGTAAAGTAATAAAAATGACACTGAAAATGCTTCCAACTCCACCACAAACTACTGTTTTTATGATATTACATCTAACAGTAATATAAGTAAATATAATATTAGTAATATAAAATATATATCACATACATTTTGAAAAATGCAAATGAAAACATTGTAATACATCCTATATTATTCACAAAATCTTCATACGAATATTTATCATTTTACATCAATAATGTAAAAAAAAAAAAAAATGTAGAATATATAAGATTACAAAAATTTAAATTTTTTGGCTACAAAGAAGCCGACAGATATTTATTTTGAATTTACCTGTAAATAAGAACTTTCCCATTCCAGCCATTCATCAATTAAAACTGGATCATTTTCTGATTTTTCTGCATTCATAAGATATCTAAATTTAAAAAAAAAAAAATATGAAAACAAATCAAAGTCTATTTTGAGAGGAAAAAAATTAAATAATATGTGACGTCAGAATGACGCAACTAAAAAATATGTTACATCAAGATAAATCACACCCAGAACATTTTGCTGACGATCTTTTTTTTTAGAATTTTAAGTATTATTAGAATGTGTCTAAGGCAATATAATATTAACTTTACAAACCTTGTGATAATGTTTGGAGAAAATAAAACTCTTCCATCACTTAATTCTAATAATGGAGGGCAGGATAAAATGCTATGTTGTTTATCTGAAATATATAAAATTATATCTAAATAACTCTCAATTTAAATTTTATTGGATTTTTAGCTTCCATTAAATAATATCCAATCGTATATTCAATCAGACTTTTTACTATTTTTAATTTTCAGAATAAATTGAAAAAAAATAACTGTTGTTGAGTTTTATCTATAGGGATTTAAATCTCATTTCACAAAAAAAAAAACAAAAACAAACAAACAATGTTTATTGATTTAATATTAAACCTTATTTAATAAATAGTTTTTTTAATAAATACTACGTTTACAAAGAATTTTTTTCAACAAAGGAATTTTCATCATCTGCTTTCAAGCTGAACTGTTACTAACGTATTGAAGAACGTCATTATAAAACACTCACGGTTAATTAAATTAAAGCTATAATATAGTGTTGTAAAACAGAATTTTTTTTGTGCAATAGTATTTTTCTGAATTTAAATATCCCGAGCTCAGTGATGTGCATCATATATTTCAAAGCAGAGTTGTCATACGTAAGTGGGGCATTTTACAAACATATTATATAAAGCAATTTCTGATTAGGTTTATATAGTTTTCTAGATTTAAGGATATTGAACTCCACCCTTGGCACGCCACTGTTAAAACTCATTCAAGCGAAATGAGTGACAAACTAAAATAGACATCTGTCTGCTTGAGACCTCTTTACCTTGGGTTTTCTGATGGTTAATCTTCACTTCCTTCTTCGAGATTTCGATGGCAAGAAGAGGCTTTAGACTAAGATTACTGTCTGGATCTATGGTGAGCTTCATGTTGTCCTTGTTGTTAAATTAAGAGAGATTTCCAACATTACACGTGGTGGAAGTCTAAATGCCGGCATATAGCGGAAGCGAACGACCTGATTTTCTACGTAACTGTCAGGACTATAGAAAAAAACAGAAGCCTAAATGCACAGCTGCGCCATCTGGAGTTGAGTGGCGTCAACCAAAAAGAATTCATTATCATCAAACTGTAATATCGATATATAAAACCATGATGTCTATAAAATGATGTAATTTTTCATTTAATATTTAAGAAGTAAAAGAGGATTAAAAGCCTTTTCTTTCCACACTTAATAATTTATTTATTTTTATTTTACACAAAGTTTGAAAGATGGCATTCTTAACTTTCATTACTGCAACTGAAAATTATCTCTCCTGAATACAGTTTGTCTAATAAAAAAAAAAAAAAAATGAAATTAAAGAGATATTTAATATTTCCTAATACTTTTGAGTTATTTCACACTTTTTTCCCTCCTCAAACTGAAGATCCACTTGTGAAATGTAGGTGACCTATTTCAGCATAAATCACGATCATCAGTAAAATTCATTTCTAGCCTCATATATTTCTTTTTCCTGATTCCTGAACCGACTTTCAATCAACATGTAAAAATAATTTCTTAGTCATTTATATTCACAATATAATGAGCAAAAACACTATATCAGCATTAGGGACAGAATTTACAAAATCTTTAGGCTATGGGGTGCATTCAGTTTTTCTAGGAAGTACTTGAATTTTTTAGAGTAATTGAATAGAATTTTAATTTTTTTTTATACAGAATCCTTAAGATTGTTACCAATGACAATAAAAAAAAAAAGATTCGTCTTATTTCCACGAGTGGTTTGAAAAGGACAGCCCTTTTTAATGGATAATTTTGTTTTGGACGTTTGAAGTCGATTTTTTTTTTATCCTACGTCTTTGCAAAACTTTTAAATTCTTGTAACTGTAATAGTTATAATTTTAAAAATTTAACGCATATTATTTAAACAATAAATTAAAAAATTTTAAATACATATTAAAAGATCCTCTTATTAAACAATTTTTTTTTTTAAAAATTAAAAGATCTTTTATTTAAACGTTTTCTAGCTTTTCGTTTTGTTTTTTTTTTATTTTATATATATCAGAAAATACAGAGGATTCATCTATTTCGCTCTTTTTGCCAACTAACTAACACTGAACCATTACCATTGAACCATTTTTTTTCCATTACTATTCTATACGTTTTCTCTTAACAATCGGAAAAGGCATTTCTTTTGTTTATTCTGTGCTGGGCTTAACAGACATTTTTCAGTGAATTTGTCAGCACGTTAACCCTTCCTTTTTCTTTCAATTCCGTTGTTGTTGTTGGGTTTTTTTTTTTTTGTTTTGTTTTGTTTTTTGCAATGCCTAGTCTTTTTATTTTCTGGATAAAAAATCTTGTTTAAATTTCTTTATTAAATAAGCTTTAAGGGTGTTATTATATTTTTTAAGTTTTGCTTGAATTTCAGGTTACCTGTATACGTGTAAATGATGAATTTCAAAGAGCCTGCTCTTGCCATACATTTTAGTATTAAGATCATTTTACTTTTTAAATTTCGTTTAAAGAAAGCAGTCATTTACAAAAATTTACTGTAATTGACCCTCGGGAAGGTCTATCTTCTATTAGATCTTAAGCACTAATATTCTCTCGTGAATATTCTCTATAAATTAACATTTTCTATTGATAATTCCTTTATTCTTCCAAATAGCTCAATCACAATATTTTAAATTCAATTTAATTCTTTCTCATGCAAACTGCAAATTACAATGATAAAAAACAGTGTATTTAATATTTTATAAACTTTTTATATTTTCTATAATAGTTGTAACTTTAATATGTACCTTACAATTTCTAGTCTTGCCATGTAAATATTATAAGATCGTTCCTGTGTTAGGCTATCTATTTCTGCTGTGTTTAATTTTATTGAGAATGTTTGCTATTCTAAACTTACTGACATTACTATTACGATTTGCTTTTGTTTTGTTTATTTTAAATTTTGGCATTTCTAGTATATTATAGTTTAATATCATTATATTCTTATTTTATCCATCATTTTTCATTGATTCTATTATAGAAATTAATATTGTCTCTCAATAAAATATTTTGGACAAATATATACAATTGTTTGTATCGTTTATTGATTTCCCAGTAAAATATATACATGGTATCCCTGGAGGAAAGGTCAACTTAATTCGGGGAGGTCGTAATATGGTCACTCTTAAGAAAAAAAGTTTATATGAACATAGTGTCCTATTTCGAACGGCTTGTGAATTAGAGCTATTTCACAGTACTTGAATGGTTCGCAAATTTCCTTCCCTCCGCAGTCATATGCCATTGTTTGAAGCACAAGTTGCAAAACGCAATGATGTTGACAGTGAAATTTTTGATTTATTACAAACTGTAACAAATCTGGCCACTCGAACAATAAATATTGATCTTTCCTCCTAAGACACCCTGGGATATAGCTTAGGAATGGCAGTGAAATCAATATACAGTAAAACCTCGTTAAGTCGTCACTCAAGGGACCAAATATTTTTGACGACTTAAGCGGAGTGACGACTTAAGCGGAGTGGGCATTTTTGAAAAAAAAACAAAAAAAAAAACAAAAAACACTGAACTACAATATTTTCATGAATTGCTGTAGGATTCGGTGAGAAAAACAAGATTTTCAGAAATCAATACATGCAAATGAATGAGTGGAAAATAAAATAATAAAAAAAAAACACTTTATACTTACCACATTTTATTTTCTTTTACTTGCTTGAAAATAATCCAGCAGTGTTGATTGATGAAGGTGCTGATTAGTGGAAATAAATAATTGTGGGCGGTAAAGTTATCGACAATGATGCAACATTTCTTTTCTGACGCGAAAACTGAGAATCCAGCTTACGAATATATCGTTCCGAAATCGTTGTAGTCATCCATGCATTTGAATTTGCTTCATATTCAACTGGCAGGGATCTAGCGTTTTTAAAGCAGCGTGGCTTTTTGCTTTTGCCTATCACAAGTGGTTTAAGTTTCTCATTTCCACTCATATTAACTCCAAGCAGAAGTGTCAGGATTTGTTTGCTTGCTTTTCCAGAAGTGCACTTTTCACCCTTAAATGATAGAGTTTTATCAGGCAAAAGACGGTAAAAAAAGCCTGTTTCATCCAGATTAAAAATATTTGATGCATCAAACCTAGATAAAATGTCCTTGAGAACATTGTTCTTCCAGTCTTCTATAGCATCACCATCAACAGCTGCTGCTTCTCCGCAAATCGTTTTAAAAGAAAGGCAATGTCTGTCTTTGAAATATTCCAGCCAATCATTGCTGCCGCCGAAATCTTCCATGCTCAACTCCTTAGCAATTTCCATGGCTTCTTCTTGAGAATCATGGCTGAAATCGGCACATTTTGCGATCTGGCATATTTTAGCCATCGAACTAAAACCTCCTCGATTTCCTCATTCTCTTTCTTTTGTCTTAGCAGTCAGCTTCTTCAATTACTTGTTTCAATGAAAGAATATCGTTTAATGTAGTCCTGGAAATATGATGTTCTTTGGCAAAAGCTGTTTTCGAAACACTTGATTTTTCAAAAAGTGCAATTAAGTCTTTTTTTTCTTTAAAAGATAACGAGGTAAGTTTTCGCTTCCCTGACATGTTACAAATGTAAACCACGAAATTGCAAGATTAAAAAATAGCCCTTATAACGGAGCTTACTCGCTATGAAATGAAATCACACTCACAAGTCAGTAGCGGCCAAGAAAGACAAGAAACAAACACTCAGTAGCGGCTTGACAAAGAGTCGCGGCGAGAAGTGTGTAATTTCCCAAGTGAATTTCCCACGTGAAAATTCCCCGCAAAGGCTAGGCTTTCTTAGAGTGAAGGGGCGAGGCTGAAAAGATAGCAGGCAAAATTGAGAATAAAGATGCTTTTCACCAGTTTTGAGGGTGACGAGTTATCCGGAGTAGAATTAAATTTGGTGACGAGTAAACGAGGGTTATTTTTCATTATTGTCTATGAGACTTTGTCGGGACCAAAGGAAAACGACGACTTAAACGGAGTGACGACTTATCCGGGTGACGACTTAACGAGGTTTTACTGTACTTTATATAATTATTGATAATTTGTTCACTGCTATAGAAAGTCCTGAAAAGTATTCGGGACATCTTTACTTTTATACCATTTTTGTAAAACTTTGTTTTCATACTGAAAAAGTCTGTTCTCAAGCTTAAATAAAGAACTAAGTCCAAAAAGAAAGTCCTGCATATTACGGAATTAACATACTGTTTTACAAAAACTATGTCTGAAAAAAACTTTGTTATTCTGTAATACATTAAAAATACCAAGCAACTATTCCTTGTTTTTTTTTTTTTTTTTTTCTTCTAAAATTTAGAGTAGCATGCTTTTTTTTTATATTTTTTTTTAATCATTATTTGCTTTATGATAACGATAAGCAAACATAGATGAAATGTATCACGTTACTTATCTTTCTCCGTTTTCATATTGCGAAGAATTTATTAAGAATCTTAACTTTTGTTCAGAATTAAGAACTACACTTTTAACATAAGGGGAAAAAAGATTGCAAGCTTCTCCACAACAAGCAACCAAAAAGTTTATTACAATTCAGTTTCCACAAGTTTTCACAAATACCAAAGCTACAATTAAAATACAGATATTGAACATTATGTTTGATTGTATAAAGAACTACGTTAACTAAGGGTTAAAGAACATTTAACATTGGCTACATTCAGAAAACAGTGTTAAAAAATAATAATAAAAACTTTCCAATTTAAAATATTTGTTTTTGTTTGCAGTGCCGTTACAATGTAAATAAGTTTGATGCAATACATTACTGCTGCCCTAGTGTGGAAGAAGTAAACAAAAATTAGTTCTTCTGCTTGTGCGATCTTCTCTTTCTTAAGGAAGACATAGTAATCTTAAGAAACAAACGCATTGGTTCCATACTACCAAAGCGACTGAGCAGCTAAAAAGGAGAATGATAATTGCTTAACAAAAATGTTTATGGAAAAAACCGTCACTAACTAGGTATTTGAATACAAAAAGAAAAAAAAAAGTTATCGTTCAGATAAAGAAGTCCTGCAGAAACATTTGTCAGAAGAGAAACCAATAAAACCAAACTACAAACGAATGCTTTGTAAGATTACTTTAAAAAGGTGATCCTTGCATCGCGAAAGTTATAATATCTTCTAATTAGCGTTAACCCTGAATAGAAATCGTCTGAAGACTGAATTAGTAAATAGGAACAACAATGCTTAAGAAGTCTGCAATGAAATATACAATAATTTAATTCACGAATTGTATTTTAAAACGAACAGAAAACCTTTTTCTAACTCCAGCTACTGGACTATACAGAAACCCAGTACTGAAATTAATGTATGGAAAATTGAAAATTCAAAATGGCAAAGAATAATAGCCATATAAGGATTTACAAACTATGTTTATGAATTAATTCACTGAATATCTATTTTATTATGTGGCAACATTTAGGATAGAGGAGAATTATCACTTATTTGCATGAAAATAAATAAATTAAAAAAAAATGTTTGGGTAAATATTTAGGGCTACAACTGTCTTTTTTTCAAATGAACTGTCTTCCTAATTGTTAATCTAATTAGACAAATAATGCTTGAGTGGGGATGTGTTATTACGGTTTAAGTCCACCAGTTTCTCCGTTTACGGCGTTGGCGTTTAGGTTTTTTGTAAGTTGATAGACTTGCGTGGGTGGCCTTTTGATGATTCCTGGCATTGTCTACTTCTTTTTGGTGCATTTCTTCTGCTGTTTTCGACACTCGCTCTACCAAATGATCCAATCCAGCCAAGGTATGGAGATCATGTAGAACTGTGGCTGGAAGCTTAGGATAGGCCAAAAGAGGGTCTTCGATCAGGGAATCAGTTACATTATAAGCATTCTGAAAGAGACCTGTGTGATATTCTTCCCCAGGGACTTCAGGCCGGTCATCGATATCTTCATCGAATCTCTGAAAGGAAAACCTATATTAGAATTGCTCGTAATTCATTCTTTCTTTTTCCGATACAAGCGTATCTCGGAGATTTTGCTGCTAGGTTTCAGACCACAGCAATAAAGCGAGTCACACGAATTTTTTGGTTTCCCGGTTCATAAAAAAATTATTTTTACACTACACAAATGTTCAATAGCATTAAATCTGCGCATTTAATTATTAATAAACATCAATGGATGAGACAAAGTGTTTACTACGTGACATCTTAGAACAGCTGTTTCACGCTCTTTGGAGGTCATCAGCTAGGTCACCAGTAAAGTGAGGTCTCGATACTGAGGCTAATAGGAATAATCGTCCGAATTGCAGTGGAGCCTTCACGATTATTCTCATTAGCTTCAGTACCGAGACCTCGTTGTTTACTGATGACTACTCCTAGCTGATGATCGCCAAAGAGCGTGAAACAGCTATTCTAGGATGTAACTTGGTAAACACTTTGTCTAATCCATTGATGTGCATTTAATTTTCAATGCGTTACGAAAATTCATTTTGAGGCCAGCGAAATGCTGGCACATGAATTCCTCACTAATATTTGTTTAGAGTTTTTATTATTATTATTATTTATTTTTGCTTTGGAACCTCCACTGCGATTTGGACCAATTGGGCTAAAAAAAAAATGTGCATATCTTAATTAAAAAACATTTTATTGCTAAAAAACATGCTACCCATTATCTGAGCCCTGACCACAGATCACCATAACAGATAATATAATAATGAAAAAGTTTGAAATATTGCGAATATTACCAACATGTGACACAGACACAAAGTGAGCACATGGTGTTGCCGATAGACTTGATCGACGGAGGGTTAACCTTCAATTTGTAAAAAGAGCAATATCTGCGAAGCGCAATAAAACAAGTTACTGCTTAGCCAGACGAAAGAGACTGGTCATGTGATTTACTGGTCGCTGCCACCTCTTTCTCGGCGTGAAAATAGGGGAGATGAATATGTGCCGACAAGAACAGAAACAAACGACGCGACGTATAAAGGAGAGATGCATAAAGTGAAAAATTACTGCACAAAATTCAGTTTAAAATTAACGCGAGAATAAAATACATACACACACAGAATAAGAAATACATGTATAATAAACTTTTAGAATGTAATTCTTCCCTTAGGCTTGTCCATTATTTTGGCAGTGTGCCAAACCCAGTCTTTATCGCTTGGGCAAGCAGTATGCCTGTTTACAAAATCAGAAGTCTTGTACAAATGCAGTTACGCTGACAATCAATGAAATCACTGAGATAAAACTACGGACACAAACGAAGTGAAATCTTTTTCTAAATAATCTTGAAACTGTTTAGAACAGCTACAAAGCATTATGGGAAAATTTAAGCAAAAAAGAAAATAATGAAAATGCATATTTAAAAACTTGAGAAATCTTTAAAAATATGATACCGTTTTCTTTATTCGTTAATGTACAGAACATAAACTATATCTTACGTGATGCTAGAAACTACTGTATTATATTATTAAATTGGTGAAAGATGAACCTCCCAGAATGCAAAGCAGATTATAGATTGTCCTTTCCTGGCCTTTCGCTAACATTGAAATAGAAGAGAAGCGACCTCGTCTCTTTCAATGTTAGCGAACGGCCAGGAAAGAACAATCTATAATCTGCTTTGCATTCTGGGAGGTTCGTCTTTCACCGTGTTGATAATAATGCTAGAGCTTGTAATGCTTATTTCCAAATAACAGATTACGATACAAACAAGAATAAAAGCTTTTCATCTAAGGGCAAAGTGAGGAAATCATGAATATTTACATCGAATTCTGCTTTTTTCCCATACAATCCTCCTTCACATGGATAAATATAAAGGCCTTTTCCAAACAATCCATGCGCGTTACGAATCAGAAACTTCAGAAACGTAATTTCAGGCCAACTTAACTGAAAAGAAATACAAAACGTAAATAATTCAACTAAGCATTTGAAAATTTAAATTAAAAACTAGTCTTCAAATTACCACAATCAATTTAAGTAATAAAAATATAAAAGATTCCATACTTTATATAACTCGAGTTGTTTGTGACAACTCGAACTAAACTTTTACACAGAAGTGATTTGAATAAGTTTGGAAATATATTTTGTTGGCTTCAGTTCTTTGCATCCTACTTCGCTTGCACATTTTCATCATCTACAGTGTGGCCGGGAAGTTCCCGTACCCCTTAATTGGTAGTCCTATTTTAAGAAAATATTTACACATTAAGTATCCAATGCGTCTGCGTGTTCGCCATCATGCGTCTGCGTGTACACAAAAGTTCGACGCCGCCACGTCCTATTTGACATTTTTTGGAGCATGTCCGGTGTGATGGTTTGAAACGCGTCAACTGCATTGCGCAATTCTTCATTTGTAGCATAACGACGTTCAGACACGTAGGCCGTGATGATGAGTTTCAGGCGTCGTGAGGTCAGGACTTCGTGGTGGCCATTTCAATGCAGCTGGCGATGCTGGAGTACCGCGATCTATCCAGCTTCCTGGAAAATGTTCATGAAGAAACCCGCGCACAGTAAGAGCGAAGTAAGCAGGTGCCATATCCTGCTGTAGCCATACGGGTTCCATGATACCCGCGTCTTCATTCTAGTGCCACCTGTATTCTAGTGCAACAAATTAAATAACATTCAATACTAAATATTTACATTTATTACTATATAATAGGAGGTACGGGAACTTCCCGGCCACACTGTAGGCGTAGGGGTTTCCTCCCTTTCCTATCCACAATAGTTCTTCTTAAATTGCCAAATTGGTTCGTATTTTATTTACAAAGGAATTCTGCAGAATAAATGAATTCTAAATGTAGATCGAAGACTAATTGCGATTGCCTGGAATATTAGATATTGTAATTTCTGATAAACGAGCTAGAAAACTTTTTACATACGGCTCGTCAAAATTGGCGTCGCTTTACACGAGGACACAGAGTAACATAATATATACTACTCTGTGGCAAGTCTCGTTTTGGTCTTGTTGAGATCGCGATTAAAAATGGCGTGCCTGGAAGTAACGAAGAGGTTGGTTTTGCAGCTTTAGTTTTACTCTTAATTCTCAACACATCCCACAGCAGATAAAAAGGAAAAACAAGATCCCAGAAGAAGAGAAGGTGGTGGAAGAAGCAGTGGATGGAAACCACGAACAAAGTACATCCAGATTCTAGCATGAATTTATCGCTATCGTACTTTTTCAAATAATTATGTTTCTCGCTTATGGTGAATGTGGGTGGCAGGGAAACCAAGTGCCACAACCTTAGATCTATTGTTTTCCATGCAAAGAAGGACAAACTGCGAGAATAACGGAAATATAGCAGGGGAAATGGGAGAACCCCGAGAAAACCTGCCCACCCCAAAATCGAGGTTCGGTACTCAAAGAGGTAAGAAGTCGATGTCTTAGCGACAACGACAACCCCGCGGCCCTTAACTTACCTTACGATGGAAGTCAATTTTCCTGCTTGGACTGAGGATTATGGGACCAAATATTTCTACGAGAATAGCCACTCTAATGGAGTCATACTTAATATCCACAATATCAAGACTCATTTTATTGAGCAGGATGGCCAAGTAAGAGGTCAGCGTTATTGCTTCAGGAGAAACCTTCCGTGTAAGGCTTTAGAAAAAAGAAAATACAAAATTATAAAATTAATTGGCCGTTACTCAGATAACTTACGCAGATAAGTTCGAATGACAAAAGACAATGTATTTTTCTATAGAAACAGCAATCATTTACATGATGAATTTATTTCCTAATTTCCTAATTCCAATTTATCTAACAAGGGAAGTGCGTGACCTCGAACGCTGAGAACCGCACGAAAATTTGCTCGAATATAAATCGCTCATGCCAAAAACAGTGCTATGAGTCATTCTCATGCAAAACTCAGCTGTTGTCTGCTAGTGCCATCCGACGGTGGCATGTTGTCTGCACTAACAAGTACTTAATCTCAAGATATTGCCACCGAAGACAACAAAATATTGCCAACCTCTTGATGTGTACTTCTTTAGGCAATATAAGCTCTTCTTGAGTAGATCGTTGATTTTGTAAGACTACAATGTGAAAAACCACAAGTTATACGATCGTCACTTCATCATCAGACTTAACTCTGTGCTATACAATCAACTTTCTGCACCGAAGTACAAGCCTATGTTACAATATGCTTGGCAAAAGGCAGGTTATGACATTGGCATACCAATATCATGGTTTGAAAATGTAATTAGTGTGGCTTTTGATATTGGACTGCTTGAATGCGGAAGTGATGTTGAATGTGAAAAAGTGGCTTTAGCCAGATGTGCATATTGTTCTGTTCCACTTTGCTTTGACCACTTCAATGAAATCCCACATCTGCACTTTGACGACTGAATAGCTGTGCAACACTATCAGGTCAGTAGGAAACGTTTGTTGTTCAGATAGCGTAATTATTTTAAGCAGAGGGAAATATTGCAATATAGTCAAGACATTGAAATGTGTGTGTCTTTTTGGTCCCTATTATATCGATATTTTGTTTCTTCGCGTTACCAAAGTTCCTCTCTTGGACCTTCAATAGGTGATCATTCAAATGTCTCTCGTCGTAAGACGTGCAGTTTTGCAAGAGAATGACTCATACCACTTGTTTTTGGCATGAGCGATTTATATTTTAAGCACATTTTCGTGCGGTTCTCAGCGTTCGAGGTCACGCACTTCCCTTGTGAGTAAGATTTTGGCATCGTGAGAAGTTGAGTAGTTAGTTATAGTTAGTTTATTTTATTGCAGGTTAGGATCGAAAGTAGAAATAATCTAATAATGACGTGAACCTATAGGAAAGACTGTTAATTTATCAGGAACATCTGATAGAATTTAAATATACCATCAGTACCATGAACACTACCTGGTAAATCGACAAAATGTCATTAAAGAAAAAAGTGGAATTTTTTTTTGTTTTTTTAACGAACCGTCAAGGAAAATGTTATAAAGCAAGCCCAGAATTACAGAACTAAATTGAGAGATTAGGTGTAACTTCATCATGAACAATTATTTTAATACGACAAGCTACTGAAGTTTTTAAAGGATAAAACATTAATTTTAAATAAGAATAGTAATGAAAACATTGCTAGAGTATTATACTTTTCGTTATAAAAAAATAATTAATGTATGTCTTTTTTTAATTTCAATTGAATTCTGCTATTTTTAATTTTGATATTCTACTTTAAAGAAATCTGAATTTTTAAGATACGTACAACCAAAAATCCTTGATCACTTTGTCCTTGTTCTGAACTAAAATTTTAGTAGTGATGATGTTTTCAGCCATTACTCTAAGTTCCCGTTCATCGATAGGATACAGCAAAGGTTTTGGAATATGCTCAAAAAATAACTACAATAAGAAGAGAACTTGTAGATTAAACATCTAATATAATAAATCAATTACACACTAATAAATTCGACGATAAATAACTTGTTTTTGAACTTATAGATTCAACTTCTCCCTGACCTCTGCATCCGGATATTTGGTATCGCCAAGCCGTTTCTTAAATATAATACTATATGTTATTGTAACAGATTTTGTAGAAATGTAATATCTGAATCGATGATGTTATTACCATAAGACGAAGGTGCTTATGCTTGAACGAAAAAGATGATGTCGTAAGACAATAAGCCATTGTATTTCATTGGCTACTCAACATGAATTTCCAAGAGCACATAGAACTAGCGTCACAAACCATCTCTATCTTTTGATCACGTATCAAATAATGGCTTGTTACATATTTAATAAATGTTTTTAGTTTTGTAATTAATTTTCCTCTGATTCATAGTGAGGCTCCATTTAAGAATGATTTGAGTTTTGTTAGCCAAATATTTGTATTAGAAGGATACAGCAAATATTAGAAAATATATTAATCAAGAAAAGTTTACTATTATTCAGGCTTTTTAATTCACAAACGATAACTATGATTTCCATCATAAAAATATTACATGTCATCAATGTAACAATAAAACGTAGATGTTAAGTAAATATGTAAACTCTTTTTCTGTTAGGCTGTTCCTTTTATCTAAAAAATATAAATTATAATAAACAACAAACCAACAAATATTATAAATTGTAATATTTAAATATAACATTATTAACCTTCACATTCTTTCTCAATTTTATTATCTTATTATTCTTCTTCAGCCCTTTTTAAGTCATTTCTGGCTAAATGCCTCCTCTAGGGGTTATATTAGTCTATGCTGACCAGAAGGATTGGAAGATACATTCTATACCTTCAGCCAAGCGTTTATTTGGAACTGAGGGGGTTTTCCGGGTCTTCTTCAGGAAACCATTATGAAATGGCTTCAAACCGGAAGAGAAAGTGAAGAAGAGGCTGACAAACACAGGAAAGGAAAGGAAATCAACATCCACGCCGGCGCCAGGATTCGAACCCAGCACTTTATATGCTGGCTTACATTAAACATAAGATTTAACGTGCCACAAATTAATAGAAAAGAATTGAGAAATGACACTGAAATGAAAAATATCTGAGCTTTCATCGCCAGAACAGATGAAACGCTCAGATAGTGCAAAAGTGAGTGTTTCATTTGGTGAGTGGGTCTGGCTGACGAATCCATAAGAAGGACGAAACGGCCGTCCCAGACTCTTCACCATGAAAGCTCAGATATTTTTTTATTTGTGTCAATTCTCCATTCTTTTATATTACATTAAACTTGAATCGAACTTTATAACTCAAAGGAATATCATTTTCTTGAAGAGATGGAGTTTGGCGAATAAGATCTGAAGCCTTCATGACGTACCTACTACGTCATGAAGATCAAAATCCGGTTTCGCATCTTTTCTAAGCCTGGTTTAATGATGATTGATGCTATAAGAACTTATTTGAGAAGAGTAAGGGATAGAAAAAGTGAAATTTCTAATAAATTTTGCTTTTCCTATTTTAATATTTAATTCCTACTTAATATTTACACATTTAATTGCTAAAAGTGTAAATATGCAAAGATACATTAAAAAATGAACAAACGGAATTAATATTAATAATAAAATATAAGTGTTAGTATTTCGTAAAACTTTCTTTCTAAGGAAATCTCAATCTTACGCTCCAAGATTACAGAATTGAATTACGAATGAAATATATTCATTAGGAATGACGTAGGCTTAGTAAATTTCGGTATTCTGTTTCGTGAACAAAACACCGAAATAAATTTGTCTTAAGAGTATCCCGTGACGTGAGCTGAAATGCACTCATTGTGTTACAGTAAAACTTTTGGTTAGGAGATAGGCAGAATCTTGTACAACGACAATAAGCAGTATTACAGCGACTAGAAAAGCAGTAATTAATAATTACTACAAAGACACCAACTCTATAAACCAAAAATGTCTTGGAAGAAAAATGAGAAACTGATCAATACTAAAGATGGCGGACGAAGAGACCCTATCTGTCCAAGAAACCACGTTTACACTTGATTGATTTAAATCAATTTATGTATTTGCTAAACTTTTCAAGATTTTTACATATAAGATATAAACAGATTTCAACACGATAAAAGATGACTGAGTTAAAAAAAAACTGTGAATTATTGTAAAACAGACTGCAGTAAATTACTAATTTAGACTAGAATTTTCTCAAAAAGTATTGTCACCTCGCCTCGGAGCCATCACAGTCTTGGATTGTCTCGATTTTGAGATAAACTGAGATCCTATGCATTTTAGTAACGTAATTATATAAACGTAGATGGACAGTTACAGATTAAAGGAGGGCGGATTTGAGTCGATCTTTACAGAAACATCCGTGTTATGATAAAACACAAAGCCTAACTTATTAACTCGTGTAACTCGTACTACGTACGATTTAGATAACTAGGAATCATGTGACACAGCATTGTTTCTTAAAATGAGTACGAAACTACAGATTCTGTGAAATCAAAATCTTTTGAAAAGGACGTAGCGGTCTATACATCTTCAATTACGCCTGATAATGGTCTATTAATATCTTATTCTTAATGATCTTCATTAAGATTGAATGTATAATAATAAAACTTTTTATTAATTAGTTGATCAAAATTTACTAAGTGAGTCGATTGGAATACTGTCAAAGACTGTACATAATCCTTTACTCAAATGCGCTGTAGGTTAGAATTACGTAATAGTTCAAGTTTAATAATGGGCAACCAACGACAATCAATTATTCTACGAAATTCACAGATTTTTCATTATATGGGATTAAGTAACACCTGAAGTGTTTGCATGACTGAATGTCTAAAATAAGGAATAGAAACCGCTAGTTGTATTCAAAAGAAATGCCACTTGGTCATCTTAAAGAACTTCTTACCACTAAAGAAGTTGTAATCTTAATTTTACAGAAACGTAATGATGTTTATTTACAAACGCTATGTGACAATACCATCACAACTGAATTCAGGACATGAAGATATAGTATATTATTCTGAGTGCAAATAAATGTTAAATCATTATATTGTATGTTTGTTTGTTTGTTTTTTTAAGATAAAACACGGATGGTGTTGAATAAATCCATTATTTATTTACTCGACAACTGATACTTATTCAACGTTACTGAATTCTCTGAACAGTTTGGAGAACCACAGCTCTCCAGCAAACTTATTCTTTTATAGAGAATTTACAACAGATTGTACTCTGTATTATACTGAAATATACTCTATATTTTAAATCCCTCAAGGCTAACAAGAATAAATAATTTTACAATTGCTCCATTTAACTGCTTTAAGCCTAAAAAGATGTGAAGTGAACAGAATGTGTACAATGCAATTACAAAATAATTTCCTTGAAGAACCTGGAGCCTTCTTTCCTTACAAGATCACAAATGGATTGAGTTTGCTTGGTTTTAAGTCAATAAGCTGTTTCATCGGACTTTTTCATTTTAACAAATGACACTTCGTTAAACGTTTGCCTCCTATCAAGTCATTTCAGCCTCCCCTTGTATACGACCATGTGCAATGTAGTCAACATCTGTCTGTGATATTTTAAATCAGTTGTTTATAAGTTTATTAGCAACTAAAGGGCATTTTGTTTTTCATTAATAGTAGGAAAGCGTAATATGTCTTACTTTCAAACATGCAAAGCAGCCTCTGTGGGAGAAATTGCGAATTGGCTGCGTATCGCCTCTTCGAAGGACTGCCTCCAAAGCCCTGGATTCGTAAGTTTCTTCTAATGTAAGAGGATATGTAATGTTAATCAGGGGTCCCACATCGTAGAGATATTTCATCATTTCCTAGGAAAAGAAAAGAAAATCATTTGCGTAAAACATGGAAGATTGGAAGAAAATCTTTATGCATATTCCTTCAGAGGTAATCAGAACATTGGTTGCAAAAATATGATACAATCAGTATGGGTGAAGTTTATACTGGGAAAAGTTTAGAGATGGATATACAAGGTGTATCAAAATTTTCTGTACAAATTTTAATGGAAGAAGGGAGCACGAAGAAAAACCTTTTTTATCTATGTATGTTTGTCTGCTGATGACGACCTTCGATGCTAGAGGGCGCTGCAATCGGTTAGAGAGGAGATACGGGGCATCAAGACAAATCTAAATGAATGGAAGCAAGTGTGAATAACATGTTTATTCAACAACTGTCAGCGCCTTCGTTAAATAAGCATATTGTTCAATCATAGACGAAAAAGTTTGTCTTGGTGCTCCCCTATCTCATATTAAAATTTGTACAGAGAGTTTTGATACACCCTGTACAGCTTCAACCTATCTTCCTTTTTCCCGAATCTTAAAATTTAAGGACAAAAGAAAATAAAACAAGCGTTTATTCTACGAAGTTGCATTCTTCGTAGAATAAGAGTCGTACACAATACTAGCCTTTAGGTTTGTGCACAGCCGTGCGTAGGAAATCTGAAGGGAGGAGATTATAATATTATTTCGAAAAACAGAAACATCCTTAAAAAAAACCCACATACGTTGGTTTTCATCGTGTTCCAAAAAAATATTGTTCAGGCATAAATTTTTAACACTGTATATTTTTAGCATCTGATATCCTATCAAATTTTACATATTCCGACTAATATATCATACAGTAGGATTATTTTATTCAAACCATAATTCAAACAAAAAAATAGATAAAAACAATTTGTGCTAAAGCATGAAATTAAGGGCGACCCATTAAAACCTACGCGGACATTGAATGTGTGCATAATCAATTTCAAACAACAGACAACACAAAAATTTAGTTGCATAAACATGGAATCTCGAAATAAAAAATAAATAAATTGTATTCAAGGCTGGGATTCGAACTCACAACCTTCTGATTCTGTTACTCTATCCACTGTACTACTTCAGTTTCATCAAAAATAAAGTGATAGTTGGACTATTTAAACGGGACCTCCAAAGTACAAAAAAACTCTAAGGCAAAAACTTTAAAACTCAGTGTATGTTGAAATTACTTACACACAAGAAACAAAAATATCCTAAACCTAGGATGTTTGGGTCTCTGAACACGATCGTGAAGTCGTTTGCCAATTCGTTCGGGAAAGGATGAGGAGAGGGACAGACACGGACGGACAGGACAAACGCAATAGCACCCATATGGGTCGCTAAAAATCATTACTGAATTATATCTATAGTTTAGGTAAGAAACTTACATAGAGTCTCGGGTGGATGAATTCTTCAGTGGCTACACTTTCAATTGGACCTCCAAATTCTATGCCACTAAAACAGAAATGATTTTTTTTTAAGGACTCAATGTATAATAATTCAGCATTCAATAATTATACTAAGATGCAGAAATTATAATGCAAATATTTCAATAAAACTTACATAAAATTTATTATCAATTTATAATTTGAAATAATTTATCAAAATTCTACAAGTAAACTACATCTATTTTCATCACAACAAACATTGCAAAATTTGTAAATATCCAAACTTAGATGTAGTGTTTCGGAGTCTTGTCTGGGTTATTAGGATGTAAGGATACAATCTGTATCTTTATTATGCAGGTCTTCAAAGACATACCAGAAAGTTGGAATGGGAGAGGTTTCCAGGTTTCAGGGGTTGGTTACAAATATTACAATAACTTTTTACCCTAAAATAAAGTCCGAAATGTTGGATTTTGAACATTTTTGGATCTAAAGTGCGGGTGGTTTACAATCCCCCCTCCACCAATTCCTTATCACTACGTCAATTTAGGCCTTCCAACGAAATCTTATGCTTTCAATAAGATGATTCATGAGCTAAGTAAGAGATCTTTGCCATTCCTTCGTTTGAGTCTTCAGCTTAAAAGGCAAAAGGTTGTTGCTGTAGCTGCCGAGTTAAAGTATCCCAAGGCTCCTAGTGACCAATCCACTCTTTGGATTTATTCATTTTCCAAATATTCATCTACGAGCATTATCCTCCAAAAAAAACAAAGCCTGGACCTTGCAAAAATCGTTCAAGACATTCTAGAATCTCCTCTCGAGACCTGTTGGCAAAATGCGAAGACACGAAGTGAGGTATGATTATCAGATCTTGATATCTGCACAACTGTCACCCTCCCCTTCAAGACTGATCCTTTCAATGAAACTAAAAAATAATTTCTGTTACCTATTTCTTTCCTGATATACTAGCAACAAGGATAACTTGTTAGGAAAAACCTTGACTCAAATGTAAAGAAAACATGTTCCTGTTGAACACATATGCAGATGCTACTTATTTCATCTTAATCGAGCTTTACAGAATGTCTCTGATCCATTTCCATCCTTCCATCTGATTGTCATCTAATGGACTCAAGAACAATTGGATCAAAACTCTAATAACAATCGCCATGGCGCTAAATAACGAAAGATAGGCAACCCTACTTCCCTGATATTCGTTGCTACATTTTCTCTATTCTAGGGAGACCATATGCACGCATGCCAATTGAGTGCCAAATATGCTTCATTTAAAAAGAAAATGTATATATCCTATATTTATTCACTAATCTTTAGAATCCCAATAAAGCGACAGTTATACTGGAATAATTTTTATCCTATCGAATTGGCGACGTCTAGAACAATAACAAAAATATAAAAATATCACCAAAAATGTTACGAATTTCTATTTCAATGACAGATACATGATTAGTGGAGTTAAAGTAATCAATATATTTGCGTTATTATTAAAGTTTTGAAATGCTTTTATCGGAAACTAAAAATAGACTATATCTTCATCATATTTAAATTCTACCTGTGCATGAAATTCACTTTTGCATTGAGGTTTCCTAAAAAATTCGACAACATTTTTTTTGTTCAATTGAGCTAATCAAGATAAAAAAACTGGATCGGACATTTCACTTAAAATTTTTGAATAAAAAAGTCCGAATTTTAATCCAACTCTTCAGATTTTTGTTTTTTACAGAATGACTGTAATAATAAGAGACAAAAGAACTGTAGCCTTAATACATGTATCACCATCACTAGGTAGTCTTATGTTGGAGTAATTGTTAATCCACAAATTGTGTGAATTGTTTACGAGAACAACAATAAGGTCTCTATTATATAAAACAATTCAAAGATATTAACCAGATATTTAGGACTTTTGGCAGTAAACTAAATGTTTTAAATTTATTGCAAGGGGCGTCCAAAACAGGGTATATACATGCGTTCAAAACTTAAGGTCCTGACTCAAGCAACTGCAGGCGACTGCAAACCTTTATTTCTTTTACATATTTCTTTTTCCAATGCGCCTAAAATTCTGAAAATTTAAATATGAACTTATGAAGTATCTAGGATTTCTATTTTCTTGTTATTAATTTTCAAAATATTCTATAATTAATTAAATTAAAACTCAAAAAGAGTCAATTTATTGGGTGTATTCGAAGTTTTACTCGGTATTTTCAACTCAAAAAAATTTGACGAACCCTGAAATGATACAAAATTGTAAAATAATGTTTTGTATTTAAAATATTTATTATTAGTCCAACAGTTAATTTTAAAAAAAAAATTGTGTTTTTTTAAAATTGTTTGAGATTAAATTATTTTTTTTTACAAATTAACTACTGCACTAATAATATATATTTTAAATACAAAACATTTTATTTTACAAATTTTATATCATTTCATTTCGAACTCCCACAACGATATTTCGCGGAAGCTATCGTTCCGCTTTGTCAAGTTTTTCGCAAATAACAATAATATATACATACAGCAAAATTAACGTGCCTAACCATCATAAGATTAAAACACAACAACTATATTGTTAGTGCCAATATAGTTGTTGTATTTTAACAATAATATATATTAATAATACGTAATGTCAACAATGTATACGCATTGAAGTTATTTTCAATGGCTTAAAAACAAATAATAATTCATTTCTTTTAACAAATAATATTTGACGTCCATTATTTAAATTTCTTTTCTTTATGTCGCATTAGATTTTGAAAGTTCCAAAATCTAATGAGACATAAAGAGAAATTTAAATAATGGGTGCTTCTTATTTCTCATCAAGCAGAACGCTGGGAATCATCTCGAAAGATCTTTTTGCAGATTTCTCATGAATTTTAACCTTCCTTTGGGCAACACGGAAGGCAATCGAAAAAGCATCCATCATTAGAAACACATTTTAAAAAATTGCTGCCTATGACATATATATAAATATTCTGATTATTTTTAAAATTACGAAGAATGAAATGAAATTTACTTTTTTTTTCAAGAAGATTTGAGTTGATTCGACCAGTAGATTGACTTCAGGTAAACTCTTAATCTAAGGGTCCAATTTGTACCAAACTGGAAGCAGACATTGGATATAGTCACTCCATTAAACTTAGGATAATTAGTTGTCAATTTATCTAATAGTATTTGCTTCATTGTGCTTTGGGATGTTAAGCTCTTCATTATAAAGCCCAATTCCTACAAAAATCAGCTAAAATCATGTATTATTGAAATTTGAGCTTTCTCAGGTAAATAATCTTTGAGGCTATTTAATCCCTAGCTCCTTCCTCGAAGACTCATTATTAGTAGAACCTACATAACAAATTAAAAAGAAAGATTAAGTAAATTACTTAACTTTCTTTTCAATTTGTTATGTACGTTCTATTAACTCTTTAAGTAAATTATATAAGAGCTTGTCTCACTTCGCTCATAAAAAGCTGTCGTAATTGGCATTTTTAATTTTTAATCTCCCTAGATCAATTAAGAAAGATTATAAAAAATAAAGTTTATGTATAAATATCTCTGCCGCGCATCCACCGCGTTAAATGTATTTCCCAAAGGTGAACCCCCTCGAGATTTGCGAATAGGGATTGATAAAACCACCCGAGTCCATAAGGGTATCTAGTACCCACAAAAGCTGAAAAGCACAGAATGTACGGCAGTTACCCAAGTCACAACTTTGAGGTCATGCCCGACTTCTAAGCCTCGCGCCCTAAAAACCTGTCACCAGATGTCGACTTTTTTGTTACTTATTTGTAGTTAAACCAATGCCCTAAAAGGAAAAGTTTGTGGCAAAAGCTCTAAAAACAATTTGAATATAAAGTTTTGAAGATAGGAAAAATATATATATATATCGTGGGAAGAAGAATTTTAATGGCATATATATTGGTGATCTGCGACCCTCGATCGGCATTTATCACAAGGTCCCTGGCTCATCCGTTCACATAGAGAAGAACGCAATGGTGTATTTTTTCTTTTGGAAAAAACACTGAAACGCAGTATTTCAGTTTTTATATCCATCTTTGATATAATAGCTTCTTATTGATTGAATAACAAAAATGTTCTAGATTGGCAATCTGTCGGTTTTTCATGAGTGTAACAAATATCCTGTTTGTTGCCTCCCTCTTCCTAACTAGTACTTTTCCAAGCTCACAATTCATTGCTGGTAAAATCCGAGAATTTAAAAAGAGATTTTTTAATATAAGAAGGCCTTTAAGCTGTATGGGACAAATCTCTTGGGCCTGATCCGGCCCACGGATAACATATCCTACCTTAGATTAATTAAGATTGTTTTCACCAGTTATCGTGAGTTGTTTAAGAAAAAAAAAAGAGAAGAAACATATGTCTTCGAGCTTCTTTTCGAAAATAATTAATAATAAGTATATTTTTTCCATTTTTATAAAAAAATTAATTGATTATCTAAAATTAATTAAACAATTTAATTGGAAATGAGAACTTTTATATGTTAGACCTTAATTCGTTATTCAGAAACTTAATCCTTATTATTTTGTTTATAATGAAAAGAAATAAATTTCCATATTTTTCAGGGTTTTTTTCCTCCAGTCATAAACGTGACACACACTTAAAGTTTGCTAATTAATCATATCTTTGGGAAGCATAATGTATTCTTGAATGACTACTGGCTTTTTTAAAAAAGAAATACCAAGGTTAAAACGATACAGAGCATCAAGGATCCCGAAGGGTCAGTTACCTGCAAAAGGTCTGAATTCTGTGTAAGTGTTAAGTGATTTATTGAAACGAACATTTCCATTACCTTCAGACGAGACTGAGAAATGGTCTGACGTGTTATGAAGTCTTATATTAAGCTGATGATGTGTGACTCCGGAAAAGCAAGTTTTAAGGCCAATGAAGGGAATGTTCTTCAAGAGAAGGGGAATTCCCAAGTTACTCTCATCCCTACCTTTATTAAAAAGCAAATATTCAAATTTTATCAAAGAATTGCTTGTTAAATTGTCCTGCTTCATTATTTTCCAAATTAATCTTTATACTAATTTCTGACATAATTAAAATCTGGCATCTGTATTTATGGGATTAGCACGTGCAGAGAATGCAATTTGCACGTACGTCTTCAGTTGAAATAGTTCAACAATAACTATTAAATTCAAACTCGAGTGCATTTGTAATTGTTGTATTCTCAAGTTGTCTGGGTCAAATTCCTGCTGCACTTCAGCTAATTCGTCTTATTTCATTTTGTTTTTATTACATCTCTATTTTTCGGTAACTTCTAGCTTTTAAAACACTAAAATCTCTATATACCAGCATTTAGTTAGGCTTATTCGTATATGTACTAAAAATACTGGTTACTCAGTCTAATAAGGTGATTAGCTGCCCAACAAAAGTGGATCATGATTTCATGATTATTAAAATCTCCCAAATATCCTATTCAATATCATATTAATATTAAACAAGGTAATTAATGCTTTAGACAGTTTCAAAAGCAAAGGGCCCCATAATATGTACAATTTTATAAACAAACTTTTATAAATAAAACTTTATCGGAAGCGATCACTTTTGACCCCCCCCCCCCAACTTCCGGTCAGTAATGGTCCTAGAGGTCTGATTTTTGAACGTGGTCACCTACGTTTTGATGCTGAACACAATGGTGAAGGTTTCGGTCCCCTATGTTTTACAGGCAACCTGTAACCTAGGAGCCGCTAACATTGATTTTATGTTGTCTGGATGGCACATTTTGTAGTGGCGAAACGGTTAGAGATATTCGAAGATGAAACCTTCACCATTGTGTTCAGTATCAAAAAGTAGATGACCACGTGTAAAAAAATCAAGACCTCTAGGATCACGCCCTGACCCCCCCCCCCAAGGCGTTTTCTGTCTTTTAAAGGCGTTTTTAAAAGAAAGAAAACGCCTTGGGGAGTGGTCCTAGAGGTCTGATTTTTTACACATGGTCACCTACTTTTTGATGCTGAACACAATGGTGAAGGTTTCATTCGAATACCTCTAATCGTTTGGCCGCTACAGAGTGTGACATCCAGACAGGATAAAAGCAAGAGCGGTCCCCTAGCGGTTTTACAGGCAAGCTGTAACCTAGAGGCCGCTAAAAAATGCTAAATTGTTTTTAGTCAATTAAATCCATTATGGGACTGTACTGTACAAATAGCCATATTTTGAAAAATAAAACAAAAACAGAGTAGTCATAAGCAAATACATTCAATTTTCAATTTATCTATTGTAATTCCTGCTAAAATAGACAAAAGTTGCTACATATTGTCGTGGAATGATATGTATCACGAATTTAAGAAAGTTATTTGCAGTGGATGCAGCAACTACGTTTCAAAAGAGAAATAAATTAATGATCTCATAAATTTAAAGTATAACGTGCAAAATTAAATAACAGAAGAAATCAAAATGCACAAATTATCAAAAAAAATAAATAATAATAATCAAACAACCGGACTGTAGAAAGGAATTTAATTCAATCAAATTTTCCAGATCAAAATATAAATGTACTTCAATTAGAAATTGAGAATATGAATACTAAACTTTTAGCTGATTATAATAAAGAACACAAAAACGACATAACACATCATCTTCAATATTTCTGTTCTCTAATCGACAACTTTCTTCAGGAACATAAATATAAGAGAAAGAAACTAAAAATGTTTCTCTCCTTAAAACCCAACAAAATTTGAATAAACAATCACAAATTCCATATTAATAACAATAACTAACGAGAACATACAACGCAAGAAATGTTACACAATAATAATTACAATATAACATGATAACACATACTTCAAATGTTAATCATCAATTAATTAAACATTTTTTTGTTTCTTCCTCTTATATTTATGTTTCTGATAAAAGTTCTCGATTAGAGAACAGAAATATTGAAGATATTTAGAAGATGTGTTGTCGTTTTTGTGTTCTTTATTATAATTATGAAGTATCTTTGAAGATCTTACTTATTTATTTTAACTTATTAATTTTAATGTCATTAATTTCATTACTTCCCGCTAAAATACATCTACAAAAAGACTCATGACTGTAAGGAAATATTTATGAAGATTATTATCTTTTTATGTATTACATAAATGTAAACAATAATAAAATTAAATATGTTGGGTTCGTTTACTGTATTTACTGTAATGTGGATAACTTTTAAATTTTATAAATAACTAAAGCTTAAATTAAATTAATTAGGCTACCTTGCTTTCATTCTTAATTAGAAAGA
Organism: Thereuonema tuberculata; assembly: GCA_023159025.1. Lineage (NCBI taxonomy): Eukaryota > Metazoa > Arthropoda > Chilopoda > Scutigeromorpha > Scutigeridae > Thereuonema > Thereuonema tuberculata. Next base: position 42,253,607 of record JAFIDM010003189.1, on the reverse strand, counting down.
ATGAGAGAGAAAAATTGAAATGCTGTTATCGTCCTTTGTTTCCCAATGAAAATGTCTAAATTAAATAAGGAAAAATACTGCTTCGAAAACTGCCTCTTGGCAAGGTATTGATGCGTCTTTTGAACGTCGAACAGATTCAAGAGAAACAAGTCAACCACGTTGTTTTAAGGAAGTATTTGCCACACGCCAATAGAATCCATCTTTTCACAGCAGTCAACGTAGGCCATAGATCACTGTATCTTCTAGGCAACACTGCAAAGTTCAATATAAATCAAGTAACTAGTTATTTAAGTTTTAAACATATGGATCTTGAGAAAGTCCTTGAAAAATAGGACGAAATATTGAAGACATGTTGATGAAGTTTGTATTTGTTTGGAATTTCAAGTAACTAGTTATTTTTCAATTAATGATTTTGAACGTAAAAGTACAAGACTTTTGTTATGCTTTAAAATTTGTGACCGTCAGACAAAAATACTGTAATATTTAAATCCTTAAGTGCAATATTTGCATTTATAAACACAGTAAATATAAGATGAAGGAATGAATTCCTGTGTCATCAGTTTGTCTCTTTAAGCTGTGAGCCCCATGAGCTTCTACAGCAGGGATCACCAATAATTTCTCAGGACCACTGGGGGATTAAGAAATATTAGTTGAACAGTTTGTCTAACACGTATATTCCTTAGATATGTTACTTTAGTAAGAAACAACTGAAAAATTTGTCTATTTGTAAAATCTTACCTATGTAACGCAGTAACGCGTTACGAAAACTTTGTATTTGGAAAAGGTAAAAATGCTTCTTTATCGTTTAAAATACTTGATAAAAAATAATAAAAATATCTTATCAAATACTAAAAAGCAAACAATTTTCGTAAATTTTATCTTGAAAACGGGATTTTGATGCAATTTGGTTAATCTATTGTTTTCGGGTGCGAGAAAGCGATTTAGCTAGGTCTCGACTTCAGGAAAACTCATTAAGGGGATAAATGATTGACCTGAGACCTGGGAACCTGGTTATTATTTACAGTGTTCTTAATAAATTCGTGTTCTGTGCTTTTTTACGTGTAATAAAATAATTTTACTTAATAATAATTTTTAAGACTTTTTCCTTTCAACGTCGCGTGTATTCACTGCAGGATCTATCCATTTCCCCGAAAGGGGATTGACAGTGTTCTTACTTTAATTTCGTTTTTATTTTACCTATCAAAGTTCGGTCTTCCAGATACTAAATATTAGATGTTTTTATATAATCCCGATCCATTCAGTAACTCTATTTAAAACTTTCTTTTTTTTTTATTGGACATTATACTTTTTTCTAGCTTAGGGTGGAGATATTTCATACAATGGATTTAATTTAATAAAAAATAACCCTATTAAGATTGTAACTGAATGCAGTGGATGTTCAATTTCACAAAAACAATTTAATAAGAAAGCAACGATACTCAGGGAATAAGGCGTTCCAACTCCACCCGAATGATATCCTGGATACGCCCCTGATGGCAGCAGCACTGGGATTTTCCAATTTCCTGTTTTATTGTTCAATATTAAGACTGATTGGTGTAACATGGAAACATAAAGAAAAAAAGAACCTTATAAGCAGTAATAATTCTATTTATGTGTATGTATAGTAGAGATTTGAACACGTTTCCGCGTCGTGATTACTTTAAATATAAGAAACCAACAATATTTTAAAGCGTTTGTAGTTGTAATTCGTAAACTTTCCTTTTATTTATCTTATCCCGTAAAGTGAATTCCTCTTTAGCTGACATTGTTAACCTTTGCTGTCTTTACCTTGCTTCATTGTCTATTTCGATGAACTCAGCGATTTTTCTCTAGTAAAAACATTGGTCTTGAACTTTCCATGACTTTTGAGGGAAGAGGGTTCCTTAAGAGCATGCGCTAAAAAAAAAAAAAAACTGGTAAAACTTGAATATTCCCGGAGTTCTTTACTTTTCTCGAAAGTATATAAGACGGGCCCGCACGGAGAAACAGTTCGAACTACGACGAAGAGATTCCAAGAGCGGTAAGTAGACACAGTGAGAAGGGTGGTTTTTTTATTCTTTTTTGTTTGTTTGTTACTTATTTCTGGGAATGGTGAAGAGATTTATACGGAGATTTGCGCCAAGATTTTATTGCATTACGTTTTCTTTCCAAAAATAGTACGAAACTTGGATGATTAAGGCGACTACCAGTACTTTTTAAATAATAATAATAATAAGGATAATTAAAGATTAATTTAAGACTTTCGGATATCGATTTACATAATTGATAAAACTAGTGATTTCAATTTTAAAGGATGCAAGTTCGATTCCAAAGAGGACTGGATTTTTTTTCTCGCTACATTCTACAGTCTTAAAGACTCTCACACGATTGGGTAATTTCTTTAAAGCAAAGACGGTGGACGCGTAGTAATGACTTCATCATCTCTGTCCTTGTGTCCGGGCCAAAACGCAGATTTGAATAATGACTCATACACGCATTTAAATAAACATTACACAAATTTACAAGAAAACTTACATTTTATTACTCGTACCATTATGTTACCTTCGTAATAAAAATATTTTTTAGTTTTGGATTGAAAATGAGAATTAACTACAATTATGTCTGTTTTAAATTTTAATTAAAATGTTGTTAAATCACTGCAGAAGCTATAAATTCAAGCAATTACTAATCCAGTAAGAAAACAATGTGTTAATCTTTCGCATTAAAGCTTTTTTTTTTTTGTTTCTTTACTGGTTTAGCGATCGCTTGTAACTTTTCTTCAAATACATTATCAAGAATTTTCCAATCAGTGTGATTCTGGTTCTAGATCGTCTTTTGTTTTTCTTATTTTCCCATAAATCAAACGCAAAACCAAGCTCCCATATGCAATGGACAATTAATACTGAATGTAAAAACGTGGAAAACGTGGTGAGAAACAAACGGGGAAATAAATATGATTATGTAAAAAAAACGAAAATGTTTTCATTGCTAAACAATAACTATCAGATAATTAAAAGAAGCTAAGGAATAGTTATTATTTACCTTTAACTATTAAAGAAAATTTCAAGCCCCAATGCAAGTAAATATCCTCTCATTTGTAAAAGAATAGTCTAAAATGTTCTCTTTTGGAAAGTGTTCAGAAATTTATCAAACTGCGACAGTTACGAATTCTAATTCTGGATTCAAAAGGGTCTAAATTCACACTTTCCTAACCGTCAACCTTAAATATGGGTTACATATTTCTTGAACATTAGAGACATTAGTAAATATGAAATCCAAACGTATTAATAAGCTTAACTTACAAAAACGAATCGTGTGCCCGGTAAGGGGCCGTCCATTAATTACGTGAGGTGTTTTTTAAAAAATTTGGACCCCCCCCTCCACCTTGGTGAGATTTGGTGAGATGTGGTGGGACCCCCTCCCCCTCCCTCACGTGAGATTTCAAAAAAAATCAAAAAAGTTCAAAAAGTCAATATTACAAAATGTTATAATCTATTATAATACGTATATTCTCTGAATGAAAAAGTTGACGTGAGATTTTCGTGGACCCCCCCCCCTCCCCCTTGGTGAAATTTTATGAGATTTTACCGGACTCCCCCTCCCCCTTTTGACCTCACGTAATTAATAGACGACCCCTAACCATGTGGTAATGCGCTTGACTCCGGCTTGGCGAGTCGGGTTCAATCCCCCTAGCACAAGCGGAGGTCGGAGATTTTTTTCCATTCTGGATTCTTTTCCAGACGGGACTGTCCACCCAGTCCTCCGTACAATGGTAACCGTGGGTTTCCATTACCCGGGTGGGGTGCGGGGTTAAAGGCATCGGGCTGACCACCCGATCATAATTTCGTCCCGTTGGTCACGAAACGCAGGGAGCCTTTCTTCCCGCAACCCCAAGGACCTACATGGGTCTATAGTTGGATAATTTAGCTTTCTAACTCTAATAACGCATCAAGAAGCTGTGTAAAGAAACTATAACAATAGTAACTTTCTGATAAAAAATATTTTTACAAATGATCGTTAATGAGACGTATTGATCAGCTGACATTCCAGAACCATCTGAAAATAAACGTTTATTTAATGTTAATCATTATTGATAAATGGATGTTCGTTTTCCCTTTCTTACGAATCTTAAAAATATATTCATGACAAGTCATTAAAAAGGCCTAAGAATTTTATTAGCATGTAATTTTTATTGTTCAGTTCTTGAAAGTTCCACATTTGTTGTTTGTTTGTTTTCTGTGTCTCCTGAAACAGTTGGACCCTTACCTGGACAGTTCAATTCAATCAATAGCATTTTTTATTTTCAATCATTTACAGTCTTTTCAATATTTTTTTTTTTATTTTCGGAATAAAAAGTGCTTCGAGTCTTCCAAAAGAATTAGCATACCTTAATGCATTTATTGCGAAGACCTTGCCTTTGATCGTAGTTTCTGCCTGTTCTATGCTAAGTGCGTATTCTCCACTAAGCATTCTCATGCTTTATATCTCGGTGGGTCAATTGCTGACAAGGAAGTTCAAGGCAACGGATTTTATTTCACCTGCATATATTATAAAATGGAGGGACGTTAAATGAAGAGAAAGGAAAGGAGATAAAAGAATAAAAAAAAAAGACAAACAGTAATTACCTTCCGAGAGATCCTTTACGGTGTTAGAATTACAAATCAAGTGTACTTATTTTTTATTTTTTAATGTCAGACAAAAGTTAACTGATTTCAAGGAGAATAAAATGGAAATTTCTTTCTCTCCAATCCTCCCCGTCCTGCCTTTACATAATATCACTTCTTACTTGGTCTAAAGTTAAATTTTTCAATCCTATTTATCGACATAGTGTCGGTTCCAATTGAGGTTGGAGCTGAGACTTTGACAAGCCTAATACTAATACTATAATTCAAAATAATGACTTGTATAAAACCATAATTTCTTTTAGTCTATTCTAGCTTCAGCATCTCCTTTACAGATTCCTTCCTCTATGTCAAAATCGGAATTGAGTCTCAGTCTCTATCCATTCCCCTAATGTTTGTAACAGTTGTTGAATAATAGAATGAAATTTAAATTGCAAATAAGTATATCCTATCCTACACATCACTCGTCAAAGCCTCGTATTGGAGGCGAAACCGGTTGTGAACTTTTTAATTGCATATAATGTTTTTTAACTAATCTTGTGTGTTGACTGTCCGCAATTTTTTAATTATATCTATCCTCTTCGTATATACTCTGATAATTCTTATTTTGTCTGTATACTGTTTTTTTTTTTCCATAAAAAATATTTAATAAATATAAATAATAAATAAATAAAATTATATACTGGTTTATATACTCATGTATTAATCTCGTGTTAATCTCATGTATTTTAGTGATAAGTAAGATGTTTTTGTGTCTTATATTTGAAATGTATTACCAGAAAGGTATTAATACTGTTCCTATGGATAATGGAGAGAATAGGAAATGGAGATTTGCCGTAACGATGAATTACCGATTTTACACAAGACTAAAAATATTTGATGTGTGAGAGTTTTACGGTGACATTTACTTTGGCAATTAAAAATCGAAGTCACACATATTTAAAAAATAAATTACCTATTTTGATTAAAAATTAAAAGATACTTATACAAAAGTTTCGACAGTTTCAACCAGCCAAACTGCTATCGTCATCATCAGATTATTTTTTTAATATATTTTTTTTTAGTTAATTTATTTTTTAACATGTGTGACTTCGATTTCTAATCTCCAAAGTAAAATGATTTTAAATAAAGCAAAAAAAAAATCAATATTGTATATGAACCATAGTGACCTCATATCTGTTTGATTTTTCACAAATAATATTATAAACTACATAAAATGTAAGTTAAAACAAAATAGAAAGAATAAAAAAAAAAATCAAAATAAGTTAAAAAAAGGAAGAAATGGCTCTCGTGGGCCGATATTGCTATTCAAGCTTTGCCTAGACCAGGATTCGAACGGGGTTTATTGCAGCTACAATGCAATGTTGTTTCACGATCACGCTATGAACACGAGCTAAATAAAACTTACTCAGAATGTGTGTAAGATGTTGATATCGTGACCGGAACAGGAAGTGATTGTAGACCGGAACTAGTATTTTTCCCGCTTTAGGTCATCACCTCTACAAGTCACAAGAGCAGGAATAAGTTATGACTCATGTCTGTCCGACTTTTAGTTTGGATTGTAGAGTGGTGACAGATGGACAGAAGGAACTTCCCCCTTTGCACTTTTCATGGACGAAGTCCCTGAAAACAGTAATTACTGATTTGAAAAGTCAAATACAGTAGAGCCCCGATTATCCGCGGGATTGGGTGGCAAGGGCTTCGCGGATAACGAAAATCGCGGTTAACCCGAAAAAAGACTAAAAATGAAGTGTAAACACGAAAAAAAAATTTCACCATTAAAAACTACGTGTTATTGTACAAAAAACATAATATGTAAAACTTTTAAAATATGTACAGTAAAGCAGAAACCTTTGCTCTACAAATTCGTTGCATCCACAAATTCCGAGAAGGCCTATAGAATCACAATGCACAATAAACCTGTCAGTAATTTTCGACCTTCGCACTGTAGAGCCTATTGTATTTACCCTATTGTTGGCTTGGATTAAAATTGATTTTTCTGAGGTTCGTAATTAAAAAAATTTTCGCGGCACTCGCGGATAATCGGGGCTCTACTGTAGTACTTTCTGCAATTATAATCAGTGTTTGCTACTTGTATCGTAGGTTCAAGCTATAAAAAATAATAATTATAACAACGACTTAGATAATAATTCAAGCAGCTCAATTTGTAATAGTGCACAAGAACAAATCGTTCTCTATTGATTTATTTATTTAATAATGAATAAAGGCACTGTTATTAAATAAATCAACAAGTAAATAAAAATTAATTAAGGACAAATCAACAAATCCACAACTCCTCAAAATATTCAATTTAAGCAAAGGAGAATGGGCAAACTCTAGGGGAATTTGCCCCACCCTGTATAGTAATAAGGTATATAACTATAGAAATATCTCCTTACATAGAACATATTATTACGACTCGTCGCAATTATTAGTCCGTTCGGAGTTATATACGTCTAGATACGACGTTTGAGTCATTAATTGTAATGATTGTGGGTGCAGGGAAGCCAACCACCCCCCGCCTATAGGTGGTTGGCTTCTCTGCCACCTACACTCATTACTCAAATGACTCAATGATCAATGACTCAAACGTAATATCTAGACGTACATAACTCCCAACGGACTAATAATTGAGACAAGTCGTAATAATAAAAAATGTTCTATTGATGAGATCTTTCCTTACGCATATATCTTATCGCTATACAGGGGTGGGGCAGATCCACCCATTCTCCTTTTCGAAACAAAATTGTTGAATCATTTTTAAGCATTTTGAATCTTCCATGTTAAGTTTTAAACATGAAAATTGTTGAGGCAATTTATAATTGATTATTAAAAATTAAAATGTTCAATTGCAACCATTTTTTTTTTGATTTAGAAGATTTCTGAATTATTTTTTGGGGTGATGTGTAATTTCAAAGTAATTATTTAAATTTTTAAAGTAATTATGTAATTTCAAAAGTCATGAAAAAGCAACAATAATTTTTGTTTCCAAAATTTGCTTCAAACGAATATTTTGGAAGAGTTAGTTTTTTATTTTTTTCTAAATGCAACGAAATTTGAGGACATTTAAAAAAAAAATAAGTTTTAACAAAGAAAATCATCGATAAAATGCAATTTTTTTGTTACTTTTCAGTTACTAAATACAGGGAAGACAAAAGAAGTCACCAAACATATTAATTTACTAATTGGATAGTTATATTAATAACGTATAGAATTTAACCTTTCTTTGATACAACACTCCTTCCTAAGATTATCATGTCAACGTTGAAACTATTCAGCATCTGAAATTGAAACGTAAAGGCCTTGTTTAAGTATTCGAGTCACTTACTGGGGATTTTCCAGTTCATCAAAAATCATCTCACTGCCAGCAATCAACTATGAGCTCATCTTACGTTTCTTTAAATTGCAATTCAGTTACAATCATCATTCGTTTTCTTTGGCGTTGATAAATTGCAGGAATTCAATTCTCTCTTTTTTTAAAAGGGCATTAAAAGGAAGCCATTATCAAAACTAAAGTTAAATTACCAACATAAATGCCTGAAATTAAAAGAATTTTGTAATTTATATTTTGTTGATCTTTAGATTTCTTGCTAAAAAAATCTTATATAAATAAATATATCTTATATTAAATCTTATACATTTTATCTTATTGTATATTTTATTAGAAAGGGCGGTGCTTACACCCTCAGTCACCACAAGGCCTATTTTACAAACTTTACATTTTTATGTAGGATCAACTTTATTTAAGATCTTATGAAGTTTATCTATTATTATTTTTTTTTTTGATGATTTAAATTTTCATCCTGGGTTTCTAAGTAACACAACGAGAATTATTTTTAGCCTCTTCTAAATAATAATATAGCACTATATACCTTCTTCTTAAATCTATTCTCTTCATATTATTTTATAAAACATATATAGGTCTTATATACTATCCATAAAAAATTCCAAATTTTAGGGAGAATTTATCTTCTTCCTTTTCTTAAAAATACAAAAAAAAAAAAAATACAACTTAACAATGAGAAATTACGTGACACACAATACAAACCTTGCTAACAATCAAACGTTTGTTTATGAAACCGCTGATAGTGTTATCATTCAACCTAATAGTACTCTTAAACAAATCCTACATCAATAATACAATTCATTGAATTCTACAGTTTTATTCAACTCAATATCCTTTTGAACCAAATCCTCTGCGCATTTTACAAATCTTATTCTATATCCTCACTTCTGTTTATATTCTTTTCTTTCTTGAGGGAATGGCTCTGTGTAACTTTTCTTGTTCTTGTATTTTTCTCTGTTACCACGTAAAGATCATAGAATGTCTCATTGATAATTTGTTTTTTGCTGTATTTAAAAAAAAAAAAAAAAATTGAAAAAGAAAGAACGAAAATTCTTCCAACAATTTGGAATTAAATATGGATAATATATAAACGTAGGCCTATGTAGTCTAAACACGGAGTAACATATTTTTATAATGTTAAATATATTTCTTCTTTAAAGTCATTTTCAAATTTCATTCAACTACAAACGATATTTCAGAGAAGCCATCGATCTGCTTTTTAAAGTTCTGAATTTCGCAAAATAAAATAACAATAATAAGATCTAATAACAATAGCAACAAAGTAAACACACTGAAGTCATCAACGATCTTAATGGTCTAAAAACAACAAATAATAAGTCATATTCCTCAACAGAAACAAACATTTTTTAATACCAATTATTTAAACTTATCGTCTTTATATTTTTATAACCACAGATTATGCAAAACTTTTGCATGATGAGGACAGACTTCGAATCGTCGTCGTTTCGATTACATTGATGCTTTACACCAGGAATAATGATTCTGATTCGAAATGAAGAACTTTGTAATTCTTCTTTATGGTCTATCAAATAAAAAGGTGTTTTTCTCCTGGAAATGCTATGAACAGGAAATTATGAGATAAAGAGGCCGAGTCGAATTCGGATATTATTATTATTATTATTCGGATATTAATAAAGTTCCAGTTATTTCGCCTGATATATTATTAAGGAAATAGAAATAGAGAATAAACAATATATGATAAAAGACAGTTCTACATAAAGTTAGAAAGAAACGTTATACCTTTACTATCTCTGACAATCGACTATATTAGGTCAGTATCTTCGTATTTGTAATTTCATTAAGTATTAACGTCATCGTTTTCAATTTATTTCAGAAAGTTGTTTTCCAGTTGTTTTGGTCGGAAGCTTTCCTTTGATAAACCGAATCCAATTAACATTTTTAATTTCATGCACTTCTGTAGACGTTTTCTTGACCTTCTGTCATTCCTCGGAATCCGATATAGTATCCTATATAGTTGGTAATTTTAGTCTATTATTTCGTAATCACTTTATTTTATAGAAGTTGCCAATATTGGGACCTGATGTCTGCCCAATTAGCAATTTTTCCGGTTTACTGATTTCCAACAAGCATTTTTCCACACTTCTTATGTAATCTGTAATCACTAAATTGTTTAAAAGCCTCTAAATAAACACCTCTAATTCTTTGTAGGAATCTGCAGTCAATTTGTAGTGTTGTTCAATAAAAGAAGAAAATAAATAAATTAAAAGCAAGTAAAATCTTAAAGAAAATAAACTATTAAATAATACAAGTCATAAATACAAGGTAGTACGAATAACTGTGCAGAATGCGCACTAACAGCAGAGGAGCTACAAAAGCAATCTAGGGGCAAACATGGTAGAACAGGCGTTTGACTATCAGCAAATACCATATAGAGAATACTCGACACTTCTGCCTTTTTCAACGTTAACATGGGAGACAACTTGACAGCAGCGCCACCTAGTGGCAAGTCCTGGCAAAATCAAATTTTAATGTCAGGGAACTCTGAAGTTACGTTAACCAAATTATATCGAATTAGTAATGCAACCGGATTAGTGATGGTCTACATATAGTGAATGTAATTTCAGTTTCCTGAGTTCGTTCTCTCACACCAAATATTTCGTCTTTTAATTTCTAACATCCTTACTTCTTTATATAATTTGATCAGATCTATTTAAAATTTAGATTTACCAAAAATTAATTAAATAAATAAATAAATAAAAAAATCGCTTTTAACAATAAATATGTATCTAAATTTTAAAGATACATATTTCGTATACTGATTCACATATACTGATTTTTAGGAGTCTATCTTCCTTAGGGAAGAAGGCTGAAGAAAAAAATGTCTTTTGGGAAATGTCTTGTGTGTAGAACACTGAAATTCATTAACCTAAATGTTTTACATTGTCGTCTATGCCCTTGAACCCATTAGCGAATGTACGTTAAAAAAAAAAAGCTGATCTGTCTGGGATGGCAAAGGCTAACGTTACTCCAGATACGTTTTCATTTAATAGCAGCCAACTGACGTAAATAGTCACATGATTGAATTTGGTCTCGTTTTTTTTTTTTTTTTGCTAACATTGAGATATTGTGATATTACTAGGCAACCCTTGAAATACATTTATATCACTCTGTTAATGGTAAAATAAATACATAAATACATAAATAAATAAATAAATAAATAAATAAATAAATAAATAAATAAATAAATAA